>SJYT01038423.1:0-68974 GCA_006410635.1 Cephalophus harveyi | reverse complement strand
TGGCAATCTTGATTCCAGCTTGTGTTTCTTCCAGTCCAGCGTTTCTCATGATGTACTCTGCATAGAAGTTAAATAAGCAGGGTGACAATATACAGCCTTGACGTACTCCTTTTCCTATTTGGAACCAGCCTGTTGTTCCATGTCCAGTTCTAACTGTTGCTTCCTGACCAGCATACAGATTTCTCAAGAGGCATGTTGGGTGGTCTGGTATTCCCATCTCTTTCAGAATTTTCCACAGTTTATTGTGATCCACACAGTCAAAGGCTTTGGCATAGTCAATAAAGCAGAAATAGATGTTTTTCTGGAACACTCTTGCTTTTTCCACGATCCAGTGGATGTTGCCAATTTGATCTCTAGTTCCTCTACCTTTTCTAAAGCCAGTTTGAACATCAGGGAGTTCACGGTTCACGTATTGCTGAAGCCTGGCTTGGAGGATTTTGAGCATTACTTTACTAGCATGTGAGATGAGTGCAATTGTGCGGTAGTTGGAGGATTCTTTGGCATTGCCTTTCTTTGGGATTGGAATGAAAACTGACCTTTTCCAGTCCTGTGGCCACTGCCGAGTTTTCCAAATTTGCTGGCAGATTGAGTGCAGCACTTTCACAGCATCATCTTTCAGGATTTGAAACAGCTCAACTGGAATTCCATCATCTCCACTAGCTTTGTTCGTAGTAATGCTTTCTAAGGCCCACTTTACTTCACATTCCAAGATGTCTGGCTCTAGATTAGTGATCACATCATTATGATTATCTGGGTCGTGAAGATCTTTTTTGTACAGTTCTTCTGTGCATTCTTGCCACCTCTTCTTAATATCTTCTGCTTCTGTTAGGTCCATACCATTTCTGTCCTTTATCGAGCCCATCCTTGCATGAAATGTTCCCTTGGTAGCTCTAATTTTCTTGAAGAGATCTCTAGTCTTTCCCATTCTGTTATTTTCCTCTATTTCTTTGCATTGATCGCTGAAGAAGGCTTTCTTATCTCTTCTTGCTATTTACATATCCATTTTATATGTGTTTGTGTGTACTCAGCTGTGTCTGACTCTGTGACCCCAAAGACTGTGGCCCACCAGGCTCCTCTGTCCATGGGATTTCCCAGGCAAGAATACTGGAATGGGTTGCCATTTCCTACTCCAATATATAATATGTACATATATCAGTTCAGTTCATTCACTCAGTCATGTCCGACTCTTTGCAGCCCCATGAATCGCAGCACGCCAGGCATCCCTGTCCATCACTAACTCCCAGAGTTTACTCAAACTCATGTCCATCGAGCTGGTGATGCCATCCAACCATCTCATCCTCTGTTGTCCCCTTCTGCATCCACTTTCAATCTTTCCCAGCATCAGAGTCTTTTCCAATGAGCCAGTTCTTTGCATCAGGTGGCCACAGTATTGGAGTTTTGGCTTCAGCATCAGTCCTTCCAATGAATATTCAGGAGTGAGTTCTTTTAAGATGGACTGGTTAAATATATAATAACATATATGTCCACTTTTTTCAAACAAAAATGCCCAATATATAGTCCAGGCTAATTAAATAATACTTGAAAACATGTTATACTTATCTCAGATTTTAAATGATTGTGAATTATGAACTATAAGACATTATAAAGAAATGTCTTCAATTCATATAAAAGAGCTGGTGAAGATATCAAGACCATTATCAAAAGCATGCTTAAATGAGATCTCAAAAAATGCCACCTGTCTCATTCTTATGACATCCTGGTAGAATACTGGCCAAACTGATAATTTTGCACAGGGGCAAATATGGCCAGAATGTGGCTAACTCTCTGTGTTTTAAAACAAAACACTATACTACGTAGCTAGCAGTCCCTGGGGGTACTCATTTGACTTGCACCTGTCATCCAGCTGCTCACAGACCAGAAGGGAGCGCCTAGGATTTGGTGATTTCAGTGTGTCCTGTACAATAAGGTCATAGGATGCACAGAGCCTGTAGGAAGAGATGCAGGACACCAGCAGGGGAAGCGGTGTGGTGTTAGCAGAAGCTGGGTTCTGGGATTCCTGCAGACAACTCTGTAACTGAGACATGAGAGAGGAGATACGTGATTCAGGGAATGAAAAAGTGGAAGAAAAAGAAGAGTGAGAAGGGGCAGATCAGTAAACAGGTGAGTGCAGCTGGAGGAGAGGGGTGAGAGAGATGACCTTGGCCAACTCACCAAGGGCTGCATTTGCTGCCTTAACACCCCTGACCTCTGAGTTGCAGGCTTCAAGTCAATGACATTGTGATAACGGCTTTATCACGGTGAATTTCAAACCTTACCATATGCTCAGGGTTGTTTAAAAGTATGTCAGCAACACACTAAGCTATGCTCTTAGGATGCAAGTCATAAAGACAATCGTTGACAGCGGATCATGGATGGACAAAGGAAGTCACATGTGTGAAATGGATAAAGTACACTCTTTCAGAATTGTCAAAAAGTAAGCACATTCCTGAAATACCTATATAACAAATCCCAAAATATTTCACCCCGTGCTAAAAAAATGGAACTCCAAACAACAAACAAAACCCTTGTCTTTTTTCACAATTCTATAATGCAAAGTTTAAGTCATGTTTTACCCATAATTTCTTCTTGAATGCTCAATTTTCAAAAGCAATCAGAGTGAGTCAGATCTAAGGGTCTGTATTTCACCAACTTACAGAGTATTAAATTTACTGTTTGGTGGGGTAGAGCCATAAATTTGAGAGGATTGCATATGGAGCATGTAAAAGGTATTCTACTGTGTGGGCTTCAACACAGTTACTTATTTTGTCCTAGTCAAAAAAAGAAAACCATGCTGTGAATGTTAAATAGTTTTGTATTACTTAAAAAGCCTTTGGGTACAATTCAAGACCTTGACTTCACAAATATTAGGAATGGGACATTTTTAGTGCACGTTCTTATTTAGGCTGTTTAGTTCTAATGAGTATGAAATGCAGTGGTAATCATACTCATTTCCAGTTCTTCGTTCCTTTTTTAATTGAAAAGAACAAAACTTTAACAACCATTTACACATGTCCTTTTAGGCACATGACAAATATTCATTCAAAACTGACAAAAATAAATCCAAAGGTCTCTACAACAAAGTGCTTGGCTGTTAATTATTAATGGTGAGAGTAAATTTAGGGGCTTCCCAGATGGCTCAGTGGTAAAGAATCCACCTGCCAATGCAGGAGAGACTGGAGACGCGGGTTGTGTCAGGAAGATCCTCTGGAGGAGGAAATGGCAACCCGACCCAGTATTCTTGCCTGGAAAATCCCATAGACAGAGGAGCCCCGAGGGCTAGTGTCCATGGGGTTGCAAAGCAAAGGACATGACTGAGCAACTGAGCATGCATGCAGAGTAAGTTTTCTGCAAAATAATTTTGGAGATTGAAAGCTAGACAATGTTTCCCTCTCTTCCATGTTACACAAGAAGAATTTAAAAGAGTACAGCAAAATGCACAAGAACAAAACGTCCTTAGCTCATGCCTCACTTGACAGGTGTTTGTGATAACCTCTGATGGAAGTTATCCTACTCCAAAACACAATTCCAAGTAGTTCTGACTTCTATTTTCATTCAAAAGTGATCATGGAAGTTGAGACATTACCTGGGAGCAGATTATCAAATGTAGAGCTTGAGTTGTTCAGAATAACTATAAAACTCTTTCTATGTGTTTTAGTATTTCCTTCCTCAAGGTCCCTGACCTTTGCCCACTGCTTTAAGAGACCTTCCCAAACATCTCCTAATTCCTTTCAAACGCCTGTGGACAATACTTTTGTATAAGAGATTCACTTAGCTTCAGGACCTGTAGAATTGCCTTTTGCAGGTAGCTGTAATAAAAGTGTATAGTAGGAATCTTAGACCTTAAAGGACCTTTCTGTGCATTAATTTCCAACTTCCAACTTAATGCCATTATCTCCTTCAATTTAAGTACTCTTGGACAATTCTCAGTGGCAGAAAACAACACACTGCTTCAAAAACAGTCATTGCTGGATAATCTCAACTACCAAAAATCTTTCTTAAAATAGGAAGCTATCAACATTGTTGACCAAACATATCAAAATTAGCACAGGTTGTTACTATGTGTTTAGACTCATCTTTATTGACTGAATTTATTTCAATGGGTATTTACTTGTTTCATAATTCAACTAACTGGAATAGCTGCAATAAAACTTCCTGATACTGCTTGAAAGATGAATATGCTAAGATGAGCTCTTTGGGGCTAGAGAAAACAAGCTTCATGTGTTAACTTTGTCAACATGTAACAACTTTGGGATCTGGCTCCTGACCAGTGCCCAGAATGACCTGCTCCTTTTAATGGAACCCAAGGTTGCTGAGCGCCAAAGAATTGATGCTTTTGAACTGTGGTGTTGGAGAAGACTCTTGAGAGTCCCTTGGACTGCAAGGAGATCCAACCAGTCCATTCTGAAAGAGATCAGCCCTGGGATTTCTTTGGAAGGAATGATGCTAAAGCTGAAACTCCAGTACTTTGGCCACCTCATGCGAAGAGTTGACTCATTGGAAAAGACTCTGATGCTGGGAGGGATTGGGGGCAGGAGGAGAAGGGGATGACCGAGGATGAGATGGCTGGATGGCATCACGGACTCGATGGACGTGAGTCTGAGTGAACTCTGGGAGTTGATGATGGACAGGGAGGCCTGGTGTGCTGCGATTCATGGGGTCGCAGAGTCGGACACGACTGAGCGACTGAACTGAACTGAACTGAAGGTTGCTTTTGTGTCTGGGCAGCTGGGTTGCACCATTGACTTGTGTAGTTATTTGTAATGAAATATTGAGTTATTTATGCTCTGTCATCCTCTATAATTTGGACAGTGCCAATTTCACCAACTTTAGTTCATTGTTTCTAGTTCATCACAACATCAGTAGCAAAGTGATTATTATTAACTCTTTCTTATGTGGTAAGAAGAGTTCTGAGACTTTGATTTGCACTATTTCAATTAATTCTCAGAGAAGCACTGTCTGGCACATCAGTGGTAATTTGAAGCAAATTGCTTGAATCTTCGGAATACAAGAATTGTATCTGACTCTCTGTGTTATTACTTTCTACTGGCGGTGGGAACTTAGAAAACTCACTTTCACTGGATGGGTCTCACTTGCCTAAAAAATAGAATGAGTACTGCAATGGCTCCCTGAAATTATAGATAATACTCTAGAGGGTTAGAAATGACTACTGGAAAATCAAGGATGAAGAGATGCTTACATTTCTGAAAAGTTTGCTTTAGTAAAGGGCATAGTACCATGCTACTTAAAGTGAAGTTTGAGGCCAGCAGGACTGCCTGGGAACTCAGTGGACGTTCGAATTCTCAGGCCCTGCCCCAGGCCCAGATCTACTGAATCAGAATCTGCAATGTCCCAAGACTCTCAGGTCATTCCTAAGCGGGAGCAGCTCTGAAAGTGGGGTAGATTGTTGGGTTAGAGCTGCATGGAGAGGGCAGGGCTGCTGTGTAAGTCCTAGCTTCATACACAGCAGCTGTTTGCACAAGTCATTTCAGCCTCTTCATGAAAAAAAAGAAAGAAAGGAAAAGAAAAACCCTACTACCTCAAGTTGCAGTTTAAAATAAACTAGATTAAATATATGCAGGTGATCAATGCTCTACCTAGAATATCACTGATATCTTTTACATATTTGTTGAATCCAAACATGGGTATTTTAAAACCATGCTTTCTCTTCTCTGATTTTAAAAATAATGCCTCTTCATTGCAGAAAACTGGCAAAATGCATTTTTATGTGCAGTTTTTATTTCCGTTTAAAGCTGTAAAAGACAACTAAAATGTTTATGGGTATTCTGTCAAATTAAGTGGCTGTTGTAACAACAAAAAAAAACCCCAAAACACTTGCACTGCACTTTAGGAAATCAGATTCTATTTTCTTAAAGCAATTCTATGATAACAAGAACAGTACATGCAGAGTATTTTGCATACTAAGCTTCATAAGGGGTAGAGGCAAGCTGAGCGAACCCGGAGCTGTGAATCTGGGAGAGGCAAGTACGGATCCAGAGGTGTCATTGAGTAGATGGATGATGTCAGGCACGGCGCTTATGCGTCCCGAACTGCAGTTTCTTCACCTTTAAGTCTGTTGTTGAGAAGATTTAGTTGAGAGGAGAGGCTCAGCTCAGGGGCCGACATGGAGTATGCCCTTCATAAATGGTGATGATCTCTGTGCTAGGGGGTGAAGACACTCCGTTGCTGACAGCCCATTCAAAGAGAAACTTGGAACAAGGTTTCATATCTGTGTGGGATTCCAGATACACAACGTAACCAAGGCAGGAAGGATAGGAGAGAGGGCTGAGAATTCTCCCTGTGATGGAATTTGACATTGCAAAGGCGCCAGTTCTCCTGCCAAAGCAGTGTAAACCACAGCTCTACGATGGAAATGGTTATATGAAATCACTTGACTATCTGCAAAATGCCCATGCCTTTTCAGACTGGGAGTGATCAGAACACAGAAGACGGTCTAAGAGGACCAAGGTGTGTTTGTCAGGAGTTTATTAAAAGGATGGGTTGCCAACCACATTTCTAGCTGGTCTTTAAATCTCTTTTCATGTTTTCTGGTCATTGGGAACCTTTTCAAGTGAGTCATTGGGTGAGTAAATAGTTCATTATTTGCTACACAGTGATAAAGAATCTATAGAAGATGTGGGTTCAATCCCTGTGTCGGGAAGATCCCCTGGAGAAGGGAATGACTACCCACTCTCCAGTATTCTTGCCTGGGAGATCCCATGGACAGAGGAGCCCGGCAGGCTACAATCCATGAGGTTGCAACGAGTAGGGCATGATTGAGCACTCATCACTCAAGATCATAATGGGAATGTAAGATAGCATAACTGATAGAATCTGGTTGAAAACCCACCAGGTAAGAACTGTGTGGAAGATGACAAACAAGCTTTGCCACAGAGAAAAAATCTGAACTGAGTTCAAGAAGAATCATTCCAAAGGAGCTACAAGAAACAGCTCACTTTTGTTTTTGTCCTGCAATGTGTGGCTGCAAAATGCGGTTGGGATGCAAGGAAGATGCACACTGTGCTGAGGTGTGACGATCCTGCCCAAGGAGCCAAGTGTCCGGAAGAGCATTTCTGAGCCCAGCCTGCTTTCCGAGTTACCACACTTACATGTGTGGTGGGCTCTATGTGTGTGATTAGTTCCAGCTTCCTGCTGACGTACAAGGATTAGAGCCAGTTCCACTCAGATGTCTCCTTCACTCTTCTTCTCACTCTTGTCATAAGAGTTCTTCTGCTTTTAATGGAAAATGGAAAAAAATGCAATGTAAAAAATGATTCACATAGTAAAGGCTGAAGCAATTTTCTACAGAGTTTTGAAGAGAAATATGCAGACATAGACCACTTCCTAAATGCACTTGTTAATATGGAATATGCTTTCTGACCATGCCATCTTTGAATGGGTCAACATAGTTGTGGCTCTATAATTGGTTCATATGAACTGAAACGGGCTTCCCTGGTGGCTCAGACTGTAAAGAATTCACCTGTAATTCAGGAGACCTAGGTTCAATCCCTGGGTGGAGAAGATCCCCTGGAGGAGGGCATGGCAGCCCTCCAGTATTTTGTCGGGAGAATCCCATGGACAGAGGAACCTGGTGGGTTACAGTCCATAGGATCACAAAGAGTCGGGCAAGATTGAGCAACTAACACTATGCACTGAGATGCTGTTTGGTTCAGGTCAATCTTGGGGAATCTCATGAGAAGGAGCATAGAGCAGCATCAGCAGGGAGCCTGCCCCAGGAACACTGGACACCAGGAGAGAACACCATGCAAACGTGTACACAGTTACATAAAATCAACATTTAACATGACAAGGGATGGGGCTCGAGGCAGCAGGGACTTCAGGCTGCTTGGACGGTTAGAGGGAGGTGGGGCTTCCGGGGGAGGAACATGGTACCCCAGAGGAATCGGGAGTCTCTGCAGGCCCTCTTCTGAAAGGTGGACAGATTCCAAGTGTGCAGAGAGGAGAAGGAAGGGGAGAACCATGAGCCACAGCTGCAGAAAGTGCTAGATTTTGTCCTGGAAACATGGATTTTTAAATTCTTTTTCTGCAAGTCTCTCTTTGTGTTACTATATATAAAGTGTTAAAAAAAACCTGTTAGAACTCAATTACCAAATAATTTTCTATAACTAATTTTAAATTGGATACATGCACACCAATGTTCATTGCAGCACTGTTTACAATAGCCAAGACATGGAAGCAACTGAATTGTCCATTGGTCATACAGTGGATGATTACTCAGCTATGAAAAAGAATGAAATAATGTCACTTGCAAAAACATGGATGGACCTAGAGATTATCATATTAAGTGAATATGAAAAATACAAAATCTGAGAAAGACAAATATCATATGATATCACTTATGCATAAAAAAAGACACAAATGAACTTATTTGCAAAACAGAAACAAACTCACAGATTAAGAGAATGAATTCATGGTTACCAGTGAGGGGACGGATAGATTAAGAGTTTGAGATTGACAGTAACATGTGTACACATTACTATATTTAAAATAAAATGCCTTTCCATGAAATAAAGAAAAAAAAGAAGTTGGGAGTAAATAAATAGGAAATACAAAAAAACGACTTTTCTGGTTGATAGTGTGTGTGTGTGTGTGTGTGTGTGGCCAAAATAAATATTAGCTGACTCCAGTAGACATATGAAAAATCCTTGGCCAGTCTTAACTCTTTAAGGTCAAATATTTACCTCCCTAGAGTTCTCAAAATAAAAGCTTCTGCTTAAAAATTCTTGCCAGCAAAACAAATGATTTTTTTGCATGACACTGCAACTGGTCTGTGATACTATCAAATAAATGATCACTAAACAATATTCTGTTTGGAAAGTGACTATAATTGGTCATATAGCCCAAGAGTTAAAGTTGGTTTTTTGTAGGTGAGTAATAGTTGGGACGCTCTACAAAAAGAGTGTCAGTAAATCAGGCAATGTTTACTCTGTGGATATTACACACTTCCAAACATTGGTGAAGTTCCTCTGCAAAGGTACATACTCGCCTGTAAAATAAACACTCCCTGGAAGGTGCACACTGCATATCACCTGGCTTGACCACGAGCAGCCCAGCTACCATCTCCAACCTTCACACATGTTAGTAGAGATTTTGTTGTGGAAAACAAACTCAATCAATCAGACTCCCCTAACTCTGAGTTTGTAACTTGCTTAAAGAAGTGAGCTTGAGATCATTCTTTTATGGTGAAAGAGTAAGAATGATTTCAGGGTCACTTTTTAAGGCAACTTAAGAGATTGAGCTATTTTTAAGTGTTGTGGGAAACATTTATTTGCAGGTCACTCCACCCTATGGATTTAAGCAAGTTCCCTCCAGATCCTCTTGGACACGTGGACTTGCAGTCACTTTGAGGGTTTTACTGTCAAAGTTTTGTTTTGTATGGTCTTAAAAGTTGCATGTATTTACATTGGTTCTCAACTTTCTCTTCTGTGCCCAGTTTTTGTGAATCTGGGACATTTTCTTTGAAGAAGGTTATACTGGTTACACTGAAACAGCAGAAATGGATTAGCTCACTCTTCTGGAGCCTACAAGACTGAAATCATGGTGTTGGCCATGAGCGAGGAATGGTTCCAGGCCAGTTTGCTGACGTGCGGTGTTTGGCTGACAATCTCCTGTATTCCTTGGCTCAGAGATGCATCAATCCCACATCTGCCTTCTTCTTCACCTGGTGTTCTCCCGGTGCCCAAAGTCCCCCTTTTTATAGCAACCCAGCCATATTAGATTAGAGCTCACCCTAAAGACCTAAAGATGTTAATTAACACCCTAAAGATGTTAATTTGATCATCTACAAAAACCTTATTTCCAAATTGGTCCCATCCACTCACTCGTACTGGAAGTTAAAACATCAACAGCTTTTTAGGGGCCACAATTTAACCCATAATACCATAAATCCTCTGGAGGAAGAAATGGCAACCCACTCCGGTATTCCTACCTGGGAAATCCCATGGACAGGGGAGCCTGGTGGGCTACAGTCCACGGGGTCCCAAAGAGTTGAACACAATCAAACAACAACAGAACAGAACCATAGGACCTAGTGACCCCACATCCAGCTATGTTTCCTCAAAAGGCTTTGTGAACATTGTTGCTGTTGTTATTTAGTCACTAAGTCATATCCAACTTTTGGCAACCCCATGAACTGTAGCCTTTCAGGTCCTCTGTCCATGGGATTTTACAGGCAAGAATACTGGAGTGGGTTGCCATTTCCTACTCCAGGGGATCTTCCTGATCCAGGGATAGAATCCATGTCTCTTGCATCAGCAGGCTGGTTCTTTACCACTGAGCAACCAGGGAAGCCCTTGTGAAGATTATATGGTTTATTTATTTTTAATTTTTTTTTTTAAATTAAGTGTAGTCAATATACGATGATATGTTTAATTTCTGTCAGAGGAGGCCCCATGAAGAAAGTGACAACTGATGTCGTCTTAAAAGTTCTGGACAAGTAGATAGAGAGAAAGGCAGTCCAGGTGGCGAAAGAGTAAAAGTCAGGTAAAGGAGATAGGGTGCATAGAAATATGTGGAAAACCTATACGTCACAGATAGAAGGTGGGAAGCGTGGGCGAGGTGGGCTTTGGGGAAATATCACTGCATCGGGCGATGGTCCAGGAGGCCACCCGCAGAGGAGCTCTGTGTTCTGAAGGCAATAAGGAAAGCAGGGACACACCTGGAACAGGAGAGTGAGGATATTAGTGCCTTTTCAGCAAGTTTATCTTGCATGGGGTGCTGTGCAGCGTGATCAGAAAGGGGAGTCTGGCACGGGGGCCACTCAGTGGTCTGTGAAAAAGGGAGGAGATGCCCCCTGACAGGAGCTCCATCTGCCTTCCCTTTGGGAAGGCTGCTCACTCAACTGGCCTTGTACATATCAGCCAATTGTCTTTTAACATCAGTCCAGCAAAGGGTGTGTCTAAATGGTCAGAGAAGGTGTTGGTCCCTCCGGTTAGGCTAAAAGAGCAAGTATTACCTGATGCTGCTATTTCTTCCTTCTCCCATATGAGAAAAGCTCTTGATCATGCAGTGATACTGAAATAATGCAACTATCAGCTTTATCTTTGCCGAAAAAGCAGCAGCATTTTTTTCAGCATCAAATCTCTGGATCACCAGCATTAAAGATAATTCCAATGCCACCATTCTTCCAAGGCTAACTCTTACACCGCTGTTACTGCATCATTCTTCTAGGGGAAGGCACCCAAGCATTTAGGGCTATAGCTCAAATTGTGCAGATTCCCAAATAGCCCCTCACAGCAACATCTTTCAAGGTCAATAGCCAGACAAACAATCTCTGTGAGAAAATCTGAGAATGGCTTGATTGCATAGTAAACTCATAAAACTGGTGATTCAGGGGGGCAAAGTTGAAGGACTTCTAATCCTTTAATTTTATGTCTCTCCTTGAATATGATCGTAAAGTAGACTTGGTATCCTCCTTTCACTAATATATCAGGAGAGTAAGAGAGGAAACGGTGGTGGTTTAGTTGCTAAGTTATGTCTGACTCTTTGCGACCCTATGGACGATAGCCTGCCAGGCTCCTCTGTCCATGAGATTTTACAGGCAAGAGTCCTAGAGTGGGTTGCCATTTGCTTCTCCAGGGGGTCTTCCCCACTAGAGATTGAAACTGGGTCTCCTGCATTGCAGGTGGATTCTTTACCACCTGAGCCACCAGGGAACCCAGTCCCTCTCCCAAATGCCGCATTCAGTTCAGTTCAGTTCAGTCGTGTCTGACTCTTTGCGACCCCATGAATCGCAGCATGCCAGGCCTCCCTGTCCATCACCAACTCCTGGAGTCTACCCAAACCCATGTCCACCAAGTCGGTGATGCCATTCAGCCATCTCATCCTCTGTCATCCCCTTCTCTTCCTGCCCCCAATCCTTCCCAGCATCAGGGTCTTTTCCAATGAGTCAACTCTTCGCACGAGGTGGCCAAAGTATTGGATTTTCAGCTTCAAAATCAGTTCCTCCAATGAACACCCAGGACTTATCTCCTTTAGGATGGACTGGTTGGATCTCCTTGAAGTCCAAGGGACTCTCAAGAGTCTTCTCCAACACCGCAGTTCAAAAGCATCAATTCTTTGGTGCTCAGCTTTCTTCACCGTCCAACTCTCACATCCATACATGACCACTGGGAAAACCACACTCCTTCCCAATAAGTTGCTACCATTGCTTCCCTATTTCTCCAGTGGAGCTGTGTCCTTTAGGACAAGCTCAGTGGCTGTGGGGTGAGAACCAGCCTGGAGAAAAGGCTTCAGGTCTCTCCAGATGGCTGGGAGATTGCAGTGTACCAGGCAGACTTCTCACGTATGTAGCTTCAGGAAAGTGGAGGCTCCCTCAGGAAGGCAGCTCCGGATGCCGATCTGTCTCTCATACACAACAGATGAGTTTGAGAACAATTAAGTTGAATGCACTCATACACCATCTCTGTGAGTTCTCCAGGAAGCATTTTAAGCAGGAAGCAAAATGTTTATTACTATGTAAAGCTCTGAGTTTCCTGGATAAAAAATCTGTTCCCGTATTTATTTATGCCTGTACTTCATATATACCTATGGAGAAAAGCAAAATATTTTAGGCAGGAGCCTCTCCACAAGGCAGGCTTGTATTTTTAAGGAAGATATTTGAAAGTGGTGATAGTTGGTGATTTGAGAACCAAAGGTGTCTGTGATGGTGGTTTTAGTCGCTAAGTTGTGACTGACACTTTTGACCCCGTGTTCTGTACTGTATCCGCCTCTGTCCATGGGATTTCGCAGGCAAGCATACTCGAGTGGGTTGCCATTTCCTTCTCCAGGGGATCTTCCTGACCCAGGGATTGAACCTATGTCTCATACACTTCAGTCTCTTCATTGCAGACAGGTTCTTTACCAACTAAGCCACCAGGGAATCCCTTTTAAAGGAGTTTGTGGCTTAATAAAGAATTCAGCTGAAAGTTAAAGCAAGTAAATAATTCTCCAAGGTCCCAAGATGAATTGCTGGCTGATTTGAAATCCGGTCCTCATCTTTTGATTCCCTGCTTCTGCTGTCTCCCCAAATTCAGTGGCTCAAAACAATAGCAATTATTTGGGTTTCTTACATTAATTTTTATTGGAGTAAAGTTGATTTGCAATGTTGTGTTAGTTTTAGGTATACAGAAAAGCGAATCAGTCATATGTATACATATATCCACTATTTAAAGATTCTTTTCCCGTATAGGTCATTACAGAGTGTTGAGTAGAGTTCCCTGTGCTATATAGTAGGTCCTTGCATGATGTGTACTCAGTGATATCTAACGCTTTGCGAACTCATAGACTATAGCCTGCCAGGCTCCTCAGTCCGTGGAATTTACCAGTCAGGAATACTAGAGTGAGTTGCTGTCTCCTACTGCAGGGGATCTTGCTGGACCAGGGATTGAACCTGTGGCTCCTGTGTTAGCAGGAGGGTTCTTTACCATTAGCACCAAAGGGGTGTAGTGGTATGCAATTATTGTTTTAATTTGCATTTCCTGGTGAGAGATGATGTTGCCTTCTTTTCCTATGCTTGTCTGCAATCTGTACACCTTCTCTGGTGCTTTATCTGCTGAGGTCTTTGGCCCGTTTTTCAAGTTGGTTTGTTCCTTTTCTGATGGTTGAGTTTTAAGAGCACTTTGTATACTTTAGATAACAGTGTTTTAGTGGATGTGCCTTTTGCAAATATCTGCTCCCAGTTGGTGGCTTCTCTTGTAGTTCTCTTGATATTGTCTTTTGCAGAACAGAAGCTTTGAATTTTAATGAAGTCCAGCTTATCAATTATTTATTTCATGGATGGTGCCTTTGGTGTTACATCTAAAAAAATAATTACCTTACCTAATGCCATCTAGGTTTTCTCCTGTGCTATCTTCTATGATTTTTATAGTTTCATGTTTTATATTTGGGCCTGAGATCTATTTTGACATGATATTTGTGAAGAGTGTAAGGTCTGTGTCTATATTCTTTTTTTTTTTTTTCTTTTGCATTTGAGCACCTAGATGCTCCAGCACTGTTTGTTGAAAAAACTGTCTTTGCTCCTTTATGTTGCCTTTGTCCGTGCATCAAAGATCAGTTGACTGTATTTGTGTAAGTCTATTTTTGGACTCTCTATTCATCTCATTGATCTATTTTTTTCTATCCTTTCACCAATACCAGGCTCTCTTGATTGCTATCGCTTTATAGTAGTCTTAAAGTCAGATAATGTCAATTTTCCAAATTTCTTCTTCTCCAATATTAGGTTGGATATTCTTGGTCGTACCTTTATCTGTGGATGAAAGAATATTGCCTCTGGAAACCCATGGGCTCTCTCCCATTCCCTCAGTCTATGAGCTTTAAATCCCTTTTACATTATTTAAAACATTATTTATTTATTTTGATGTGAACAGTTTATAAATTCTTTATTGAATTTATTACAATATTACTTCTTCTTTTTATGTTTTGGTTTTGTAGCATGTCTGATCTTAGCTCCCCAACCAGGTATCAGATCTGTACCCTCTGCATTGGAAGGCAAAGTCTTAACGACTGGACTGGCAGGGAATTCACCCCTTTTGAGGCTTTTAAGAGTGAAAATTGTGTAAATTAGGTTTCTGTCTTAGCCATGCTGTTGTTTTGACCTACATCACTACTGTGAGCTGAGTTGTACAGTTGTTAACACACTCCTGTGCTTGGGCCATTGTTTATATTGCTGTGGTCACTTTACTTACATGTTGAGGCCACAGTACTATAGTGAAAAGTGGAAGTGTTATTTGCTCAGTCATGTCCGACTCTGTGTGACCCCATGAACTGTAGCCTGCCAGGCTCCTCTGTGCATGGAGTTTTCCAGGCAAGAATACTGGAGTGGTTTTCCATTCCCTTCTCCAGGGAATCTTCCCAACCCAGGGATGGAACACAGGTCTCCCACATTGCAGGCAGATTCTTTACCATCTGAACCACCAGGATACACTTATGTAATCCCAGGGATGTTGTTCTTCTTAGTGTAGCTTCAGAAACAACCTCAGTACACACAACACTTTCAGAGAAAGTCTGTTTCCTGCTGAACCCTGCATAAGAATAACACGTCTTTACCCATGGTGATTTTCAAAATGTGATTCTCTGGGTTAAATGTCCTTTCCGTACATTGTTTTAGTTTTAGGACATACATAGCATTTAACTTTGATTACACAGGGCGTAGATGTGAATTTAAACTAGTGGAACTCAATTATCAGACTGATTAAACAAGAAATATATGTTGTCTATTTTAATCTGCTTAATTATTGAAACAAGCTTTTCTTTTAAAATTACTCCATTAGTCAAAAGAGCAAAATCAATGCATATTCGATATTAATTATACAACAGATTCGAAGTTGAGTCAGGTTTAGCACAGTCCAATAATGTGGTTTTCTTACTGGTAAATTGAAAGTTCATTTACTGAAAGAGAGTAGGGTGCTTTTGACTGTATTTAGAATCTCCATGAAGGACAAATTCTAAATGTCAAAGCCATCTCAGACTCGAAGGGGTTTGTTTAAGTGTATGCAAGTCTGGGTGGGGAGTGTAATATGGCTTGGTTCCCTCTGCTTCTAGAAGAAAAACTTTTAAAAGACCTAAAGAATAAATTACCTAGATTCAATTTATAATTTTAAGATCTAGTCTAATTGGCCACAACCCACTTCAGTACTCTTGCCTTGAAAATCCTATGGATGGAGGAGCTTGGTGCAGGCTACTGTCCATGGGATCGCAAAGAGTCGGGCACGACTGAGCGACTTCACTTCACTAATTGGCCACAGCCATATAAATTGAATCCAGGTAATTTATTCTTTGGGTCTTGACCAAAGAGAGGGCAAAACAAGCATGATTTTTCAATGATTTCCATGCCATGAAGTTTGAAAGTAGAATAGAGTTTATATGGGCAAGAAACAATTTTCCATTCTGGATACAATAATTCTCAATGCATACTGATTTCCCCCTTTCTAATTTGTCAGTTCTCTTATCTCGTGATGAATGGACAGAGAAAGAAGATGAAGGTAGCATGTCTTTTAGGATGCTTTGGGATTCTTATTTATAAACAGACAGAGGGCTTCCCACCAATTTTTCCCTTTTCCTATCTTCCTCTCTAGGTCTCCTGCACGTATGTTTCCTAGGGTGTCTCTCTCAGGTCTAAATCACCAAGTCGTGTATACCTTTCTCTTAAGAGACAGCATACAGACTTTAAAAATAAGCCCTTAAAAATAAGTAATTAAGATAGACAGTGATACAGCCATTAATCATGTGGTTGGCATTTAGGTCATTTTTGATGACTCACTGCTCATTTGCCAAACATTTGCTGCTTCCTGAAAACCCTTGTCTTCACACCTTTGTGTCTGCATTCCTTTCTGAGTGCCGCCTGCCTGGCAGACGGCTGTACACACTTAGCTTCATTTCCTATCTTCAAGCTTCTACATCCAGCTCACATATCACCTATTCTTGCCACCCAATGTCCATTCAAATTTCTTCTGCTAAAACAACAGTCTTTTTATTTTTGAGAGGCGTTCTTTTTTTCAAGGCTCTTAAACTATGAGGATTGGATGGATCTGACTTCACCTCCAAGCACTGTGATGGGTGAACACTGATTGTCCCAATCAAAATAAAACATTCACCTTAATTTATTGTTGTTTTGTCATTAAGTCATGCATGACTCTTGGTGACCCATGGACTGCAGCACGCCAGGCTTCCCTGTCCTTCACCATCTAACGAGTTTACACAAACTCTCCTCCATTGAGTCGGTGATGCTTTCCAACCCTCTCATCCTCTGCTGCCCTCTTCTCCTTTTGCCTTCAGTCCTTCCCAGAATCAGGGTCTTATCCAATGAGTCAGCTCTTTGCAACAGGTGGCCAAAGTATTGGATTTTCAGCTTCAACATCAGTCCCTCCAATGAACACCCAGGACTTATCTCCTTTAGGATGAACTGGGTTGGATCTCCTTGCAGTCCAAGGGACTCTCAAGAGTCTTCTCCAACACCACAGTTCAAAAGCATCAATTCTTCAGTGCTCAGTCTTCTTTATGGTCCAACTCACATATCCGTAGATGACTACTGGAAAAACAAGAGCTTTGACCAATAAGATACAAAAGACTTCTGCTGGATCCTCCTGAAAACATGCAAGTTAACGTTGTGCCTGGAGTCCTTGAAACTGGAAGAAATGTAGTACTGGAGCTGATGCAGACATCATGCCCTGACACGTGATTTGAAAATGTAGCCCCCTCCTACCTGCTGAATGGACCCAGCAGAGAAAAATAAGAGTCTGGTAAAGCCAGCTGAGTTCCTCAACCCAATCCTCCCTGGAACAAGTATTAGCATCACTACTCCATAGATACTCTCTTATTTTTTAAGGCAATTTGGGTTGTGTTTTTGGCTGTTTTCCATGGATAACACATTAACTGACATGCTTTGCCAACCATACCAGGCAGAATGGATGGCTCCCTTCTCTGCATCCTCAAAATGCTTTGTTTATAGCACTATTGGATCGCTTGTCAAATGGTTTATAGTTAGTTATATGTGTCTCTAAGCCTCTGGAGGACATTAACTGTGGTTAATTTCTCTTTCCAACTCCCAGCTGCAAGCACAGAGCCTGGCACATGGTGGGGGCTCCATCAGGGTTTGTTCAATTAACTAACAATTTTACTGCTCTTCCTCTGTCAGCTTCAAATTGGCTTCCCTCTCTGTGTTTACAAGCTTCAACTCCCACAGAATGGGAATGTATCAGCACAATGTTTTAATGATTAAAACAATTAAAAGACAATAGAGCTACATTATCTTGACAACCTCCTCAAAGGTTGAACCAAGTTAGACACTGTTAACTAATTACCATCAGAGGGAAACCAAATGTAGGAAATTATCAATTATCTGCCAAAAACTGTCACCATGGTTTTTAAGGCGTATTTTTCTGGACTTAGGTTATTTCAATCCTTCTATAGGCATCAGAGACCTTTGAAAAAAATGAAGTATGAGTATCCTATTGATGAAAAGATAGCCTTTCAGGGATTTTAGAGGAAAAGAAATAGCAATTCCGGAGAGTGCCTTCCAAAGCCTTATAAAAATGCTACCAGCTGAATTATTGCGGTATTTCTGCTTCATTTCAGAAAATCCATGCCTGCCATGTTTGAAACATACCAGCAAATTAGCCATCCAGACAGCACGAGTGCTTCCATTAGACTTCAGATCCTTGCTGAATCTCTCCCTTGCTCCCGCACACAGCAAACAGCTGGCTCACGCTTCCCATGTGCATGTAATCGATAGAGCAGGCTTGTCATTTTTTCATTCTGGTTGCTCGGCAAAACTATGCAGAGTGAGTTCACTCCCACTGTCCATACATTTATGTTTTATCACAATTTTCACAATATCCTTTCCTCACCTTAAATGAATGGAAAGATCATATTAGACTCTTATCTATTATTTCTTGCCCTGATCACTAAAGCCAACACATGCTGCTTCTGCTTTTCCATAAGATACTGGCACATTTATCATTAATTGGCCTTAAGAACGTTTTTTTGTGCTGTGCTCAGTCGCTTCCCAACTCTTTGCAACTCTATGGACTCTATTCTTGCCTATTCAGGCAAGAAGACTCGAGAGGGTTGCCATGTCCTCTTCCAGTGGATCTTCCTGACTCAGTGATTGAACCTAAGTCTCCTGGGTCTTCTGCATTTCAGGTGGATGCTTTACCGTTGAGCCACCAGGGAAGTCCAGTAGTGCTTTTTATCATTAAGTAGTGGTTTTTCCAGTGGTCATGTATGGATATGAAAGTTGGATTGTGAAGAAAGCTGAGAGCTGAAGAATTGATGCTTTTGAACTGTGGTGTTGGAGAAGACTCTTGAGAGCCCCTTGGACTGCAAGGAGATCCAGCCAGTCAATCCTAAAGGACATAAATCCAGGGTGTTCATTGGAGGGACTGATGTTGAAGCTGAAAATCCAATACTTTGGCCACCTCGTGCGAAGAGTTGACTCATTGGAAAAGACTCTGATCCTGGGAAGGATTGGGGGCAGGAGGAGAAGGGGATGACAGAGGATGAGATGGCTGGATGGCATCACCAACTTGATGGACAAGAGTTTGGATGAACTCCGGGATTTGGTGATGGACAAGGAGGCCTGGCGTGCTGCAATTCATGGGGTTGCAGAGTCGGACAAGACTGAGCAACTAAACTGAACTAAGTAATGCTCTTGAATGTCACCTTCAAAGTGTGGTTCCAGGAAGAGGAATAAAATAGCATGGTGGATGCTAGGACAATTGGCTGTTTCTGACTCTGGGTTTATGGTTCTTGATGATATGTGAAAAATCACTTCTCTTTCCTTGACCTCACAGGCTTGTCAAAGAGAAGAAATTGGTATAGGTAGTCTATAAAGTGTTAGTCACTCAGTCTTGCCTGATTCTTTTGCAACTCCATGGACTGTAGCCCACCAGCTTCTTCTGTCCATGGGATTCTCCAGGCAAGAATACTGGAGTGGGTTGCCATTTCCTTCTCCGGGGGATCTTCCTAACCCAGGGATCAAACCTGCATTTTTTGAGTCTCCAGCATTGACAGGCAGTCTCCTGCATTGAGCCACCTGGGAAGACCACACAATAGTATATGTGTGTGTGTGTGTTAGTTGCTCAATTGTGTCTGGCTCTTTTGCAACCCCATGGAATATAACCTATCAGGTTCCTCTGCCCATGAGATTCTCCAGGCAAGAATACTGGAGTGGGTTGCCATTTCCTTCTCCGGGGCTCTTTCTGACCCAGGGATGGAACCTGGGCGCTCCTGTATTACAGGCCAATTTTTTACTGTCTGAGCCACCAGCGAAGCCCATAAGAATGGTAATAATATTAACATTTCTCTAATACTGTATTGATTTTCCCTGAGAAGGTGACTTGCTGATCCCTGTGCATGGAATGCAATGAAGGTTATTCACAGAACACTTATAACATCTTGCTTACATTTGGCAATACACATTTTTTTCTTTCAAGTTTCTTTGCTCAGTTGTTAACTGGGGAACATAGGCTTTCTTAAAGCTCTTTTTCTTGTTTTGGAAATAAGGAACTGCAATCATGTGCAATAGAGCATTCCTTACCATTAAATAACATGGAATTGTGCTAGTATTAGAATAAATTCTTGGAATATTAATGAATTTTGAAATATATTACTTTAAGGGTTCTTCTTTCTGTTTGTTGATAATATAACTCAAACTGTCTGATCTAGAGAATTTCTAGTGGCTTGTAGAACTCTACTCAGGCCTGGCCTGCTCCAGGAGAAGGCCTGCCTGGGAGTCCTGAGCCTTGGTTAGACACCTCTTCTCTGTATCTCCCTGGTGCATACCAGCCTTTGCACCCCACATGCCATTGCGTTTAGGTCCTTTCAATTATATCAATTTTCTACACATTGAATTCCTTGAAGACAGAATTTTGTGTTCCTCTCTATATGCCTAAGACCCAGCCTAAGAGACAGCACACTATAAAAATCACAGTCTGTGTATGGAAAGTAGATTTAGATAAAGCTTATTAACAAAAGTCTTAAATAATACTGATAGACTAACTTGCAATGCAAAAGGATTCCCAGAAATGTGTATGGGAAATAGGAAATGAATTAACCAGGGCTGGGAAGACATAGAGGAAAAGAAATAACATTAGAAAAAGAAAAGTATGAATAAATATGAAAGGAAAGTAATGTGCTTTTTATGATTAAGAACCATAATTAGTTCAATATGGCTCAGGAATGTTAGAAAGTCAGGTTGAGGGGAAATTAGAAGAAGCTTTGAAGATTAGGCTGAGGCTTAATGGACACATCGATTGGCCAGGCTGAGATGTTTATGAATATATCCTGTGGGCAATTCAATCCTGCATGTGTGTTGTAAAGATAGAATCTCCCCAAGCCTCGGTTCCTCACATGTGAAGCCAAAAGGTTAGATTCCAAGGCGACCCCTAAGGTCTCTTTATGATCCTTTCTCTATGACCTAGGGCTGGACTGGCTTACTCCACAATGACAGCCCTTTGGAAAGTGTTCACCCCACTGGGTCAGCCTTCTCTAAGCCCAGGGTATCAAGTAAACGCAATTATCACCTTGGCCTGTTCATTTAGTTTTCTTTCCTAACTCTTCTTATTTGTTTTCTCTTTTTTGTTGATTTATAATTGACACATAGCATGATATTAGTTTCAAGTGTCAACATAATGATTTGCTATTTTTGTACACTAAGAAATGTCACTGCAAAAAGTATACTTACTCTTTATCACCATCATATTTACAGATATTTTTTCTCATGAAGAAAACTTTTAAGATGTATTTTCTCGGCAACTTTCAAGTATGAAGTACAGTGTTAATATCTATAGTCAGCATGCTGTACATGACGTCTCCCAGGCGCATGCCTTTTATAACTGGATGCTTATACCCTTTGACGCTCTTCAACCATTTTGCCCACCCTCTAGCCTTTCCTAAACATCTTGAAGACAATTCTTTAAGTAGCTTGTGCTCAGTTGTGTCCAACTCTTCGCGACCTCATGGACTGTAGTCCACCAGGCTCTTCTGTTCATGGGATTTCCCAGGTAAGAGCACTGGAGTGAGTTGTTATTTCCTCCTCCAGGAAATCTAGAGAAGAAGATCCAGGGGATCTTCCCAATTCTTTACCTCAGGTCTTTAGAAACATAAGATAATTAGTTCAAGAGAACCAAACACATCTTACTGCCCTCAGAGAAGTGCTTTTCTGTGGGCACAGCTCAGTCAGAGACCAGGACCTAGAACCAGAGCTGGGTTGACTTCATATCGAGAAGGGTGGAGAAGTTCTGAAAAGGAGCTGGAAACTGAGGCCAGAACTCCAGAGTATGTGGTGTAGGTATGAGCAAGGAAAGAGCTGGAACTCTGAAGTCATTGTGGCCAGGCCCAGCGAGGGTCAAATCGTCCCAAGGAACCTCAGCAGACTACTGTGGCTGGTTAGTTGTGTGTCCATGAGTTTGCATTCCTAACCACTTCCCATGGGTATCTATACTTGTGTTTCAGAGAAACATAGAGGCCCCAAGTTACGTATGATGGTTTGGAGGCAAACTGACCATGCAGAAGCTCAGATTGGCCAATACAAAGACACTTTGGCAGATAACTCGGTGAAATGCATTTATTACCGTATATAGCAAGCAATCGGAGGAGGAAATGGTGACCCACTCCAGTATTCCTGCCTGGGAAATCCCAGGGACAGAAGAGCCGGGTGGGCTACAGTCCATACGGTGGCAAAGAGTCAGACACGACTGAGCAACTGAACAACAACAGTAGTAAGCAATTTGCATCTTTCTGTGCAAAATAAAAATGGGACATGAACCTTGGGTATAAAAAATTTTTGTCTACTATAATCTAGATTCAAAAAAAAAAAAAAAAAGACTTTATATATGAGGAGTTCCTCTGACTGCTTCTTTCACAAGATGCTTTGACTTGGTCATTTATTCACATATGTGGGATAAAATATGACCCAAAACACATGAAGTTAAGATTTTGAGCTTTCAGAGTTTTATAGGAACAACGAGGATCATAAAACACACCTCTATATACAGAGCCAGGTTCACACATTTGTAATCTGTGTTGTCACACCAGGCCCATGCCTCAACAGGGTCCCACCATTGGTTCAATGCTCTGGGATCACCACCTTGAAATTCTCATAATTTTTGAAAAAGAATTCAATATTTTTATTCTGTGCTGTGGTCCTACAAATTATGCAGTGATTCTGTCTGTGTGCGTAAATAGAAAGATGGATAGATAGATGACAGATGATTGATAGATGACGTATAGAAATAAATGATGATGATGGTGATATAGAAAAATCTGAGTGAAGAAAATAAATCTCGGGGATGGGGATCTATTTTCTACCATATGTTGAGTGGTTGGACCTTTATTTTTCTGCAGAGTCACTCTTATTCTGCTCATTCACATCCTGTCTAGAGAGAACATTTTCATCCTGTTATTAATGGAGAATTTAAATGCTCTAAAGCACCTAATTTTTATGAGCTGCACTAAGATTAGTTTGCACGCTTCATTAAATGGAGTCAACATTATTTATGTGGGTATTTTAAAAGAGATTAGAAAGCCCCCTTTCCCTGAAAAGGTAGTATATTTGTCAATAACCTTCTCTTGACTTCTCTTTATCATAACTTCATGCCTCAGAACCAGCTAATCCTCAGTGAGAAAGATGTCTCATGAACTCAAGATCATTCCGGATAAGCAAACTCGGACGTTGGGCCTGAGTTGCACAGTGACTAAGGGAGACGCATTCTGAAGGCCATTCTGTGACAGCTGAGGATCCTTATATGGAAAGAAAGGGTCACTATGACAAGATGAGTGTATTCTACAAAATAAGTTGCTTGAGATTCTCTAAACCTCAGTGTTAATCCCCACCGTATTATTATTTTGATGATTACATATGAGTGGTTTCCTGCCTTCCCATCATTCAGTTACTCTACATTTGGGTTACATAAAAATATATATGGACTTCCCGGATGGCTCAGTGGTAAAGAATCTGCCTGCCAGTGCAGAAGATGTGGGTTTGACTCCTGGGTTGGGAAGATGCCCTGGAGAAGGAAATAGCAAACCACTCCAGTATTCTTGCCTGAAAAATCCCATGGACGGAGGAGCCTGGCAGGCTACATAGTCTGTGGGGTCACAGCATCTGACATGACTGAGCACACAAGCAAAAAAATATATATGTTTTCTTTCTAGTGAAGGAAAAATCACTGATTCCTGAATTATTAGAGCTGGAAGGTTTATTTGGCATTACTCACTTCATTGTTTTACACTTTTTCAAGTATTTAGTATTAGCTTCAAATACCAAATATTTGAAACAACAATATCCATTAAATCCTGGCTTTAATAAAATAATTTTATGTTTTTCAAAGCAAACATACACACATATGCATGTGCAACTACTTTTTCCTAAAGTTTATCTATGATGATCAAAAAAACGATTCATATTTTTCTCTAAAAATATACTACAAGTTGAACAGAGGTATAATTCAGACTTCTCCTGGTACACATGAGCCAGTGAAAGCAGAATGAGCTTATTAAAATAAAAACATAGATTATCCCACAAACCAATTAAAAATCAGTCTTAAAAATAAATTTCACAATCTTTATTCTGCAATTTCTTGCCTCTACCTCTTTGGAAAAGTCCCTTAAAATCCTTGAGCCTCATTTTTGTCATATGTGGGACCTGAGTTTAATCAGCATCCTAGCTCATAGGATATTCCAAAGCAAGGAGGAAGTTAGTGGGAGGGGTGACAGTGACCGATGACATGTGACCTGATCAAGACAGTGAATATAATTCTGAGTGACAGAAGAGACCACCACCCAAGGTCACAGTGTCATCATAGCACAGGGGTAGTTGACAGAGCATGAACAAAACCCAACTTTCCTAACTCTCCATTCAATGACCTTGGTGCCGAATGAAATAAGCTAATTAGATGTTGAATAAACTTCCCTGAAATCATGCTTCTGTTTCCAAAGCACTGGGTTTTAATATGGCTGATGGTGTTCACAGATCACTGATAACAATTTTGATGAAAATATATGAGTACAGTATTGCCTAACGGTCACTGGTTCCATAATTCTTTTCTGACATGGTGGCCTCCCTGCAATTTATCTCTGAAGCAAAAGGTAGGATGGTTGGTTCCTTTCTGATTTTTCCTTTCAATCTAACATATGGTTCTGTTTAAATGTGTCCATGTTTGCAACTTACAGTTGACGTTTTTGGCACTCGGAATAGTATCTTGCAATTATACTTAGTTTAGAAAGAAGGGTTTGCTTTAACAGCAGAATGCATGAAATAAAAAAAGTGCAAGTCAAATTTATTGGCTGCTGAGAGTGCTCGAGAATGTAGACGTCTGGTCTGGGGGAACTCAATGGATTTCTGTTCTTGGTACATGCACCCAGTTACGTGCTCATGTCCACCCCCATCCTCACAGCCATTACATGAAAGCATCTGAGTGTTGTACAAGGCTAAAGCTTTTTGTGTTAATCTGTCCCATATGGAGTAGGCATTAAACAGACAGCAAATTCACTCAAAGCCTGGGGGTAAGCATGCATTTGTAACACGGGGACACTGTCAAGGGACTTGTGTAGCAAAACAAAGAATAAGGGAAAAAAAACCCAGAGAAATGAGCAATAGAGAAATGTGAAAAGTAGTACCTTTTAGGCTACATTCAGCCTGAATATAATTGTTTTTGAAGACTATGGTGGTTGAGGACATGCACAAACAGCTGAGGGGGCTGTCCTTGGAGGAAGGCTACTCTCCTGCAATTCTGAGCCCAGGAAACACAGATTTTCCCTGTTTCTGGGTCTCCTTGCAGAAATTAGACCCAGAAAGAGAATGATTCAGTGAAACCCAATCATATCCCAGCACCAGATTCTAGACATATGGAAATTAATGAAACACAGGAGTTCTGCAAATGTAACAGAAATGCACATGCAGACCCCTTTGTAATTTAAGCAGGACGATTTTATGTTTTAGATGCTCAGCTTTAAGCAAATGAGAGAGATATTGAGAGATTTTGGTGGCTAGAGTATCTATACCCAAAACAAGACATGATCAGGCCAGTTGGTCACATCTCAGCTGATCCCAGCGATCTGGGATGGCTCCAGGCAACAGAAGTTTCTGGAGCAAACTAGGAGAGAGAGGCATTTGTATAGATGATCTTGGTTCAAGGATAGATTCACCCTGCTCCCCCCAGATGGGAGGAATGGAAACTTAATACCAAAACACAGCAATTAGATTGGTTTGTTTCTATAATGTCTTATGTATATTTCTGCTTGTTTATTAGATTTAAAATAGCTGATTCTAGAGTGTGGATCCATTTCTTCTGGGCAGTTTTACTGTTTAGCTGTCCTCACACAGTTTTCAAAGGACTCTCTCAGGTGATGTAACCCTAACATCTATTAATGGAGACCTCTTACACAGAATGAACCCATGCAAAGCCTGAAGTCATTTACCAAGCAGAATACATGCCCTAGTGGGTTTGTGAAGAGATGGAGTTTGGAGTTGGATGATGTCTCAATTTTCTTTTAGCTCTGAGACTATTATTCAGTGAAAGTTCCCTGGCTTCAAAAAACCTAACAAACATGACTCCTTGGACTGTACTTCTACCCTGCTTCCAGGGTACAGAACAGCTCTGTGAGTCATTCAGATCAACATTCTTCTAGTTAGTGCAGTTCTGTTCAACAGATACTCAGAATGTGCTATGAGCCCAGCACCGAGGACACAAAGTGAGAAAAACAGGCATAATCTCAGTTCCCATGGAGGTGACAGTTTCGAGGACCAAATGTCACTCAAAGAACCACAATCAAAAGGACACCCATGAGAGTGCATAGATGCAGTTGGAAGGAAAAGAACATGATTTCACGCACCTCGTTACCAAAGAGTCTGAGTCAGACTGGACAGTCAGGGAAGGATTCGTGGAGGAGGTGATATTGAGCCAAAATCTGGAGTAAGAGAATTTAACACGGGAAAGGGGAACATGAGAGATGAAACAGCTAAGCCCAAGGGGAAATTGTGACCTTAAAAAAAAAAAAAAGCCTAGATAGAGGCCAGTGGTCCAGAGTAGAAAGGTGGAGAGAAGTGATGGACCTTCCCTAGTGCGGGAGCTGCTCACAGACTCAGAGATCAGGTGTTGATCCTAAAGGGTGGAGGAAGACACTGGAGGTTTCTAAGCTGAAGGTTAACAAAACTGGAGTTGAATTTGAAAGCATCAATTTGGCATCCACTTACCTCAGACGGTGAAGCGTCTGCCTGCAAGGCGGGAGACCCGGGTTCAATCCCTGGTTCGGGAAGATCTCCTGGAGAAGGAAATGGCAACCCACTCCAGTACTCTTGCCTGGAAAATCCCATGGATGGAGGAGCCTGATAGGCTACAGTTCATGGGGTCGCAAAGAGTCGGACACGACTGAGCGACTTCACTCACTACCTAGAAACAACCAAACTGAAATAGTCTTTGTATCAATAGCCAGGAGATCAAACCAGTCCATCCTAAAGGAAATCAATCCTGAATATTCGTTGGAAGGACTGATGTGAAGCTGAAACTCCAATACTTTGGCCACCTGATGCAAAGAACCAACTCACTGGAAAAGACCCCGATGCTGGGAAAGATTGAAGGCAAAAGGAGAAGGGAATGGCAGTGGGTGAGAGAGTTAGATAGTATCACCACCTCAATGGACATGACTTTGAGCAGACTCTGGGAGATAGTGAAGTACAGGAAACCCTGGCATGCTGCAGTCCATGGGGTCACAGAGAGTCAGACATGACTTAGCAACTGAACAACAACTCTCTTTTACACTCTCTTAGTAGATAATTCTCAGAAAATCTCCACTGCTAGGTGCCCGCTCTGTGTATCAGTGGCTGGGCTAATTAGCACGTGATATCTTAGACCTAGTGGATACTACGTACTGGGGTTTCCTGGCCATTTTGTGCAGAAAAACTTCTTTGATTTCCTTGAAAAGTTAAAGTCATTGGGAAAAAGCCAGGACAGAGAGGTGTCTGAACAAAGACTGTGTTTGGAGAAGAAATATAATTAACTAACAAGACTGCACAATGGAGTTTTGAGAGATGGGAGGTGGGAAGAACAGCCCAGAAAGGAATCAGAAATCCAGTTTCCGTTTCTGATTAGATGGAACACAGAGCCACTTTGCACTTCTGTTTACTTGCTTATAAAATAGGATCTGTTCATTCACACAGCACCTGTGCTCTTTCTTGTTTTTAAACAATGCAGCCATGCACCAAATCCTGTGCTAAGCTCAAGGGATAAAAAAAAAAAAAAAACGTGGGGCTAGCCTTCAAGTTGGTTTTCCAGGTGACTTAGTGGTAAAGAATCCACCTGCCAATGCAGGAGATGCTGGAGACTAGGTTCGATCCCTAGGTTGGGAAGATTCCTTGGAGTAGGAAATGGCAACTGGCTCCAGGATTCTTATCTGGGAAATCCCATGGACAGAGGATCCCAGTGGGCTACAGTCAGTCCATGGGGGGTCCCAAAAGGGTCAGACATGACTGATAGACTGAGCACACACACAGCCTTCAAGTCACTGGTATTCTCCCTGGAGAGGCAAAAGCCCAGCAGGTATCAAACCCTGGCCCCCTTCTAGACCCGGGGCTTGGCGCTTTCACATGCGTTCCATTTCTTTTGGTTCTGAGCACAACCAGGTGAGATCAGAGACCTCTTGGCTCCACTCTTAACAATGAGAAAACAGGCCGAGAGAGAGGGGGCCCTCGACCCAAGATCTGCAAGCGACAGAGCCAAAGGTCACACACAGGTCTGTGTGATTCCAAGCCCCTGGTCCACCCCACCGTAACACAGTGTGAGCAAGTCATGAGAGCGCAGAGCGAGGAGTGTTTGCGCTGAGGTATGTGGCAGGAATGAGGGCAGCAGGGTGCGGAGATGCTAAGAATAGGCCCTCTGCCGCCGTGCAGGGCTGTCCCCGGGATCACAGGCGCTGATGGACTTGAAAGCGCCCTGGACACTAAAAAGTGCCATGTAAATAGAAGGGATTACTCTCGCCCACACAACCGGATCTGCTAAGTGGAGGCTCTGAGTAACTCTCAGGGTGAGGTTGCAGGCTGGGATGGTGGCTATTTCATTCATTCATTTCCAGGACTTTCTTGGCATTCGAGACACCACCGCAGGGGTGGGTCTGCCAGCCAGCAGTCCCACACTTTTTAAATGGAAGCCAAAACCTGACAGCTGTGTGGGGACATTCCTGGGCGCTGAGTGCTGGAATGACACTTAAGGTTTTTAATCTCCAAGCCGAGAGGGAAAGGGTTGATCGAGCCTGGAGCGGTCCCAAGCAGCACCCTCCTTCTCTCCCTCCCCTGGGCCTGAGACCCCAGAACTCAGAATCAGAGTCCTCCAGTGGTCAGCAACCCCCCACCCTACCAACCCCAGGCCCTCAGCTGTTGCTGGTGGGATTGCCTGGGTTGGGCTGAATCACGTCTCTACCTTGCTGCTGAGGCAGGGGGGCGAGGCAGGGAAGCGGGGTTGCTCAGCAATGGCTTGGGGACAAAGCCTGTTTAAGATTACAGGGGTTTTCCAGGCTGCCCTGGGTGGGGGCTGCGTGGATTATAAACAGCTGTGTTCAGTAGCCAGCGAGTGACACCAGGGCTTTGTGACCTGGCTGGAGTCCTTCAGGAGGCATCTGTGCCCAGGCTCCGGGCGGAAATTCTCACCCTGGCAGTCCTGCTGCGGTGGTTAGTGTGGGCACTGCCCGTCTGAATGTGTGTTAGTGAGTGTCCCGGGGGAGGGGGGGATACAGGGGGGGTGACACTCTTGCTTTTTCCTTGTCAGAAGAATTATCCTCTCAAGTAGAAAAGCAAAGAGACGGAGACAAGAGAAAAGGCGGAACCAGAAGGTCAGATGATGAGCATCTCGGCGCTGGGAGGGGAGGAGGAGGTGGAGACCTTCCTGACTTCCAGCCACGCGGGAAGAGACATTTCTGAGGAGTATCTGAAAGACTCTGTGGTTTACACAAACGTTGTTGTTGAGCTGCTAAGTCGTGTCCAGTTCTTTGGGACCCCATGGATGGCAGCACGCCAGGCTTCCCTGTCCTTCACTGTCTCCCGGAGTTTGCTCAAGATCATGTCCACTTGTTGGTGATGTCATCCAGCCATCTCATCCTCAGTCATCTCCTTCTCCTGCCTTCAATCTTTTCTGGCATCAGGATCTTTTCCAATGAGTTGGTTCTTTGCATCAGGTGGTCAAAGTATTGGAGCTTCAGCTTTAGCGTCAGTCCTTCCAATGAATATTCAGGGTTGATTTCCTTTAGGGTTGACTGGTTGGATCTCCTTGCTGTCCAAGGGACTTTCAAGAGTCTTCTTGCAGGTGGTGCTAGTGGTAAAGAACATACTTGCCAATGTAGGACAGGCAAGATATGGGGATTCAGTTCCTGGGTCAGGAAGATGCCCTGGAAGAGGTCATAGAAATGCGCTCCAGGATTCTTGCCTGGAAAATCACATGGACAGAGGAGCTAGTGGGCTCCATCGGGTTGCAAAGACTCGGACACGACTGAAGTAACTTAGCATGCAATGAGAGTTTCAGGTTTTCAGGACTCCCATGTGGCATAATACCTACCAGAACTTGAAATACCTTTTCCAAAAAATGAGTCAATCTAGATAACCCACCTGAATATTAAATGCCAGATTTCTCTGAAAGAAAACTGCATAAGTGTCATCCATGAAGGACCACAAATGTGCCTAACTTTGGACCTGGTATCCACACACATCATAGCTGCCGTCCACAGAAGCTCTGGCCTTGTGCTGATTTAAGTAAACCATGCAGCACCATTTATATTTTTGTGAGGACCATGGGGTCACAGACAAAGGGTTATTTTCATGTCTGTCTTCAGCACTATTATTTTAAGAAATTAATATCACCCACCTTATCTAGGAATGCTTTTAGGGTCATGACCTGACCCGAACCATGAATGAACCCCAAACTGAATGGAACCATATTAATTTGCAAAACCAGCCACTGAAACTGAAACCGTGTAGTGATTTTTAGCTGAAATGTACACTGAAACGACATCTTCTAAAAACGTGACTTGGCTTGATATATTTTGAAAGCTAATGAAGGGATGTAAAAACGTCTCTGACCGATGGGTCATCCAAGCCTTATTTGTAATATGAGTCAAAGCACATGCAGTGTGACTAAAATAATTAAAGAAGAGAAAAGCCAGGCAGGACCTTTGCCACGATTGAGCCATCGGCTTTCCAGACGGTTCTGCTGGGGAAAGTGAGGGTAGGGTGGGAGGCAGCCAAGGCTGGGAGGGGAATAGGGACTGAGGGAGCAAGGCTGAGCCTGGGAGTCGGGCTGGGAGGAGAGAAAGTGAAACAGTGAGTGGGGGATCTCTTCCTGGGGATTTCAATGAACAGACTGAAGCCTTCTCTTAACGCTGATGAAAAAGGAATATGCCACATGGCAAGTGATCCTCACACTGATGACATAATTGAATTAGAAACTTGCCTTGGTCCACGCCACTTTGGGATACTGCTTTTAAAGTACGGCTTTGTGGTGGTAGGTCCAGATTGGGAATGCAGGGTCCGGGAGGATAAAGAAAGAAAGAAACCAAAAGGACTTCCCTTGTTTCTTGCACGAAGGACTCCCTGAGAAAGCAGCCCCCAAAGGCCCTGATTCCTCTGCGGTCCCTGCCCCCACGCCCAGGCCTCCAGATTCACCGCTATGTCCATCCTGTCTTAGCCTCGCCCATCTGTGGACAGACAAATGACTGTGTGAATGCCCCAAACACACTCCTTGCTCTTCCATCCTCCTCTTCGCACCGTGCCATGCCAGCCTGCAATGCTTTCATTCAGGGTCCTTTTCCCCTGGGTCACAGGCCCTGATTCTCCATCTCTGTCTCCATCTCATTCAAATTCCTCCATTCCCTTGCTTGGATGTTTGTATACTTGGTCTCTCAGTTGTGTCTGACACTTGAGACCCCATGGAGCCCTCTAGGCTCCTCTGTCCATGGGATTTTCCAGGCAAGAATACTGGAGTGGGTTGCCATTTCCTTCTCCAGGAGACCTTCCCAAACCAGGGATCAAACTCACACCTCTTGTGTCTCATGCCTTGGCAGGCAGATTCTTTACCACTGTGCCACCTGGGAAGCCCTCATTCCCTTGCTTAGCTGCTTTGAAATAATCCTTTCCTTCAAATACCCTCTACTTGAATTATCATCTTATCTTTCCTTTTACTTTAATAGTTGCATTCACTTCCTAGGGTTGTCTTAACCATGGTTTACAAAGCATTTGGCCTAAAACAGCAGCAATATTTTCTTTCAGTTTTGGAAGCTAGAAGCTTCAAACTGAGATGCTTGTAAGGTTGTGCTCCCCTCACAAACTTTAGAAAAATGGCACGCGTTGAATTCTGTTCCCCCAAATTCACATTCTGAAGTCCTAATGTCCAGTTCCTTGGAATGTGACTTTGTGACTTAATTTGGAAATAGGTTGATTGTAGAGTTAATTAGCTAAGATGAGGTCATACTAGAGTAGGGTGGCCCTGCTCCAATCCAACTAGTGTCCTTGTGAAAGGGGGGCAAGGGGACACAGCAGAAGCCCAGGGAGAATAGCAAGTGAGGATGAAGCCAGAGAGTGGAGTCGTGCATCGAGAGGGAATACCAGACAGTGTCAGCGAATTGCCAGCATCGGGAGAGGGCAGGAACTGACCCTTCTCCTCCCTGAGAACCTTCAGAGGGACCATGGTCCCCCAACATCTTGATTTCAGACTTTCTCCTCCAGAACTGTGAGACAATAACTGCCCATCACTGAAGCCATCAGCTGGTGGTACTTTGTCCTGGCTGCCTGAGCAGACATGGGGAGACCCGTTCCCTGCCTCCCCCAGCTCTGTTGACTGCCAGCCATCCTGAGCATCCCCTGGTTTGCAGCCGCCCCCTCCGAGCCCTGCCTCATCATCACACAGGTTTCTCCTGTAGCTCTGGGTCCACATTTCCCTCCTCTTATGAGTCATCTTGGCTGAGCGCCACCCGAATGGCTTCGTCTTAGCCTAATTCCATCTGCTAAGACTCTATTTTCAAATCAGATCACATTCACAGGTGCTGAGGGTGAGGACTCTCTTTCTGGGGGACACAATTCAATCCAGACTCCTTGAATGGGTTAAGCATGCTCCTTGTTTCTTCCTCAGAACCTGGTTACTCTTCATCTTTTCAATGCAAAGTGCATCCTGCTGCAGACACCCCGAACTGGGGTCAGACTGCTTTCCTCTTCATCATTTTAGTCTCCGACATTCTCTTCTCTTCTTTTCCCTGACCTTGATGAGATTGCCTCCCAACCACTTTGAGAGCAGACTTCCCACCTTTCTGATTTCTTGGGCCTTCTGCTGTGGGTCTGCTCCCCAGGCCTGGCACTCAAAGCACTGGTGTTTCAAGCTGTATCCACCTGCCTCTCCTCCATCCTCCCTCCCCTCCTCCAGCTTCCCTCCCTCTCCTCTGTCCTCCCTCCTCCCTCCCCTCCTCCAGCCTCCCTCCCTGTCCTCCCTCCTCTGTGCTCCCTCCCCTGCTCCAACCTCCCTCCCTCTCCTCCATCCTTCCTCCCCTGCTCCAGCCTCCCTCCCTCTCCTCCGTCCTCCCTCCCCTCCTCCCTCCTCATTCTCCTTCATTCTCTGAGCACAGAGACCATGTGATTTAGGCACCAGCAGAGTCGGACATGACTGAAGCAAGTTAGCAGCAGCAGCAGCAGTCCTCACACAGAATAAACACGTGATAGCTCTTGAAGGAAAGAACAAAGACTTGAATGAATGGGACCTTGTGAATTTTCAGAAAGGGAGAGTGACACAGCCTCGACTTGTGGTCTCTTTATCCCGCCTTGAGAGACGGGCCCAGTGAGGCACTCATCATGTTCTGCTCAGTTGCACCCTGAGGTAAAGAAAGGCACGACTGTCTGGTGTCGTGGAGGAAGGAACCGGGGGCTGTGGACACAGGCCGATCACTGCCCCCTCTCCCCAGGATGCACGGGTGATGTTTCAGGGGCGCCTGGGCTCCAAGAGCCCGCCCACCAGTGGCCGCTGTCAAAGTCCTTGTCTGACTGTGAAATGAATGAACATCAAGAACAAACGTCCTCCTTCACAGGGACATGACAGGGACAAATAGAATATTCTTACTTCTCTAGTGGAAACGTTTAAATCCAGCACAAAAGACTAGAAGTAAAGAAAAACATCATAAAGTGGGCAGTAAGAAAACACCTTGAATCTGGACAGGAACAAGGGCGGGCTGCACCCACCAATCAGGAGGTGTTTTGCAATTGCCCTGGGCTCCCCATTCAGCAGACCACCCCCTAGTGCAGGTGTGAACAGGTGTGCTCTCTTACTTGGATGGAATTCAAAACCTTCACTTCACATGAAGGACCTTTGAGCCTGCGAGGATTCAAAACAATGTCTTTAAAGTTATATGGAAACAGTCTCATTGTGAGAGCCCTTCTCTGAAACAGGAAAGCATGGGAATGGTTTTACACGAGGCACCATGCCACCCAGGTCCTTTTGACATTGGCTTGTGCAGTTAAAGAAATGACATGATTTGGGTAATTGAAAATTTGCAAGGACCATGATAGAATAGTAAAAATGAGTAATAATGGGTTGTTTCAATTTCTTCTCATTTCCAATTCAGAGCAGGAAATGAGACAGCACATTAGGTCAATGGTTATGAACTAATTAAGGGGCAAACTAAAAGCAATTTCAATTTTAAATAGGTTATGCACAGAATATGCAATACCTTACAAGTCTGTCCACTTACAGGCTTACAGCTTGGTTTCTAAGGCAGATAACATGGGTTTCCATCCTAGTTCTTTCATTTATTAGCTGTGTAACATCAAGCAATTTACCCCAACTCTTTGGATCTGGATTTGCTCATCCGCAATATATACACCTCACAGACTCTTGTTATAATGTTACTGTATAGCTCATGTCAGCATCCTTTCTGCAGAGCTGGCTAGAGGATCTATGTATGATATTTTTAATCAGCATCTGACTTCAGATTGGGGGATGCCAGAAAGGAAAACATCTCACTAAAAATTAAAATCAGCTGGTTGGGACCTCACCCCTAGATTCTAGCATTCCTTGCTTTGGCACGTTAAGCTGTTCATTAAATATTTATGGGCACTGTTCATCTCTGAATCTACCTGGTAACCTGGAGGAAAAAGCACATCCTGTGTCCTTTGAAAGGTTACCCCGAGCTAACGGACATGCTTGGATGCTGGTGGTGGGCAATCGAAGAGCAGGCGATGACGGAATGAGGAATGAGGGAGGCTGGAAAAAAGGCAGGTCAATTCAAGGGCAGGACTTGGCTTCTGAGCCACACCAGCCAGAAGCCTGCCTTGGGCTACTTAGACCCAGAATCTGCTCTGTGTATTCTCACGTGGGTGGGAAGAGCACCTCGCCCCAGGAGCCCCTGACTGAGATCACTAGGAGAGATGCCTAGAAAGCACACAGGACTTTTCCTGCAGCCCACTTGCAAACTCCACAGTTTCTCAAAAAGACTAGATCAGCAGATTCTATCTTCACAAAGATGACCTCATCAACACAGAAACCATTTGTATCTATAAAAGGCAGAGTAACTGGTAACTACCAAAGTGAAATATTTTTGCTGCCTGTTTGAGGTTTCTTTATGTCTTGTCCTAATGGATTCCAGTAAGAAATAATGGTGAAATAGGGTTCAGAGCTCGTGAGTGGTGACATGCTTTGTGCTCCAATTACTCAACTAAAGATCTTTACAGTTTGCATTGCACAGTGATTCACACATCAAAAAGGTCATTTGCCAGGGCGGTTTCATCTCATTCATGTTAGAGGATCATTTTGCCTTTGAGAGAGAATTGGTGAGAGAGTGACTTGAAATAATATTTGTACCACAGGAGGAGAGTCCCTTTCCAATTTTCAGCAAGGAAACTGACTCAGAACAGGGAAGGAAGTGTGGGGCAGGTCCCAAAGCATACGGATTCTCTGTTGCATACGGATCCTGGGCTAACAGCCCTGAGTGGTGGGTATTACTGTGTTTTATTTAATAAATGAGGAAACTGAGATTGACACAGGTTAAGCAATAGGGCAAAGTCTCTATGATTAGTTGATAGAAGAACTGGGATTTAAACTTAAGTTTTCTAGCTATATATGTGGTTTTGCTTAAATGATACTGAGAGACATATCAATGTAGCCTACTTATAAAAAGTATACTCATGGGATAGGCATAATAGCATATCTGACCAAAAAGAGAAAATAATTTGTTAAGGCAGACTGAGGTTAATGACTCTTGTGTCTTGCTGTTACTTGGATGATTAAAGCACAGATTTTGAATTGTGCAGGATTGGGTGCCCTTCTTCCTCCTTTGCTTCCATGGCAAAGTCACAGGATTAGAGAAGAACAGGAGAAGCATGGACCAGGAGAAAGAGGAAGATGGATGCTTTGACCCACTGACTGTGCAGCTTGGTGAAGGTGGCCTGGTTCTGGAGAAGGAGAAGGACCTGGAGAAATATCAACAACCTCAGATATGCAATTACACCAATTTAATGGCAGGAAGTGAAGAGAAACTAAAGAGCCTCTTGATGAAGGTGAAAGAGGCATCATCAACTAGTGGCTAAAGACTTTTCAGAGGCACCCAGTTCACTGGAGCCTTGCTTTCTAATACTCTACAGATGCCACTTTGCTGACAAAGGTCCACATAGTCAAACCTATGGTTTTTCCAGTAGTCATGTATGGATGCGAGAGTTGGACCATAAAGAAGGTTGAGTGCCAAAGAATTGATGTTTTCAAGCTGTGGTTCTGAAGAAGACTCTTGAGAGTCCCTTGGACTGCAAGGAGATCAGACCAGCCCATCCTAAAGGAAACCAACCTTGAATATTCATTGGAAGGCCTGATGAAACGGAAAGTCCAATATTTTGGCCACCTGATATGAAGAACTGACTCATGGAACAGATCCTGATGCTGGGAAAGGTTGAAGGCAAAAGGAGAAGTGGGGGTCAGAGGAAGGACGAACACAACTCTGGGAGAGAGTGGAAGCCTGGAGTGCTGCGGTGCATGGGATTGCAAAGAGTCAAACGTGACTTCGTGACAGAACACCACCACCACCAAAAGGTTTGTCATAACTTTCCTTCCAAGGAGCAAGCGTCTCTTAATTTCATGGCTGCAGTCACCATCTGCCATGATTTTGGAGCCCCACAAAATAAAATTTGCCACAGTTTCCATTTTTCCCCTTCTATTTGCCATGAAATGATGGGACCAAATGCCACGATCTTAGATGTTTTGAATGTTGAGTTTCACGCCAGCTTTTTCACCCTCATCAAGAGACTCTTTAGTTCCTCTTCACTTCCTGCCATTAGACTGGTATCATCGCATATCTGAGGTTGTTGATATTTCTCATAGCCACTGTCAATGTGCAGAAAGTTTTCAAACCCACCTGATATGGCTAAGGTGACTCTGGCTGTGTGACAAATCACCCCAGAGCTGTGTGTCTTGAAACACTGATCACGTCCATTCCACTCACAGACCTGCAACTTGGGTGAGACTTGATGGAGGTAAGGCTCCTTTGCTGCTTAAAGGTTGGCATCATTGAGAAGCTCACCCACTCAGGTCTGGTGACTGATGTGGTCACTGGCTACAGCCTCAGCTGGGTCTTTCAACCAGGACCCCTGTGTGGTATCTAGGCAGGTCACCTGAGCATGACCACAATATGGTGCCCAGGTTCCCAGGGCAGGGTCTCAAGGTTCACAGGGCCAGGCAAAGCAGTCCTACTTTTTATGAGCTTGCCTCTTGAGTCACTTGGTGTCACCTCTGTCACATTCAATTAGAAGTGAGTTACTAATGCTGACATGTATTCAAAAGGAGGTGAGTTGGACTCCGCATGTTAGGAGTGGAGTGCCAAAGGACTTAGGAGCATGTCTTTAAAATCATCACAAATATTCCCTCTGTATAAGAAAGGAACACCCACCCTGGAACTCCATGGTCTTCCTCCTGCCACTTGGATATTCTTACTTTTCTCATTTTGTGTCTTATCTTTTCTAGAATGTTAGCTACATGAGATGATATCAATTTTGCTCAGTATCAAATTATGAATATATAGCACACTGTCTAAATGTTTTCTGCATAAATAGTATTTTACTGCAGTCACTTGTTTACTACATTTTCTTATTCTACCATTGCCCGAAGGCTTGGGCTGTGTTTTATGTAGCTTCATAATCCATTCTCCAGGCGTGATAGGGTATAATACAGAGCGGGAACAATAGCTACTTGTGACAGGAATTAATCAGTGCATGGTGACAATTGCCTTTGTTACCTGTGCATATATGTGATATTTGTGTGGAGGTGTTTTTGAAAGTCTTTTTATTTGTCTGCTAGCTTCCATGAGAACAGACATTTATTTTTCCTGCAACTCTTTATTCAAGTCTAGGAAAGTATTTAGTACATAGATAACACATTGGCTTCCCTTGTGGCTCAGCTGACAAAGAATCCCCCTGCAATGTGGAAGACTGGGGTTCAATCCCTGGGTTGGGAAGATCCCCTGGAGAATGGAAAGTTTATCGATTCCAGTATTCTGGCCTGGAGAATTCCATGGACTGTAAAGTCAATGGGGTCACCGACACAACTGAGTAACTTTCACTTCACTAATATATAAAGGAGAAAAGGAAAGATATACACATTTGAATACAGAGTTCCAAAGAATAGCAGGGAGAGTTAAGAAAGCCTTCCTCAGTGATCAGCACAAAGAAATAGAGGAAAATATTAGAATGGGGAATACTAGAGATCTCTTCAAGAAAACTAGAGATACCAAGGGAACATTTCATGCAAAGATGGGCACAATAAAGGACAGAAATGGTATGGACTTAACAGAAGCAGAAGATATTAAGAAGAGGTGGCAAGAATACACAGAAGAACTGTACAAAAAAGATCTACATGACCCAGATAATCACAGTGGTGTGACCACTCACCTAGAGCCAGACATCCTCAAATGTGAAGTCAAGTGCTCCTGAGGAAGCATCACTATGAACAAAGCTAGTGGAGGTGATGGAATTCTAGTTGAGCTATTTCAAATCCTGAAAGATGATACTGTGATAGTGCTGCACTCAATATGCCAGCAAATCTGCAAAACTCAGCAGTGGCCACAGGACTGGAAAAGGTCCGTTTTCATTCCAACCCCAAAGAAAGGCAATGCCAAAGAATGCTCAAACTACTGCACAATTGCACTCATCTCACACGCTAGCAAAGTAATGCTCAAAATTCCCCAAGCTAGGCTTCAACAGTATGTGAACCATGAATTTCCAAATGTTCAAGCTTTTTTTAGATATGGCAGAAGAACCAGAGATTAAATTGCCAACATCCACTGGATCATCAAAAAAGCAAGAGAGTTCCAGAGAAACATCTACTTTGGCTTTATTAACTATGCCAAAGCCTTTGGCTGTGTGGATCACAACAAACTGTGGAAAATTCTGAAAGAAATGGGATTACCAGACCACCTGACCTACCTCCTGAGAAATCTGTATGCAGGTCAGGAAGCAACAGTTAGAACTGGACATGAAACAACAGACTGGTTCCAAATTGGGAAAAGAGTATGTCAGGCTGTGTATTGTCATCCTGCTTATTTAACTTATATGCAGAGTACATCATGAGAAACGCTGGACTGGAAGAAGCACAAGCTGGAATCAAGATTGCCAGGAGAAATAGCAATAACCTCAGATATGCAGATGACACCACCCTTATGGCAGAAATCGAAGAAGAACTAAAGATCCCCTTGATGAAAGTGAGAGAGGAGAGTGAAAAAGTTGGCTGAAGACTCAACATTCAGAAAACTAAGATCATGGCATCTGTTCCCATCACTTCATGGCAAATAGATGGGGAAACAGTGAGAGACTTTATTTTTTGGGAGTTCCAAAATCACTGCAGATGGTGACTGTAGCCTTGAAATTAAAAGATGCTTGCTCCTTGGAAGAAAAGCTATGACCAACCTAAACAGCATGTTAAAAAGCAGAGACATTTCTTTACCAACAAAGATCTATCTAGTCAAAGCTATGGTTTTTCCAGTAGACATATATGGATGACAGAGTTGGACCACAAAGAAAGCTGAGCTCTGAAGAATCAATGCATTCAAATTGTGGTGCTGGAGAAGACTCTTGGGAGTCCATTGGATAGCAAGAAGATCAAATGAGTCCATCCTAAAGGAAACCAACCCTGAATATTCATTGGAAGGACAGATTCTGAAGCTCCAATACTTTGGCCACCTGATGTGAAGAGCTGACTCATTTGAAAAGACCCTGATGCTGGGAATGATTGAAGGTGGGAGGAAAAGGGGACGGCAGAGGATGAGAGGTTGGATGGCATCACTGACGGGATGGACATGAGTTTGAACAGGCTCCGGGAGATGATGAAGGACAGGGAGGCCCGGTGTGCTGGAGTGCATGGGGTCACAAAGAGTAGGAAGTGATTTTGTAACTGAATAACCATAAAGATAGCTGGGGAAGAGCCGGGTTGACTGTGGTGAAGAGTAATAAAGACAGGTCACATTGACATGGAGTGAGTCCTGTTCATGGTGGTTTTGCATGCGTCAACTCATTTAGTTCAGACAGCACCTGAATCAGCCCAGCATCAGATAGTACTTTCCTGTCATGTAGATGAGGATGCTGATGCATCTACGTCTTCCAAGGTCTGGCGGAGTCACAGAGCTCAGAAGGGTGAGTGACCTGAAATCTGTGAGTCTTCAGTAACTCCAGTGATTGCCCATCTGTTGGCCATGCTGCCTTGAAAGCTACAAGAAGATGGCTTTTAAGGAAAGCTATTATAAGGGTGATGCTGAAGGGACTTTGGCAACCCACTAGCCTAACTGCTTGCAAGCCTGTGGGCACAGTGCAGCCCGAGAACCACGTCACTGGCATGAATCTGCACAGTTCTGTGACTATTAGAACTGACACTGGGACCAAGGTCTCCCTGGTCTCAGGTCTATCCCCCTCTTCTGTGTCTCTCACGTTCCTCCAATAAGACAATCCCTGTTCTAATGTGCATTATTAGTTTCCTATGTGGTTTCACTTTAAAAAATACCCATGTCTCCCCAGTCAACCATATCCTCTCCATATGGAGTTTAAACTCATATAAATTAAATGAGAACATGACATGCAGGAATGAAGGAATGACTGCTGGATTTTTTTCTTAAGATTAAAATGACTTCGATGAATAGGTATTTATGGGAAAACACTAGAATCTTGACACATACCTTCATGCTGAAAACATATTTTATTGGCTTCATAAATAAAGGGGAGGAACTTTAACAGAAGCCTTGAAATTAATCGTGGCTGAACACAATGATTTCTTGGCTGGCATCTTTTGCAGGGGATGGGTTGTGAACCCCTGCAGGGCTGGAGCCCTGGCAGAGAGCAGACTGGGCGTCAGAGCAGTGGCATCACAGAAGCCTGCATCTTGGAGACACGTGAGGGCTCAGAGCTTGGGGACGAGACAGTTAATGCCTCCCCGTGCGAGCGAGTTATATCACACAGCGCCAGCGCGAGGTCAGCAGTCTGGCTGGAGACCGGACGGGGCTGAGTGTGCCAAGCGATGCCAGGCACCCAGGCAGCCCTGGAGAGGGTTTCCCACATCTAGGTTTTGTTCCGCAGCTTGGAAGAGGCTTTGACGATTGCCTGGAGAAGGGAAACAAGAAGCTGCATCCGTGATTCCCAGACCAGCCACTTTGGAGCATGGACTTCTCCCAGCTGGAGCCCACTGCTGCTGGGACAAAGGGAGCCCGGGCTGAGACCCAGCTCAGGTGAGATCGGCCGCGGGCTTTGAGGTCCTGTCTCTGCCGTGTTAGGAGAGCGGAAGTCAGTCTGCTGGGACTGGATGCTGCCATCAGGCAGATTGATGGCTGAATGCTGTTGCCTTTTCTCTAATTCCTTTTTAAGAAGCGTGAGCTAGTCCGACGATGCTCTTTGGTCAGAAAGCCACCTCTAAAATCAGCGAGCTGGTTTCCTAGAGAATCCAGCAGCTGGGGGATTCTGGCTCAGGCTCTCAGCGGCGTCAGCAGCAGACCAGAGTCGGATTAGCTCGTCCCTAGAGGCGATTTCTCCATGGCGCCCCCAGATTAATACTAGGATGGTGGCGACGCAATATGCCAGGGGACCTGGGGTGCTGACTTCTCAGAACCCATCCTGTGGTTACCAGGGAGCTACGTGGTCTCGGGAAAGATCAGGTAACCTCTTGGCATTTCAGTTCTTCACTGAAAAACGTGATTAAATATTTGCTGTGACACGTTTGAGCTCCTTGGGGTCAGAATTGCGTCCTGTTTACCTTTGTGTCCTGAGTCCTTGGCACAGGATCTGGTGAGCAGAGTGCCTAAAAATTACGCACCAGCTATTACAGTGGTTTAAAACAGAAAGCAGCAACAAAACATGGGTGTGAACTTGGAAAGGCCATGGCACCTAGGTTATCATCGCAGGGAACCCAGTTAGCCGTTCAGATCCTTTGCAGAACGAAGGAGCAGAGCAGAATCCTGTGTGGTGATGTTGCCATGAATTGAGATCTGACAGCTCTGAGGCAGTGGGGGCACCCGGTCGGTTCCCCGGCCCAGGTGGCCTGTGCTTTGGGTGAAGTGAGATCCCGATGACAGATCTCAGGGACAGAAAGATGTAAGAGTGAGCCCGGGACTTTGGGGGACAGTCTGCATGAAGCCTAGCTACAAAAGCCCCAAAGGTCCAATGACCTTGGGCCACACTCACGTTGGTGTCAGTCTCCAAGATGTCTGACCCACTGGGTGCAGCCTGTCATTGGGAAGCCCCGTGGCAAACAGGGTTCATAATTGGACAAATACCTGCTTTTGATCGCCAGAAAAGCCCTCCAAATGGCACCTCAAGCTGAACTCTTGAAAAGGCAGGTATGACTGTTCCTTTCTTGGCTGACACTGTCAAGCCTCCTCTCTGCCTTTAGGGCTGTGTTCAGTCTTCCTCTTGTGACCACCAGGCTGATTCCAGCCTCCGAGACCTGTCTCCCGCTCCTCTGTGCCCTCTGGTCTCGTTTCCGGACTCTCTGCTCCACGCGGAGGCTGCTCTGTGCTCATATTTTCCTGCTGGCTCTCTGGTGCTCTTGTCATCACATCTGTTTCCGTGGGACCCTCTGCCTGTAGCTGGCAGCCTGTACCACTTGTATTCTTTGCTTAAGACCAAGCTTAGCTGCGGCTTCCTCCAACAAGCTCTCTGGGGCTCATTCAGGATCTTCTCTTCCTGCCCTGAAAGCATCCTGTGTTGTTTCTATTCCATTACATTGCAATCATCCTGCTGGGGGTCGGGGGGTGTGACTTGGGCATCCTGGTGCACTCAGAGCCCGACCTGCAGTAGAGAGAGCCCTGTCTGACCACATGTAGAAAGAAAGCTGTCTACTTCTGGGAAAGGCTTCAGAGGCTTCCAAGATTTCTGTGGTTCTCCCCAGGATGGGAACCCAACAACAAGATCGGGGAATCAAAACAGGAACGCAGAGTCCAGACACCAGGACTGGGGGCATCAGGGGGGCCTGGCTCAGAAAGCTGAGCAGAAAGGTTCACCGGGACCAGGGCACCGAGACCCTCCCACGGGGCTCCATGACTGCCCGCCTGGGTCTACCCTGGATGGGGACGCTGAGGCACTGAGCTCGAGACCAAAGCTAGGTTGGAATGGTTGGGCAGGCAGTAATGGCCAAGCTGCATTGTCCCAAGCATTCATACTTGCATCACCTGGCTCTCGCAGGACCATGCATTGCAGGGTGAGGCAGGGGCATTTGTACAGAGAGATCTGTGAGACTCTGAGTTTGTCCCCAAATCAAAATCCATGGCCCCCTGGTGTGGAAGGAAATGGGGCCACTCCTGCCCTGGGAATCTGGGTGCACAGGCAGACCCCTGGCCCCAGGAGCCAGGCATATTGAGAAAAAGCCCCTGAGTACCAGTTTGCACAGAACTCACTAAAGGTTAAGTAAAAACACACAGGTGATAATCGGTGTCTGCGAGTCAGAAACTGCCTTATGACAAATACATCTCAGACTGGTTTAGACGTGAAGGGACATTTTGAGGGTCAGTTAACCAAGGGGATCAAAACACGATTTTGCTTCTGTTCCCAGCTGAGTCTAGGGGTTCAAGGAAGTCAACAGAAATCCACGGGTGTTTGTGTTTGTTTCGTTGTTTTCCCCACCTCTCTCTCAGGTCTGCTTTTTTAATGAGATGGTTTCATTCACAAGCAAACAATGCCCAGAGGGCAGGGCAGAGGCTACCTCTGATAGTTCTAATTAGTAAGCTCCAAGACAGAAGACCTCTTTCCCCAAACTTCAAGAGAAATCCCAGTGTCCTTTGTGTGGCCTCATGTGGCTCCCAATTCCATTCTCCATTCATGGCTCAGACAGTAAGGAATCTGCTACAGTGCAGGAGATCTGGATCCAGTCCCTGGGTGGGGAAGACCCCCTGGCGAAGGAAATGGCTACCCACTCCAGTGTTCTTGCCTGGAGAACTCCATGGACAGAGGAGAGAGCTAAGGGGTTTTGTTTTTGTTTTTCTTAATTGGAATATAGTTGCTTTACCACGTTGTGCTGATTTCTGCTGCATAACAAAGTGACTCAGCCGTATGTCTAATTACCCCCTCCCTCTTAGACATCCTTTCAACACCCCCCTTCCTGATTATCTTTTTCGCATGGCTAAGAAAACCAAAACTGAGATGAAAAGACAGCCCTCCGAATGGGAGATAATATTTTCAAACAAATCAACTGACAAGGGATTAATCGCCAAAATATACAAACAGCCCATGCAGCTCAATATCAGAAAGACAGACAACCCAATCAAAAATTGGGTGAAAGACCTCAATAGACATTTCTCCAAAGAAGACCTACAGATGGCCGACACACACATGAAAAGATGCTCAACATCGCCCATTATTAGAGAAATGCAAATCAAAACTACTAGGAGGTATCATCTCACACCACTCAGAATGGTCATTATGAAAAAATCTATAAGCAATAAACACTGGAGAGGGTGTGGAGAAAAGGGAGCCCTCTTACTTTGTTGGTGGGAACATGAATTGGTGCAGCCACGATGGAGAATAATATGGAGATTCTTTAAAAAAAGTAGCAATAAAACTACAATATGATCCAGCAATCCCACTACTGGGCATACACCTCAGAAACCCTTAATTCGAAAAGACATATGCACCTCAGTGTTCACTGCAGCAGGACGGGGCATTTACAACAAGGCTTTGAGATTCTGAGTAAATCAGTCCAAGAGGTTATTTTCTGTTTCTTTTGTGGCCATTGGCCATTTTACTAATCGGTGAGATTACTCAGGGGCTTCCCTGGTAGCTCAGCTGGTAAAGAATCTGCCTGTAATGCGGGAGGCCTGGGTTTGACCCCTGGGTTAGAAGATTGATTCCTGGGTTGGGAAGATCCGTTGGAGAAGGGATAGGCTATCCACTCCAGAATTCTTGGGCTTTCCTGGTGGTTCAGCCAGTAGAGAATCCGCTTGCAATGCGTGAGACCTGGGTTCGATCCCTGGGTTAGGAAGATCCCCTGGAGAAGGGAAAGGCTACCCACTCCAGTACTCTGGCCTGGAGAATTCCATGGGCTGAGATTGCTCAGAGTCTAACTTCCATCTCCTGTAAGTACTTCAGTTGTGACATGAATTTTCCACTCTGTAAAATGGTGTGGAATATCCAAATTCAATTTAATTGTTCTCAGTTAATCTCAATTTGATCTACTAACAAACAGTCATTAAACCCCTCTATGGGTCACCGAAGGGGCCCTGGGAAGGGAAGGTGTTCACAGCCCCCATCCTAAACAAAGCCTTGATTCCCTTGGCAGAGAGAAAGTTCAGGTCTTTTGATGGAAGTTTTCTGGATAGTTAAAGGTGAAAAACAGAATACTTTCTCTAAGTTCAGTTTAAATATACAACATAAGGCACTCTCTAAAGAGGACCCTCAGTTACCAACCTATTTGCATGACATGTGCGTGTGGCTCAGTCATGTCTGACTCTTTGTGATCCCATGGACTGTAGCCAGCCAGGCTCCTCTATCCATGGGATTTTCCCAGACAAGAACACTGGAGAGGGCTGCCATTCCCTTCTGCAGGGGACCTTCCCAACCCAGGGGTCGAACTTTATCTCCTGCATTGGCAGGCAGATTCTTTACCACTGAGTTACCAGAGAAGCCCCATTTTCAAGATATTTTCTGTATGAAATGTGCACATTCATCCACATAAACACAGGACATGAGTGGGATCTTCTTGAACGCCCTGTAGCTGGATGTCATTTTTATTTGGTTATCTTTGGCTTAGCATTTATGAGATGTGTGCTTGGATGCCCTTGAGCCTCTCGACACCTTCCTTACTGAGTTCAAGACTCTGTGGCCTTTGCTTTGTGAATTAGGTATGCGGACTATTCCTGTGTCAGGAGGTGAAACTGAAGGCTCTTATTGCCCTGGACCTGACATAGAAAAGTTGTCCCTGGGAAGGTTGGTCCCTTCGGCTCAGAGCTGACAAACTCAAGTGGCCACACAGGTGAGGCTGACAGCAAGAAGGGGTGATGCCGGCCAGGTACAGGGGAGCAGAGAGTGCCTGTCCTGCCTGGGGCTGACTTGCTGAAACCCTGGTCCAGCATTGCAGGGAAGCCAGAACCTGAACTTGGAGTCTCCTGGCCGTGAGAGCCCCGGTGCACCCAAACACCTTGGTGGGAGGGAGGGGTCTGAGGGCCCCAACTTTGTCAAATCTGCTTGGTGCCCTCAACAGAACAGAGGCACCTCCCGCTGGGAGGCCCATTCCCCAAACCCAGACCCAGAATGGCTTAGAAGTGGTTAGTGGTTGGAAGATGCATAAACAGAATCAATTTGAATGAAAGCATCTTTAAAAGAAGTTTCAGCTCTGGTTTGCCTTAGGCCTTACCCCTCCCTGCTATCTTAGCCTAGCTCCCAGGCCTGCATCTCTGCTTCCACTCTCTTCCCTATAGGCCTCCGCATGGTAGGTTGTGTGTACAAACAGAGGGCTCCTGGGTGGCGCTAGTGGTAAAGAATCTGCCTGCCAAGGCAGGAGATGCAAGAGACACAGGTTCGATCCCCGGATCAGAAGATCCCCTGGAGGAGGGAATAGCAACCCACTCCAGTATTCTTGCCTGAAAAGTTGCATGGACCAGAGCCCAGTGGGTACAGTCCACAGGTCGCAGGGTTGCAAAGAGTCAGATGCAATTGAGTACGCACGCACAAACAGATGGGTATTTTAGTTTCTTGTCTGTTCAGGTGTGACTCACTGGAGATCTAGGGTCGAACCAAAAAATGCAGGACCAAAAATTGTTATAAATGATATCCTGTGGCCCACAGAGTGGGCCTTGGCCTTGGGAAGGTGGAGGGGGTTTCTTTTCTACCTGAACTTTCCCCTTCTGGTCTGTAACGTGCTAATTGTGATGTTGGAAACAAAGTGCCTGAAGCGTGGATCACAGCACTCGATCCATAACAGGAACTCAATGTATGAAACCTAATTATGCCGCCATGAGCATTTTATGAGGAATATTTTTATTAGAATAACCTACCTCACTGGACCCAAATACACAAATAGCCTTGGAGTCACTGCAGAAAGGCTTGTGTTCACAAGCTTACAGGGCTCCTCTGCCAGGGGTTTCTTAGGACAAACACAATAGAGGCGAAATTCTAAAGCCCCAATTAAGTGGAAAAGGTCGCTTTTACGGTAACAATAGGGCAGAGCTAAGCAACAACAAAAAAAAAGCTACTTAGTTTGGCAACCTTTGTTCTGAAGAATCTTCTGAAGAAGCCCCCCTGGAACCTTCTGAATGGGGCCTGAGCCAGGCTTCTTAATCCCCTGCCTGTCTCACATAGGGTTAATTGAAAGCTGGGGAGGAGGGGGCGTCCCCTTTTGTGGCAGACGCTGGTCACAGAACAAAAACCAATCTCCAGGTTCCAAAGGGCTGCTTCCTCCGTCTCTGCGCTAAAACCACCCGGTGACCCCTCTTCCTTCTCGGCCCGGAGGGGTGGAGAGAAAGGTCTATCTTGCCAACACACCGAATTTACTGGCAAAAGGTGGGAAGCTCCACCTCAAGCTCCAAATTGGAACGCAGACACCCCGGTCAGACACTGTGGCCCTACTTCATCTAGGGGGGCCACAGACGTCCCTCTGGCTCGGGTCGCAGCTTGGGCTGGAGGCCTCCACTCCCCCCGCCCAGTCCCACCCCCAAACAGCAGGTTGCACCCGGTAGGTAATTAAACCTCTGGGGCCCAGAGATTTTGGACTCCAGGTTGGAGAAACACGACAGAAAACCCGCCCCCAGCTCCTCCTGCTAGCCTGTGGGAATTTTCTTTAGTTACACATGGCTTCCCAGGTAAACAAGCTTGGAAGAAAAAAAAAAAAGTCACTGGCGGGAATTAAATTAGTACCTTAGCATTGCTTGTAATGAAGCAGTCTGCTTAATGAGATGAGTATGAACTGATAACGTTGAAAACAGAAGAGTGTAGCCAAAAGTGGAGGCTATGCTCCCGCTTTCATAGGTCCTTTGCGGAACATCCTTATTAAATACGATGATTTCTTAAATACGAAGGTGCTTTGTTTACAATCGACAGATTGGGGTCATGCGGACCCAGCTCTTGTTACCTAAGGACCATGCTACAGGGGTGCACGCGTCCTCATTCTCTGGGCTCCCTTTCTGGAAACGCTCATGGTTACACCGTGGGAGTCTGGTCTGAGGGTGAAGGAAGGCTCTTGTAAGGCCACGCCCTGAACATTTAGGATGTGGGTGGCGCTGCTGAGGTCCACTCATCTGGGACTCGGACACTGCATTCGGCACACCCAGGCCAAGAGCTGTCGGGCACGTGGCAGGGTGCAGTAACTTACCTGGGACCACAGACGGCACGTGACAGCGTCCAGGCTCAAGGGGAGTTCTGCTGATCAGAGCCGTGCTTCCAGCACAGAACGAGACCCCCAGACTCCGTGCCCACATGGTACAGGAGTGTCCACACAGTCCCCAGCATCTGTGTCCAAGGAAAGGGACCATCTTGCCTGACCTGGGGTTTGAGGTCCACCTGTGAAAGTGGAGTCTGCCCAGGCGTCCCTGAGGCTACAGTTCACAAACGGGAACTTCACATCAGGAATAATCACGGGGCAAGCCTACTGGTCGGGCTTCCCTGATAGCTCAGCAGGCAAAGAATCCGCCTGCAATGCAGGAGACCCTGGAGACCCCGGTTTGATTCCTGGGTCAGAAGATACGCTGGAGAAGGGATTGGGTACCCACTCCAGAATTCTTGGGCTTCCCTGGTGGCTCAGCTGGTAAAGAATCCGCCTGCAATGCCGGAGACCTAGGTTCAACCGCTGGGTTGGAAAGATCCCCTGGAGAAGGGAAAGGTGACCCACTCCGGTATTCTGGCCTGGAGAATTCCATGGACTGTATAGTCCATGGGGTCGCAAAGAGTTGGACACGATTGAGCGACTTTCACTTAAAGTCTATTGGTCAGAGGAAGAAGGAAGGACACCTTCAAACATGTGCCGGGGACGCACATGCAGGCCGCTCTCGCGAGACCTATGTGTGTCCAGGGTCACACCGTGGTCTTTCACGGGGGAGGCTGGCTCCTCTGGTATTCTTTCAAGGGTGGACGTGGACACCCCCCAGACTGAAATCTGTCCTTCCAGGGACACAGAGGGAAGAAGGTGGGTGTCTCCAGCACCCTCCCTTGACCTGGCTCCCCGCCGTTCCTCCAACAAGGAGCGCATCCTTGTTGCAAGGGTGCAGACAGGAGACCCAGTTCCCAATGGGCCTCACTGCTTCCCAACAGCGTGACCAAAGCAGACTGCTGAGTCGGTCCTCAGTCCCTCAGTCATCTTGAAGCTCCATTTCTGGCCTGATAAACCCATGTCCAAAGGATCGTGATGATAAAAAAAAAGAAGAAACCCAGAGCTGGGACGATTCAATGGGAGGGCGGTGCAGCTGAAGTTCTTTGCTGACCTGAGCCCCACGCAGGAGGAAGAGGACATTCAGCATTGTTAGGCGCCAGTGACTGGTCCCCTCATCCTCTCGCCATCCCCAGTGTCCTCATCCTGCCTTCATTGTCCCGAGGATGGACATGGGGAGGCCTCCAGGAGGGGGTTCAGGGGAAGCAGGGAGACGGCATTTTCCTCTTCGTCCCCCTCAAAGCACATTCTGTAGAGGCTTCCACATCAGCGTCAGCAGACAAAGCTAGTTGTTCAGATAGAGATGGTGACGGGAGAAGGGCTGTTTAGATGCCAGGTTCTTGGCGTTTGGAACCAGCGGTTGCTACAATGCCTGTGGTCATAGAGCTTATGATAGCAGGGAAAGAAGGAGCTGAGGGTCAGTGAATATTTACTCTACGTCCCAGACGCTCTTTATTTATCCGGATTTTCTATTTCTTACAAAAACCATAGAGGTAGTAGGGGTCTCATTTTCCCTGTGAACAGACGAGGGGTCTATCTGTTGGAGAAATGAAACGCTTGGCCCAGGCACCACCTAACCAGCGGCCAGGGCAGCGCTGGAGGATCCGTGTGTCCATGGCTCCCTGTCTGCCTGGTCACAACACCTCCTCCCCTCTGGGCTTATTTTCTTGGGAGCAAAGATCTTGGGGGAGAAAGCTCTGGGTGCGTGTGTGTGAGGCCGAGCGCACGGTGGATTCTAGTGAGCGCCTCATGAGTGATGGTTTCCCCAGCTTCCTTCATCCCAGGCACAATTCAAACCCCCCGGTACAGCCAAGGGGCCTCTGGTTCCATCCGAAATGAGCTGTGGGCAGGGACCTTGGCTGGCGCTCCCCCCAGTGGCAGTCAGCAGAACCGCCCTGTTCCCTCTGGGCAAGCCCCTCCTTGACTTCATCTCTCGACAGACTGCAAGCTTCTTGAAGGCAAGGCCTCTCCAGCGGTTTACTGTCCACTGATGTCTTCTGAAAGCTGGGGTCACAGGGCATCGACCAAGGCACGGTGACTTTCTGTGAGCAGCTATCGTCAAAGGGACCGAGGATAGGAACCTAGGCAGGACAAACACACAGACATTCGAGGATGGTTTTGGAAGCAGAGAAAGGAACGCCTGACTCTGCCCAGGAGAAGTGATCTGAAAAGGTGCTGAGGGCGGGGAGGAGTGTTGGGTCTCCACCTAACAAAGGCACCTGCTTCAACAGGTGGGTTCCTGGGCAGCGGGGCAGGGCAGGGGGTGAAGCCGTCAGAGCTAAAGAAACCCCAGGGACAATGGAGTTGGTCTCCAGCAGTGGGGGAGAGAGTGTGAGGAGACGGCAGGTGACTTTCCCAGCTGATGGATGTTCTTTACCATCTCCATTTAAAAAAATTTAATTTTGGCTGTTCTGGGTCTTTGTTGCTGTGCTTTTCTCTACCTGCAGCAACCAGGTGAAGTAAAAGTTGCTTAGTCGTGTCTGACTGACTCTTTGTGAGTCCATGGACTGTGTATTCTGGCCTGGATTCTCCAGGCCAGAATACTGGAGTGGGTAGCCTATCCCTTCTCCAAGGGATCTTCTCAACCAAGGGATCAAACCCAGGTCTCTGGCATTGCAGGCGGATTCTTTACCAGCTGAGCCACCAGGGAAGCCCAAGAATTCTGGAGTGGGTAGCCTATCCCTTCTCCAGTGGATCTTCCCGACCTAGGAATTGAACTGGGGTCTCCTGCATTGCAGGCAGATTCTTTATCAACTGAGCTCTCAGGGAAGACTGGGGCAAGCAGGGACTACTCTCTAATCGTGGCCATGGGCTTCTCATTGCAGTGGCTTCTCTTGCTGCTGAGCACAGGCTCTAGGGCACTGGGGCTTGTGTAGTTGCAACACGTGAACTCAGTAGTTGCAACTCCTGGGCTCTAGAGCGCAGGATTAGTTGCTCTGCAGCATGTGGGATCTTCCTGTATCAGGGATCGAACCTGTGTCTCCTTCATTGGCAGGCAGATTCTTTACCACTGAGCCACTTGGGAAGTCCCAGCATCTCTATCTTTGAAAAATCACCTGTAAGATGCTAAGCAACACCTGGATGGGTACTTAACAGGAGCCGAGAATTTTAAAATATGAAAAAAAAAAAAAAAAAATTAGAGAACTCAAATGGAGAATGAAACAGGAATAAGACCCTCAGAGATTAACATTTTCCTCCCCAAAGTTTCAGCTTATCATTTACCTCGTTAGTTATCCCTAATGAGGACAGTGGCCAATAGTTGAATACATAAGTTGTAAAATTCAAAGCCAAATAGCAACACAGGCATAGTCTACTATGTAAGTGATCCATGCCTAGTGCACGCTCATCGGTGTGCACTCGGTAAGTGTTTTTGGTCCAGACCGTGTGTACAGGGTCCCCACAGGGTTGGAGCAGAGTCAGCGGGGTTGTGAGAGGCTGAGCTCACAACACAGAACAGAAGAGACGCCCGTCCACGCTCCGGCATCTGAATACCCCTTTGGCATTTGCTGTGCGGCTGTCTGTGTGAGCTCCTGCACCTCCTTGCCTGGAAGCCTCCTGGAAGGAAGATGTGCACCTCAGTCAGGGTGGGCCTCACCCCGAAGCAAGAGCTGAGGACCGCCGCCTCCCTGGATGGCTTCTCAGCGGGTGGGCAGGCGAGACCCTGCCCAGAGATGTCACAAGGTGGGCTGGCAGGGGCCCGGCTGACCTGGAGCTGTAGACAGCTCCTGAGCCGCAAGCCCTGCACTCGTGAAACCTCAGCTCAGAGTCGGGGTGAAGCTCCATGGGGTCTTGCCCCGTGTGCCTAAGGCGGGGTCCCTCGTGATGAGCCCCTGGGCTCCCTGACCCTCTGTCCCCTCCCTGCATCCTTCTCGCCTTCTCAGTGGATGCGCTTTAAAGCTGTTGGAGCCCACACTTGTGTTTTGCTTCTGCTGCCAGAGACCCAAAGCAGCACCAGGTCCCCTGACCTCAGAGCTCCTGCTCAGGGACCACAGACCAGGCAAGGAAGGACCACCTCCCCGTGGCTGAGGAAGACCCCGTAGGTGTGAGGGAAGTACTCAGTTGCCTAAGGCGCAAGCAGGAACTTAACTACATTTCATTTCTCCAAGCTACTGTTTTTTGATTTTTTTTTTTTTTTTTAAGAAGGAGAAAGTACTGCTTTGATCTTAAACGAGACAAATGTTCTTTGGATGGGCCCACTGCGGGGCATCAGGAGCAGGACTTGGCAGGGCTCCGGAGCCAGCAGGCACCAGGCCAGGTGGTGATTTCTTCTGGGGCATTTCCCCTGGTGGCCGGGGGTGGGAAAGGGTGGTGTGAACAGACCGGGCTGGAGGCTGTTGTCATTGGGTGGGGGTTGGGTTTCACTCTGATTTGTTCGCAGGTGGCTTCCCGGGGAGGGGCTGTGTTTCAGCAGAGCCCCCGTCCTGCCTCCCTGCCCCCCCGCCCCTAGGGGCACACGTGTACAGTTAGGGGAACACAGCGGGGCTGGAGCTTTCCACCATACACCCCGCCCTGCAGAGTCCGCCAAGCCCCTTCTCAAATGTCCAGATTCCCTCTGCCGGGTTCCCCAGAACAGATGTCAGCCTGGCTCCTATGACATTCACTCATGAACTTCACATATGCCGAGTGACGGACCCCTGGCTGTTGCGTGTACTCTGCTGCACGTTCCGAAAGCACGCTGGTGTGGTTTTGTAGAGACTCTGCTCCCGGTGAAATTCTGATTTCTGTTCTCATCAGCCTTGCCCTAGAACTTTGCCAGGGAAAAGGAACCCTAGCAGCCCCCAGCCTTCCTGCCTGAGGAAATGGCAGACTTAGGAAAAGGAGGTGCTTATCCAGGTTTGCCAGGTTCAGGGACCGGCTTGGGGCTCAAATCTCCGCTCCGAATTTCTCATCCATCTGGGCTCTTTATGTCTCAAAATCTAACTCCATATTATCAGACCTTTTACAGATGGCACATTTAAAAACAAATGGTTCCGTAATTTTAATTTTTTAAGACTTTATTATTTTAGAGCAGCTTTAGGTTCACAGCAACATCAAGGGAACACACAGAGACTTCCCATGCGCCCCAGATCCCATAGACGCACAGCCCCCCGCAGTCATCAACACGCTCACCAGAGCGGGACCTCAGTTATGCCTGATGAACCTGCCCTAATGTGTCACCATCACCCAGAATCCACAGTTTACAGGAGGGTCCCCTCTGGCTGTTGTGCGTTCTGTGGGTTTGGACAGTGTCTGATGACACGAACCCACCTTTACGGGTCTCACCGAGTGGTTTCGCTGCCCAAAACCGCCCTGTGCTCTGTCCATTCATTCTGACTCCCAGTCCCTGGAAACCACTCACCTCTTTACTGTGTTCATAGTTTTTCCTTCTTTGATGTTTTTTGAGGTTTCATTGCTAGCCCGAGTGGTTATATGAGTAAAGAGTTCCACCCACTACGGCCTGGGGGTCAGATCGGCCAGGTGTTCACCTTCAGGACAGAAGCATTTCAGGAAAGCCCTGACGATAGCTTCCTTGTAAGTATCAGAGGCTTCCTGTCTCCATGGCTACATGGTTCCACCCCTGCTCTGAAAACTGATGTCCCTTCTGGATTCTGTTGCGTGTCCTACTCTTATACCCTCCACCTTTGCCCTTTGGTACACACCCCACCCAGGCACCCATATCCTGGGTTCCTGCCCAGCTTTCTGGGCTCTTCCAAGCCTGTTTGGACCTAGCTCCTCCGGCGGGACTTGGTGGTTGTGCTGACCGCTGCTCCTGTCCCTGGAGATGCTGGCTGGGTTTCAGAGGGATCTCCTTGGATAAATCTCCAAGGAAAGAATAGATGCCGTGTTTAAGCCGGTCTTTCAGACATGGTGCACTACCTATCCCAGAGACTGAGGTCTTGTCTCAGGGTTTCTAGGACTTTGGGTACAAAGCCATCACTTGCTGAGCCGGACTCCCTGGCTTCAACCACAGCCCTGAGTCAGTGTGTCGGGTGAGTCTGCCTCCAACACAGGGGTCCCCGGGCTGCAGGGGGAGGCACTGTGGTGTGGAAGAGCCCGTGAGGCTGAGTGCTCCGGGACATCGTCTCCTCACCTGCCAGTGCACCTTTCTGTTCTTACGAGGCCACGAGGCTAGGGATCTAGCAGACGTCTGGGCTGCTGACTGCAGCTATGTGTCCCCCACCCCACACTGCCCGGAAGCCATGGACGAGCTGCTGGCGGCCACGCCTTGCGAGGGAACACCCGCACCACGTTGCAGGCGCTGCCATGTTTCCACGTGACCATTCACTCATGGAGGGGGGGTCCCCTCCCATTGTGGAGAACCACAGCCCACCCCCTCCCTGTCTGCTCCCACCTGGGCTATTTCCCTGCCCTCTCTGGCTGGTCCAGAGCAGTTGGGGTCATGGAAACTACTCAAGACCAGGGGTCAGAAGGCTCTGATTCTAGGCTGCCTCTGCCACCATGGACTGGGACCATGAACTGGTCGCTTTCCCTGACTTTGGTTTCCAGTGGAAACAGTAGGGGTGTCTCTATGCATTCTTGGTTCTCTACGCAGAGCCCCTGTCTGGTTTCTCTGTGCCAAAAAATACTCTTAACTAGGTTCTAACCTCAGATGTTTGTGCTCAGGAAGTTGGAACAGGGTTCAGACAGAAGAAACTTGGGGCACAAAACAGCTGCAGAGGTGCTGGTGGGCTCTGCTGGCTCTCGGTTACAGTGTTCCCCTAACTAGTCCTTGCTGGATCTGTGATCGCACCCCCAGCATCAGACCAGCAGCCTGGCCCCGTCGGGACAGCATCCCCAGGCTGTGATGCTGTGCGGGAGATGCAGCCTGCGATTGTACTTCTGCTGCTGCTCTGTCGGCTCCAGATGCGCTGAGATTCCCGGGTCATAAGTCGGGGATCAGTTGTCGCTCAGCTGCTCAGTCGTGTGTGACTCTTTGCAACCCCAAGGACTGCAGCACACCAGGCTTTCCTGTCCTTCACTGTGTCCTTGAGTTTGCTCAGAGTCATGTTCATTGAGTTGATGATGCCATCCAACTATCTCATCCTGTGTCATCCCCTTCTTCTCCCACTTTCAATCTTTCCCAGCATCAGCGTCTTTTCCAATGAGTTGGCTCTTCTCATCAGGTGGCCAAAGTATTGGAACTTCAGCATCAGTCCTTCCAATGAATATTCAGGGTGGATTTGCTTTAGGATGGACTGGAGATCAGCAGGGACCTCCAGTCATAAGTGAGATCGAATCAATCCTAAGATGCAGTCTGGGAGCAGCACAGGAGCAACCCCTACACGGCCAGCATTCGCAAAGCCATGACCAGGTGTTTGGGGTGGAGCCCCGAGTCCCCAAGGACTTTCCTTGAACAGAAGGACAGCCCTGGAGTTGTAGCCCGCAGAGTCTGGTCTCATTCATCTAGGTGCCCACCCCTCACCAGGCAGCTCCACTCGCTGAGGTCACCCTCACTGACAGGCACCCACTCCCATCAGCAGAGAGATGAGACACGACCTCTGCTCCTGTCCTGGCCCCTTTGCCTACGGATTAAATATGTGAATAGAAACGGTGCTAATAATTAGTTTGTCGGGAAAAGTTACTGAGGTTTCCTTGGTATTTCCCCCTCTTCTGTGGATAGGTTTTCTTTCTGAGAAAATAGGCAAGACTGTGTGGTCTCCTGCCTATGGGATTACTAATATTCCACACCACAGGCCCCGGAGCAGAGGAGTCGAGGCAGCTAGATGGCATTCAAGGCTTTGTATGTGAAAGCCTGGGCTTCCCAAGAGGAATCGTACTGGACAGGCCAGTGGAGGAAGCCACAGGGATGTGGGGGATGCAGGGATGAGAGGCCAAGAAAAGGCACCAGAAGGCTTGGGTGGAGCTTGGGATAACTTCCTGTCGCTGACATCATTGTGACTGTGGTCCAGGGAGTCCCCAGGACTCTGCTCACATCCGAGATGCTGGGGGACACGAGGGTAACGGACGCAGGCCTTGGGGACAGGGACAAAGAATCCCTGTATCCACCCTCAGCTCAGATGCAGCCCACCTCAGAGGGAGCAAGGAACTGAACGGGAGTTTATCCATGGGGCCCTCAGGGTTGAAGAACAGAGAAGGCTTCCTTGAATGTTTGGACTATACAGAACCTTCTGGAATTTTGTTCAAGTCTGGGAGGGAGGGCTAAAGATATGACTCATTTGCAGTGAGAAGGTTGAAGAAGCATTTGGATCAGATTTTATTTAACTTGGAGAAGTAATGGCACGTGATAGCTCTTCTGGGGCCTAACGGGCTTGCGGGCCCTCACAGAAGGAAGGGGGTGGAAGGCGATGTGATGGCCTGTCTCCTGGTGTTCAGCTCCAGGGAAACAGAAGCTGTCTTCAGGAGAGGGAGAGGTACAGGGCCCACAGCGCCACAATGCTGAGAGCGGAGCGGGGAGTGCACTCCACCCGGCCCAGTGCAGCTGGGCTCGAACTATGCCAGCATCTTCAGTGGAGACAGTGAGGGAGGGGAGGAGAAAGTGCAGCAAGACAGAAGGGTGTGTGTGTGTGGGGTGTGTGTGTGTGTGTGTGGTGTGTGTGTGTGTGTGTGTGGTGTGTCGTGGTGGGGTGTATGTGTGTGTGGTGTGTGTGCGTGCATGCACTGTGTGTGTGGTGTGTGTGCGTGTGTGTGTGTATAGTGTGTGCATATGAGTCATCTGTGTATATATGTGGTGTGTGTGTGTGGTGTGTGTGTGTGTGGTATGTGTATGTGTGTATATATGTGGTGTGTGTAGTGTGTGTGTGGTATGTGTATGTGTGTTATATGTGGTGTGTGGTGTGTGTGTGTGTGGTGTGTCTGGTATGGTGTGTGTGGTGTGTATGTGTGTGTGTGGTGTGTGTGCATGTGTGTGTGTGTGGTGTTTGTATATGAGTCGTGTGTGTATATATGTGGTGTGTGTGTGTGGTGTGTATGTGTGTGTGGTGTGTGTGTGTGTGTGCAGTGTGTGTGGTATGTGTATATGTGTGGTGTGTATATATGTGGTGTGTGTGGTATGTGTATATGTGTGGTGTGTATATATGTGGTGTGTGTGTGCATTGTGTGTGTGTGTGGTGTATGTGTGTGTGTGCAGTATGTGTGGTGTGGTGTGTGCATGTGTGTGTGGTGTGTGTATATATGTGGTGTGTATATATATGTGGGGTGTGTGTGTGTGTGTGTGGTGTATGTGTGTGTGTGTGTGCAGTGTGTGTGTGTGGTGTGTGTGTGTGGTACAAGAGTAGACAAAGCTACACAACTATTTCATTGATTCCCAAGTTGGGGCTAGTCAGAAATAAACACTTTCTGGCTGGTAAACGTTCCGTAGGATTTCAGCGTAAATTAGTGTTCGTTTTTATGAGGAGTTTTACACTTTTCTTTCGTGCTGGAGTCTGGCTGGTTTCCACTGCTGTGCTCATTTTGGGTGCACAGCAACGTGACTCAGTTATCCGCATGCATGCACCTGTTCCTTTTCAAATCCTTTTCCCATTTAGGTTGTTCGAGGATATTGAGTAGAGTTCCCTGTGCGATAGAGCAGGTCCTCGTTGGTTTTCTATTTTACATATAGTAATGCATATATGTTAATCCCAAATGACTAATTTATTCATCCTCACCCTCATCTCTTCCCTTTGGTAACCAAAATGTTGTTTTCTGTGTATGTGAGTCTGTTTGTTTCTGTTTTGTAAATGAAAAGTTCATTTGTATCTCTGTTTTAGATTCTACACGCAAGTGATTAAGTGATAAAAATGTATGAGCTTTAAACACACATACACACATATGCCCCTGTTGCCTGCTCTCCACCCCCGGCCCCTGTCCCCTGGCCAGACAGACCTCAGGCCCAACCAGCATCTGGAAGGTCAGAGCACGAGGAGGCATCAGTCCTGGGTGGCTATCACCCCGAGTGCCCCAGGGGAGCAGGGTGGCCTGCATCGCTGCTCAGAATTACCCAGGTTCTTCCCAACTCACAACCTCCCCAGCCAGCCAGGGGGCAAACCTTTCTGTTAGGGATCCAGAGGGCAAACCTTTCTGTTAGGGATCCAAAGGCAAAGGACTTTCTGTGAGAAGTCCAAGGGCAGGTGTGTTCGTGGTGGTGGCTGCACTGGGGAGCCACCTGCCTGCAGCCCTTAGCTCATGGCCTGGCATCAGCCTGAGCACCCTTGACTCACAGAGGCCGCTGCCCGTAGTGCCCGGTGCCCCACAGATTTCTCACAAGCATCACAGGTTTGGAGAGAGACCTGGGGAAAGGCAGCTGGCTTGGGAGTTCATCAGCCCCACATGTAGAGCAAATATATTCAAAAAGAACCTTCTAGGTAACAAAGTAGTCATATATGGATGTGAGAGTTGGACCATAAAGAAAGTTCAGCTCCAAAGAATTGATGCTTTTGAACTGTGGTGTTGGAGAAGACTCTTGAGAGTCCCTTGGACTGCAAGGAGATCCAACCAGTCCATCCTAAAGGAAATCAGTCCTGAATACTCATTGGAAGGACTGATGCTGAAGCTGAAGCTCCAATACTTTGGCCACCTGATGTGAAGAACTGACTCATTGAAAAAGACCCTGATACTGGGCAAGATTAAAGGCAGGAGGAGAAGGGGACGACAGAGGATGAGCTGGTTGGATGGCATCACAGACTCAATGGACATGAGATTGGGTAATCTCTGGGAGCTGGTGATGGACAAGGAAGCCTGGTGTGCTGCAGTCCATGGAGTCACAAAGAGTCAGACACGACTGAGTGACTGAACTGAACTGAAATGAACCAAACCAAGATAATAAAGGGGCTGTTAAAAGTTCCAAATAGGAGCTTCCTTTCCCAGCAACATCCCAGCTGCTTGTCAAATAGGTTCTGTGGTCTTGCGTGCTCTGCATACCCTCCTGTCCTCTCCTCCTGACTCAGCTGAAGGAGAGCGGAGGATTATCCTTCCTCAAAGGAGAGCAATGCAAAGGGCAGTGTCCTGTCTGCAGAGACTACCCTGAACAGGGAGGCATTTTCCAGGTGCCTCTGCAAGGCAGGACGCTGTCTGGGTGAAAAGCCTCTCTTAAACTCTGAGACCCTTTCAGCACATGTCCCCCTGTCTGGTGATGTCTCCAAGTGTCTGGGACAATGACTCCAAGGACTTTTATTTCAGATAGTCACCCGCACAGCTTCACCTTGAATGTCTCGGGAAAAGTCCTTTGGGACTGCTTTGCTTTTTGAAAGGAACCACGATGACTTGGCCTTTTGACTCAGCTGGATGTGAATGTGGTGGCTTGCTCTCTCTGCTCCAAAGCTGTACAGAAACATGTGGAAATGTTCTGTTTCTCAGATCAAAAACCATGTGCGCCACGTTTTCCCAGACCTGATCTTAATGTAGATAAAAGTGAGAAACCCAGAAGGGAGCCTGCTGTCGAAGGCCTGCATTGTATGCTCTAATTTAATCATCGTGTGCCTTGGGATTTCTTTGCATAAATTACAACCACGGCATCACTTTCACAAAAGGTGGCCTCTAATCAGTTCAGATCTCTGAGAGATGGCCTGAAAGTCCAAAGCAGAGAAGGGCTGCCCTCCACCCTACAGAGCTGGAGGCAGCACCTGGGGCTCGTGGTGGACGCCCATCCACCAGCACCTCCCGGTGCTTCGCCTACTCAGTTCATTTGCTTTTTCACTTGACATCTGCTAGTTGCTTGGTTCTTATTTTCTGGGAACAAAAGGTCAGGGTGGCAATGGGTGCCACCCTGGTGTCTGGAGGAGGGGGCCTTCCAAGATGCCCCCCGGAGTAGAGAAGTTGTAGAGGGAACCGTCCTCTTCAGGTACCTCCCGTGGCCTCCTGTTTCGTGTCCTCTCCTTTTTTCCCTTCCGTTGGACAAACACAGTTGTTAAATTGTCTGCATTTTCAATGCTGCTGGGTCTTCATCAGGAAATGCACTGTCTCTCATGCTTCTCTGAGCAGACCTGGGCCCATGGCCTCCCTCTCTCCAGGCCTAGGAGGGTCTGTCTCCCTCGGAGCCCCGGGAGAGGTTTTGTAAGCCCCTGCATTGAAGGCAGGCCACCAGCCAGCTGTGCGTGTCCACATGGTGCTGATCCCAGAGCGTATGGACAATCCCTCTGGAAGAATGGGGTTGAGAAGATTCTCAGGATAGAGGCAGCTCATTTCCATCCTTGGAGCTTCCCCTCACAAAGGTCATTTTCAGTAAAGACAGAATTGAGTCTATGAAAACTTTATTCTTTATTTCCCAGTGGGTTAACCCTAGAGGAAATGGAATTTTTTTTTCACATTTTCCCAATAGAGTGATGTTTTTAGTGTCAAAATCCTCAAAACAGAATGAAGATCGCATATCATACCTGTATGGGCAACATCAGAATGTGTGATGAAAATTCAGGGACTCAAGGGGAGAGCTGCTCTCCGATAAAGGTTAAATGAATGAGTAAGAAATTCAATAGTATCCATGCTGCTGAAAGAAGTAGTGGTTATCAACATATGCAGGTGTACACCGCCTTTTATGACCACAGCAATGCAAAGCCTTCAGTTCAGTTCAGTCACTCAGTTGTGTCTGACTCTTTGCGACCCCATGAATCACAGCACGCCAGGCCTCCCTGTCCATCACCAACTCCCAGAGTTCACTCAAACTCATGTCCATTGAATCAGTGATGTCATCCAGCCATCTCATCCTCGGTCATCCCCTTCTCCTCCTGCCCTCAGTCCCTCCCAGCATCAGAGTCTTTTCCAATGAGTCAATTCTTCGCATGAGGTGGCCAAAGTACTGGAGTTTCAGCTTTAGCATCACTCCTTCCAAAGAAATCCCAGGGCTGATCTCCTTCAGAATGGACCGGTTGGATCTCCTTGCAGCCCAAGGGACTCTCAAGAGTCTTCTCCAACACCACAGTTCAAAAGCATCAATCCTTTGGCACTCAGCCTTCTTCACAGTCCAACTCTCACATCCATACATGACCACAGGAAAAACCACAGCCTTGACTAGACGGACCTTTGTTGGCAAGTAATGTCTCTGCTTTTGAATATGCTATCTAGGTTGGTCATAACTTTCCTTCCAAGGAGTAAGCCTTATCTCCTGTCAAATCACCATGAGAACCACTGATATTTATTCCTGAGGACAAAATAGGAGACCAGCCATCCTGTGGGTGCATGTGAGTGTGTGGGTACATGTGTGTGTGTGTGTGCATGGACACACACACGTCAACCCACCTGGACAGCCCTTTTCTGCAAGAACTCCTCTTGTTTTGTGTTTTTTCAGCGGGGTGAGGGGTCATGAGTCAAAATGCTTCCTTGGAATGATGTAAGGAATGTCAGACCATACAGCCTGAGCCAAAAGTCTTCCTCTGACTCAATTTACGTGTATAAATATGAAGTTCTGAGTGCAAGAGAATAGTGAAAACAGAGATGGCTATGAAAGGTAGAAGTACACAACAGATGCCTTTTTCTTTCTGCAAATCAGATTGTTCTGTCTTATGAATGCTCCTTTAATGCTCCTATGAGGTCAGACTTGGGAGATGTTTGGATTAGTAGCCTAATAAATCTCTGGTGTAAGACTGTGTGTGTGTGCCCGCGTGTGTGTATGTGTGTGCAAATCCACACACACACATGAGTGCATGTGTTCCCATCCATGCTGTGTAACTGGTGTCAGTCTGGACGCTGTGTCGTGCACATTTACCTAGCAAACAGCCCTCCTTTTCCATTTCAATGGGGGCCTGCCGACATGGGAACCCAGTTGTGGGATTTGTGTTGGGGCTGAAAGAAAAACTTGGCTTCATAACACTCCCCAGTTTTGTTTCTCTGTGTTCCTTGTTTCATATTTCCCCCTCTTCTTTCCTTAGGTTAAAAAGAGAAAAAAGCTATTGGAATGATCCTGCGGGGTTTCTATTCATTTTAAAAATAAGCCTCCTCACTCAGTGGAACCTCGGATATTTGGGAAGTTATCAACACTGGCTCCGGAGTTGGGCAGAGATGGTATGCATCCTGGTTTCCCTGTCTGCTACGCGGGATCTTTCCATCAACTCTGCCACTCCAGCCCTCTTACTGAGGGTTTTCTTACCTGCAGAACAGAAGGAGCTATTCTTACCCTGCTGGGTCATAGTATTGAGTATAGTTCACGTAGGAAAAACACCCAGTGCACAGCAGGCATTTAATACATAAATAGGCATTATATTACTTCATCTGTGGGTGTGTATCAAAGTGCACAATGCCCTTGAAAAGTGAAAATGAAAGTCGCTCAGTTGTGTCAGACTCTTTGCGACCCCATGGACTATACAGTCCGTGGAATTCTCCAGGCCTGAATATGGGAATGCGTCGCCTTTCCCTTCTCCAGGGGATCTTCCCAACCCAGGGATTGAACCTAGGTCTTCCGCATCGCAGGTGGATTCTTTACCAGCTGAGCAACAATGCCTTTTTATGTATTTAAAGCAAGTACATTACAGGTTAAAAATAGAGGTTTACAAAATGCCAGAAATGGGCAAATTCGAAATATTTGCAAAGCTTTCAGTAAGGAGATACAACAAGAGGGTTTGAGCTCTGCCATGAGTTAGCTTATGCAGCCTTAGAGAGGTCATGTCACCTCCCTGGATTTCAGCTGTGTCACAGATAACCGTAAAGAGTCAGTGCCTTCTGTGGGGGCCTCTGGTGCGTCCCCTGGAGGGATGTGTGGGTTAGCACCTCCACCTCCCCAGCTGGACCCCTGCAGATCCACCTCTGGGTTCTCCTCCCGGGAGACTGTGGCCCTTCTTTTCATGTCTCACTTTCCGGAGGTTGTTGGGGGAAGTGGTCTTTCTGGTCCTCAGAGGCAGGGAGGCTGAGCCTCTGCCCCACCCCACGGCCGCTCCGACGTCAGGCCCCCTCCTGCTGGCCACACTGCTCCTCCAGGGCTCTGCTCTGCTGAATGGGAGGTCGGAGGCCCGTCTCTCTGGAGCCTCAGGGGCACTCTCTCATTTCCTGCCACCGGGAATCAGCCACTCCTCAGCTTCGGTTCTGGCTGGGGCCTCTAATTCGCTCACCTCCTCGAGTTCCACTCCCCCTAAGAGATGGAGGGCAGACCCCGGGCTCCTCAAGCACGGGGGCGTCAGGATTTCCCACGAGAACCCAGGAGGCTGCTGGAGCTGGCAGGGACTTGTCATCCAGGTGGCGCGCCCCGGAGCGGACCCCCAGAAGCAGAAGGGACAGCCCCCTCCACCGTCTGTGGGGACACAGAAGGAGGGTCCCTAGTGAAACAAAAGACATTCCCATCAGCGGGGGCCGGGTGGGAAAGCAGCCGGTGGAGACGCCGGGGACGGAAGGTGACCAGAAGGCTGAGTCCCCGGAGACAATTAGAGACAGGCCAGCAGGCAGCAGCTGAGGCCTGGGCCCGGAGAGCCATTTCCTTTGCAGGGCTGCTGCGGAAGGGCCCTTACACTGTCTCTGCCCTGCAATTTGTCCACAAGGGAAATAACAGCCCGGGTCTCATTGCTCTGGGCAGTAGAGCGGACAATGACCCGCCGTGAAAAGAAAGATTCTGAGGATGGGAGAAGCAGGCCCACACGGTGGCAATTCAGGCGCTTTTGGATGCCATGAGCACGCTCTTTAATGAAGCCCCTCTTCTTCAGCACATCCTGCCGAAACGCACCTGCCTTCCATCTGCCCGCTGGAGCAGCTGGGGCGTGAGTTCACCCTGTCCTTCCTGAGTTCTGCCCGGGATTGTTCACACAAGGCGGCCACGGGCTCACTCTCTCCTTCTCTTTCTCCTTTTTGTTGCTCTGAAAGATTCTATGAAAACCATATTAAAAAGTATGTGAGCCAAGCGATTCCATTTATCAAAGAGAGAAAGCTGTAAATAGCATTCATTCCGAGAATAGCAAACAGTACTACCAGATTCCTAGGCAAGGGAGGAAGGCCAGAGTCCCCTTAATTGACCTAATCTCCATTTCATGCCCAACGCTGCATCTGCGCCTGCAAGCTGGAACACAAAATATCTTCCTCTTGCAGAATTATTTTCTGCAGCAGCAGTAAACAACCAGGGCCTGAGACACGGATGTGTGCGTCGTTTGCTGAACGACCCTGTCCTGTTTGGTGTCACTGTGGTGGTGGCTTTTTTTGGGTGGTTTGGTGCTGACTCCGTTTTGCAAATGGGTTCCACTCACATGGGCTGGGCAGTGGGCAGGGCCCCATGTCCGGCCAGGAGGCAGCGGGGTGCGCCCGTCTGCCCTCCTGGAAATCTTGCTGTTGCCAGGATGGCACTGAGGCATTGCTCGGGACCCCTCCCCTCCCCTCTCACAGATGTTCTTGCATTTTCAAGAGAGGCCCTGCATGAGCTGCTTCCCGGTCCATATGTGCCTGCTGGCTCCAGCAGCAGGGGAGGCTGGTGCAAGCCCAGCCCAGGCCTGGCACCACCCTGGCCCCCACTGCAGCTCAAGCTGCCCGGCTACAGCGCTGGCTTCAGCAAAACCACACCCTTTATACCTCCTGGGAGAATGGCTGTCCCAGGAAGAGGGAAGAGAGGGCTCTTATTGATTTGTGCAGGATGCAAAGTAACTGCAGGTCTCCTTATCCAGAACTCTTAGTCTGGAGTGCCAGTCTTGAAAGATGCCTGTGTCCTAGAAGCTGTGAGCGGAGCTTCGGAAGCAGTCGTCCTGGGATCTGAGGTCCTCCTGGGTCCTCCTGGGTCCTCCTGGCCCTGATGGCTCACCCATCAGACACTGGCTCCTGCTGGCTGATCCTCTGCGCCTGCGCACTCTCCAGGCTTCCCTGACTACCACCCTCCTCCCCCGCCAACGTGGTTTCTGGACACACACCCCTCTCCCTGCCTTCTTCCATCCTCCTTGACCTCGAGCTTCTCTGTGCATTGCCCTGCAGGCTCAGGACCTCTGGGAACACCCTTGTTTCCCCATTGTTTCATTCTTCGGTGATCAGCCCAGAACTCCCTGGGTCTGTGGAGCTGAGAGGGCTCTTTTTTCTTTCTTTCTTTTTTTTAAATATGTTTGTAATTATTCAGATAAAAGATTGCTAGGCTCTGATTTATCTCCACTGCCTAAAGAAAAATGGAGAATTAAACACAATTCCGCTTTGAGAAAAACTCACCCGTAAAAAAAAAATGATGATTCAATGGAAGGTATTCAGGAAAATCTGCAGTTTGAATAAGCTTGATGATTTTTAGCACTTCCAATAGATTGCAAGCCCTTAGCATCATTTATTAACTATTTGGAGACTGTGGATTGATGATTATTATCTCTCCTTTACAGACTAACAGAGGTGTCCACTGTCTCCCAGAGTGGCTGGGGAAAGGAAAGAAAGAGAAACCTGCCAGGAAAACAGTCTGGCTTCTCAAATGGCACATAATGGCTCGTGAAATTGAAGAGAGGAGTAGAGACAGAGAGGGAGCTAATATTCGGGTGGGGTCTGTTTGTTTGCAGCTAAGACCCGGGCAGTTCTATGTGGGATATGGTTTGAAGTCAGGGATTTGGTTTCACAGTTTGCACAGGAGGACACACACGCTCTCTCAGGTTAGGGGGGGTGGGGCAGAGTGTTCTTTGGGGAAGGGGCTGTGTCTTGCTCAGGGGTGCCTCTCGGGTCCGGCAGCCTGGGCCACTGTCCTCTAGGATCTTGAGTGTGCCAGCCCTGCCCACCTCCACGGGTGTGGGTGATGTGCCCAGGACACACCTCCATGATTCCAGGGGTCCTCCTCCCCTGTGGGTGCCCCTTCCTGGAGCAGCTTTTCAATCTTTCCACTGTCTGTCTGCTTCCAATGTACACCACTCTTCCCAAAGCTTTCTCTTGCCTCCCCCCGACCTTCGCTTGATGCCGTACCTTTCCCTTCAATGTTTCCACTGACAACGGAGACTCTGACTTCCAAGTTTATGCTCATGGTGCTTTCTATCCAGCTCACATCTCTCTGCTGAATCCTGGACAGACAGCTTCAAAGCCTGCTAGGCTCCTCAATGCCCAAATGTCCAAACGACCCAGGGGTCTTTGCTGTCTCTGCCCTGACCTCGTCCTTCACCGTCTGCTTCTTTCCCGTGGAGTCCACCTCAGTAGAATCAGTGGCATTCAGGTAATTAACCTAGACTGGAGATGCACCCCTGCCTTCACACCTTCACATCCCCTTTTAATTGATTTACTGAGTCTTGCTTCCTCTGATGCGGGAAGATTTCTGGACCCCCTTTCCTCCCGTGACCCCTGCTGGTGCCTGAATTCAGTCTCTGCCCACAGGGATCCAAGGGCACCTGATGGTTTCCTGTCTCTGGTTTGTTCCTCACCCTCCAATAGATATTTCACCTGCTGTGGCTTATTTTTGCATAGAAAACTTATTTTCCAGCACTCAGAGAATAAGCTCTTTAGCCTGACACTCGAGTCTCTTCAACAGAGCTCCCAACCACTCTGTGCACCTGGGCAGGCTCCTGGCTACCCTCTTCCCGAGAGGCTATGTGCAGGGCCTGGCAGCTCTGCTTGTGTCCCTCCACACATGACACCATCCCTCCCTTTGCATGATAAACCATGTTTTAAGATGCCTTTAAATGCTATCTGTGCTATATAATAATAATACTACAGCATATGGTATTTGCTCTCCAGTGTATGCCATGTGGTATATGACATACAGTATATGTCATGTGATATGTTATCTGGTATGCACTGTGTGGTATATGCTATCTTGTATGTCATATGATATACATGATGCAGTATATGTCACGTGGCATATGCTATCTAGTATATGTCATACTCAGAGAAGGCAATGGCACCTCCTCCAGTACTCTTGCCTGGAGAATCCCATGGACGGGGGAGCCTGGTAGGCTGCAGTCCACGGGGTTGCGAAGAGTCGGACACGACTGAGCAACTTCACTTTCACTTTTCACTTTCATGCGTTGGAGAAGGAAATGGCAACCCACTCCAGTGTTCTTGCCTGGAGAATCCCAGGGGCGGGGGAGCCTGGTGGGCTGACGTCTATGGGGGTCACACAGAGTTGGACAAGACTGAAGCGACTTAGCAGTAGCAGTAACAGCACATGTATACTGTATATAACATGTGGTATATTCCACATGGCATATGTCATATAGTATATGCTTATATAGAATACTGTATCTAGTATATGCCATATAGTATTAATGTATACCATGTAGTATATGCTACATGATACATGCTTGTGGTATATACTATCTAGTTTATGTTATATATTACATACCATGTGGTATATGCCATTTAGTACATGCTATAGAGTTTATGCCATCTCATATATGCCATATAGAATATATCATGCAGTTTATGCTATGTGGCATATATCATGCAGTACATGCTATTTGGCATGCATCATATGATATATCAGTGTTATTCTCTCAGTCATGGATGACTGTGGCCCCATGGACTTTTGCCTGCCAGGCTTCTCTGTCCCTTGGACTTTCCAGCAAGAACACCAGAGTGGGTTGCCATTTCCATATGCTATACAGTATATCCCATGTGGTATATGCCATGGATTGTATGACATACGCTGTATGTGTCATATGATGTGATGTGGTGGGATATGCAACCAGACCTTATGAATCAAAGTCTTAAGTTTCATCTCGAGCCCACCCATCTGCCTCCCACTCTGGATGCTCTGCCCACTCTCACGTGAAGCCTCGCATTGGCTCCAGGTGATACGAGGTGGACGCTGACGCTGGAATGGTTCTGGGAGCCTCGCTGCTGTCTCAGGGGCTGAGAAGAAGCCCCTGACTAGCTTCTTCATCCCAGGCTGAGGTGAATGTCTGCCTGTAAGGCGGCACCCTTGCTGAGTCATTAGCAAGCTGTGTGCTTATTGTCCATAATGACTCAGCACCTTTGCGGTTGTTGTTCGGTCTCTAAGTCACATCTGACTCTGTGACCCCATGGACTGCAGCGCGCCAGACTTCTCTGTCCTTCACTATCTTCTGGAACTTGCTCAAACTCATGTCATTTGAGTCAGTGACGCCATCCAACCATCTCATCCTCTGTCACCCTTTACTTTGCTCTTTTCAAAGTACTTTCCATTCATTTCTTACTCAGTTCAGTTCAGTTCAGTTGCTCAGTCATGTCCGACTCTTTGCGATGCCATGAATCGCAGCACACCAGGCCTCCCTGTCCATCACCAACTCCCGGAGTTCACTCAGACTCACGTCCATCGAGTCCGTGATGCCATCCAGCCATCTCATCCTCAGTCGTCCCCTTCTCCTCCTGCCCCCAATCCCTCCCAGCATCAGTCTTTTCCAATGAGTCAACTCTTCTCATGAGGTGGCCAAAGTACTGGAGTTTCAGCCTCAGCATCATTCCTTCCAAAGAAATCCCAGGGTTGATCTCCTTCAGAATGGACTGGTTGTATCTCCTTGCAGTCCAAGAGACTCTCAAGAGTTTTCTCCAACACCACAGTTCAAAAGCATCAATTCTTCGGCACTCTGTCTTCTTCACAGTCCAACTCTCACATCCATACATGACCACAGGAAAAACCATAGCCTTGACTAGATGGACCTTAGTTGGCACAGTAATGTCTCTGCTTTTGAATATGCTGTCTAGGTTGGTCACAACTTTTCTTCCAAGGAGTAAGCGTCTTCTAATTTCATGGCTGCAGTCACCATCTGCAGTGATTTTGGACCCCGAAAAAATAAAGTCTGCCACTGTTTCCACTGTTTCCCCATCTATTTCCCATGAAGTGATGGGACCAGATGCCATGATCTTAGTTTTCTGAATGTTGAGCTTTAAGCCAACTTTTTCACTCTCCTCTTTCACTTTCATCA
>SJYT01038422.1:789753-801960 GCA_006410635.1 Cephalophus harveyi | reverse complement strand
CGATGGATGTGAGTCTGAGTGAACTCCGAGAGATGGTGATGAACAGGGAGGCCTGGCGTGCTGCGATTCATGGGGTCGCAAAGAGTCGGACACGACTGAGCGACTGAACTGAACTGAACTGAATGACATCATGGAAATCAATGCATGTTAAAACATACATTGCTCAATATTTTTGGCAAACTGTAAAATCAGTAAATATTGGTAGTAAATATCTCAAGGAATGATCTGACAAGTGTACAAAGATGCTCACTGTTGTTTAAACCACTGACAAACTTAGAAACAACCTGAAAGGATATTAATAGGTGATGAGTTGAGTAAATGAGAAATGACCACCCAATTTAATACCATGCATCAATATTTTAAAATGCAGGCTTATACTTACTGATAAAATATAATCACAACATATTAAGTGTAGAAAAAAAAAGACTACATAATAGCAAGTATAGGATGATCTCAATTCTAATTTTTATGAAAGTATATACATGCAGAGAAAAGTCTAAAAAGATATAAACAATTACCAGTGACTATCTCTGGCTATGGGTAGATTTTCTATGCTTTCTTGTATTATCTAAATCCCCTATAGTAAGCACACAGTCAATAAAGAGACATTTTTACTTTTAAAAATAAGAGAAAAAGACCTCAGAGATGCCTGCTTGGCTGTGTTCAATTTACTACCACTTTGGTGAAAAGGGATGGAACAATAAGTATTTACTGTAAGTAAAAAATAAAATATTCATAAGAAATAAAAATACCTCTGGAATTTTACACAACAATTTAATCATTATTTTGGGGACGGAAGGCAGGGAGGGAGAGAGAGAAAGAGGGAAGGAAGGAGAAAGGGACTGGAATGACTGAGGGACAACCTGTAAGAAACTTTATTCTACTCTGCATAAAAATGTTTTTAACTGAGGTATAATTGAGATTGAAAAATTTTTAATGATAGCTTTGTGCATGTGTGATAATTTGCTTTAGTCACGTCCCACTCTTTGAGAGACTACAGACTGTAGCCCGCCAGGCTCATCGAATACTGGTGTGAGTTGCCATTTCCTCCTCCAGGGATCTTCCCAACCTAGGGATTGAACCCTCATCTCTGATGTCTCCTGCATTGGCAGGCAGGTTCTTTACCACTAGCACCACCTGGATATTGAGACATAACTCATATATATCATAAAATTCCCTGGTTTAAAGTGTGTGTATAAGTCAGCAGTTTTCAGTGTATTAAAAGGTCTACATCAATCACTACTATCTAATTTGAGAACACTGCCATCACCCCTTGAGAGGTACACATTTGCAGTCACTTCCCATCTTTCTTGCCTCCTAACCCTCCTCTTCAATTTGAAGGGTTCAAGAGAATGGATGGATGTACTACAGAGATGGATGTACTATTCACTCAAAAGTTAAATTTTAAAAAAATGCCTACTAATACTTTTCAGCCTCAGATAGGAATGAAATTCCGACACATGCTACAGCATGGGTGAGCCCTGAGGATATTATGCCAAATGAAATAAGTCAGTCACAGAAGACAAATATTACATGATTCCACTTACATGAGGGATCTGGGGCAGTCAGATTTAAAGAAACAGAAAGTACAGGAGTGGCTGCCAAGGGCTGGGAAGGAGGAGGGAGGTGGCAGGCAGGGAGTGACTGCTTGATGGGCACAGAGATTCAGTTTTACAGGATAACAAGAGCTCTGGGTGATGGCCACACATCAGTGTGGATGCGCCTCTTAACTGTACGCCTGCAAACTGGTCAAGATGGTTAATGTAAGGTGTGTGTGTGTGTGCATGTGTGCACATGTGAGTGCACACATTCATGTCCGACTCTTTGCGACCCCATGGACTGTAGCCCGCGGGGCTCCTCTGTCCATGGGATCTTCCAGGCAAGAATACTGGAGTGGGTAGCCATTTCCTTCTCCAGGGGATCTTCCTGACCCAGGGATCGAACTTGAGTCTCCTGTGTCTCCCACACTGGCAGGCAGATTCTTTACAACTGAGCCACCAGGAAAGCCTGATGTACTTTATGGCAGTTTAAAACCTGGGGAAAAAATATGCTTGTCACAGAATTCCAATCTGTTGATACTGATAATTTACTTGTAACTACTGATAATTAGGTTGGTCTCACTCTTCACTATTGTAACAGGCACCTTCATATGTACATCTCTGCACATAAATCCCACGGATGGAGGAGCCTGGAAGGCTGCAGTCCATGGGGTCACTGAGGGTCGGACACGACTTCAGTTTCACTTTTCACTTTCATGCATTGGAGAAGGAAATGGCAACCCACTCCAGTGTTCTTGCCTGGAGAATCTCAAGGACAGGGGAGCCTGGTGGGCTGCCGTCTATGGGGTCACACAACTGAAGTGACTTAGCAGCAGCAGCACATAAATCCAGATTTTTACTGGAGATGAATTCTGAAAAGTGGAAATGCTGGATCAGAGGGTATACACAGTTATAATTTTAACACAGACAACAAATTTATCTCTAAAAAGGTTTCTATCAGCTTCCACCACACAATGTCTGAGCACTTTCCCATATCTTTGACAGTGGGGTATTTTCTTTTTCGGGCTTTTCTTTGCTTACAAGTGAGACTGAACATCTATTCATGTATCCACAGGCACCTCTGTGACTCACCTGTTCTTGTTCTTTCCAATTTTGTTTGGGGACATTTAACCTTTCTCCTAACCCACTTCAAGGGCTTTTTATATTTGGAAAATAACCTTCCACCTGCTGTGCATGTTACAAATGTATTTCCAAATCTGTTTTTTTTTAACATAGTTTATGGCAACTTTAAAGGGATCATTTTTTTTAATGCAAAGATAAGAGCCTTTTCTTTTATAATTTCCAGTTTGAGTATTATGCTTAGCAAGTAGTAAAGAGTCAATTAATGGTAGTCTTCAAACTCTTGAAAAGCACTGCTTTTTCTTATGAAAAATGAATTTACAATAAAATTACCAGGTATCTGAATTTAGGAATATCATTTTTAAATACATTTAACTGCCCACATCACACTGTAAAGATTCTTCAACAGTTGCTGGAGTTCAAAATCAATTCCTAGTTTCATTATCTTTGGAAGTAAAAAAAAAAAAAAAAATCCAAATAAATTCTGACCAAATTTATCCCAAAAGGATGTATCAGAAGTTAAATTTAACAACGAAATTGATTCCTAGGTACAACTGTCTGTCTGTTCTGCATCACCTAATTCATTTAATTCAGGAGAAAGAGACATTGACCACAGCTCATGGAGTCACATACACACTTGTGATTAAACTAGCATGGCAATCACTATTCTGGTGAAGAAAGAAAATTCAACTGCCAGCGCGCCCTGCTTCTTGAGCTCCGCTTTGCGCACCCTACTGGGATACAGAATGAAAACAATGCCCTGAACTGGTGACCTACCTAGAAGGCTATGCAGCAATTTTCTCCACTGAAATGGGAATCAACACCCCTTCTTCTTTGGGCTACATTCAAGCTAGCTTCACTTCGTAAGACTTTCTGCCAACAACCTTGGAGGAGGATGTGGCGGAGGCAAGAAGCCAGGCTGCTCTACACGTGACACAGAAGACGAAGTGAGCATAGCTACACACAGCACAGACATTTACCACAGTCACCCAAAAAGAGACGTGCTCGATTCCGGAGGAAGATGTCATGTGTCAGGTATTAGGAGATGTGCTAGTTGAGAATTCTGCTCAGGACGCTCTCCAAAGTGATCTCACGCTTCTCACCTTCCAGACTTTATACCGACCCTCACTGGTCTGCTTTGTTCACTCGCCTACTCAGCTTGATTTGGAAGATGGGAAAAGTGCTTAAAATTTTCTCTACGGCAAGAAAAGTTCTAAAAAAAAAAAAGAAAAAATTTCTACACATAGGATCTGCTCTCACTGAAAGAAGGAATGAGAGAAGGGACAGAAAAGGCAGAGAAGAATCCTAACTTCTCTCATCCTGCATCCTGAAATGGCATCTTTCCCTGAGAATTCCCACAAAATACAACTACTTCCATCTTCCTACTGAAAATTTGATGTCAAAGATTCCTATAAAAATGGTCTTGGAGATAAGGACACTGAAAATCTGAAAGCAACAATAACCAGTAGTTTCAAGAATCTCCTTTCTGTCCTCTTCCTGTTTACTGAAAAACTAAATTAGCAAGTTTCTTTTTTCTGTCAGGTATCTGAAAAACAAAAAAGTCATACAGGGATACCTGATTCATTACCAAAACTATTTTTAAACTAAATATATGGACTGGGATAGAGGCTTACATAATTTTTTTTCTGACAACTTTTAAGAACAAATTCTTTGATCTCCATATTATAAGGAAAATCGACTTCTTGAAATAACACTTGATCCAAGGTATCTAAACTGAAACAAGAAAACTTAAATTAAGAGGTTCACAAAGGAATATCTGATGATGTTAGTGAACCTAAAATATTGCCTATTTCTAATACATACTTAAGCAGAAGAGAATCTGCATCCCAACCTATAGACAAGTTCCACAAAAACATGAAACCTACAGGAACCCAAGAAGAGTGTTTTCTCCTAAGAGGAAAAACTCCGAGCGTATATCAGTACCAGAAGAAAAACAGATTTTAAGAGGACTCTGGCCACCCTGGGAGTTCTCTCCATCAAGAACAAGAGGCTAGTAATTAACTCGAAAGAGTCCATTTCAGACAATTCTGCCCACAGAGGCGGTGCTGTTGAAAAATAAACTTAACCAAACACTGAAGAACAGAGTAGAAAATAAAAGTGTAGCTAACCCCTTCCTGATGGAAGAAAGATCTTTATCGGCTACCATGCAGTAGTCATTATGCTCCCTGCCAGAGACACAATGGCAGATGGGCAAAACAAACACGGCCTGTGTCCACATCACGGCAGATAAGATAGTTTTTAATCCCAGCAACAACACACACACACATATGCACACAATTATAACTGCAAACAAGGATGAAAGCTATAAATTCAAGGTAGTAAGAGATAAGAGAAGATTTGGGGCTGGGTGAGATCTGAAGAAGTTAACTTCTGTTACCTATTTAAAGACACACCGCGTACCCTTACTTAGGTAGAGACTCTGAAGGAGGAGGAACAGCGGAACTCAGGAGACTGAACACCAGCAAGTGTGGCAAGAGGTGTGATGGTTTCTAAGGGCAACAGGAAGACCTGAGACAGCTCTGGGCAGAGAATGACCATCTCCACCATCGTCACTAATAGTCACCAAGTGGCGGCCATGTGCCAGGCACACAGTACTGCATTGAATTCTTACAACAGTCACACGAGGTAAGACTGAATACCCATTTTACAGATGAGGAAACTGAGGTTTGGAAAAACTCAGCAGCCAGCCAAGGTCACGTAACTAGTGAGTGAGCCAGGATTCACACATCACAAGTGCATTTTCAAAAGCTCCAACTGGCTGCGATGAGGCTGTGAGTGTGTGTGTGTATGTGTGAGGCTTGGGGAAAGAGAAAGACTGGATAAAATCGGGAAACCTCAGCCAACAGTGGCAGGACCGAAATATGACCGTACTGTCTGGAAAATTCCATGGACAGATAAGCCTGGTGGGCTGCAGTCCATGGGGTCGCTAGAAGTTGGACACAACTGAGCGACTTCATTTTCACTTATCACTTTCATGCACTGGAGAAGGAAATGGCAACCCACTCCAGTGTTCTTGCCTGGAGAATCCCAGGGACGGGGGAGCCTGGTGAGCTGCCATCTATGGGGTCGCAGAGAGTCAGACACGACTGAAGTGACTTAGCAGCAGCAGTTGGGTGGGAAACGGATGGTTTAGAGAAATACTTCAGAGAAAAAAATTATCAGGCAGGGTGGGAAAGGAGGGTGGTGGCAACCAAGGAAGATCTGAAGTTTCTGACTTAAACACCATGGACAAGCTGGTGGAACCACAAACAAAAATGGAGGAAAATAAGCAAGGACCAGAACTGAGACGAGATCTTGAGCTGAATGTGAGGTGCTTCTGAGATGCTTGGAAAAGGTTTAAGGAGCAACTGTGCATGTGTGTTTAGAACTTCGAGGAATGAAATGAGCTACAGATGCAGGTGTGTATGGCTGCGTAGCTTTGCTGTGCACCTGAAGCTATCACAGTGTTGTTACTCCAGTGTAAAACAAAAATTTTAAAAAAAAATGATGAATCAAACTAATTATTAAAATTCTTGGGAAAAAAAATAAAGATAAAAGTGTGGAAGCTCTGATACATAGATCTGTCAACTGAGGCCAAAGTAGTGAAGGAGCCTCCCTAGGAAAAGAAGAGAGAGTAAGAGGAGATAGTCGCAGGCCTGATTCAACACTAGATGCAGGCAGAGGAAGAGCGGCTGGCAAAGGAGACAAGAGGGGCAGAAGGGAAAGTGAGCAGAAGTCAGGAACACAGCATCACAGCAACTGAAGGCGCTGACGAGGACTCTTCCTCGAGGTTAGGGGAGAACACGGAGCAAGAAGGATTTCGCTATGGGTCCAGTTCCTAGTTCCCACAGGACAAGTTCAGCAAAGTTCCTTCAACACTCCGGGCCCTACTCGAGCAATCTACACTATGAGCGCTGCAGGTTTACTACGATCATCAGCAGGAAGACAGAACAGCCATCTCACCGCAAACTGTCAGCAAGTGGCAGCTGCTGCTGCTGTCTGTACTAATAAAGTCAAAAGGTCTGGTTAGCGGCTCATAGCACCCAGCCCTAAGCAGCCCCAGGGTTTCTAAAGACCATCTTCAGGGAAAGCCTGGCAGGGCCACAGCCAGGCACCTGGGCCCCCAGTCCTGTCTCAATTCTTTTTCATTTTACTCCTTCAAAGAAGTTTTATTTCCATACCTAAATAATATCCATTTGAAAACATGGGTCTGTGGCTTAAAATGTTTTTCACAAAGCACTGACTGGATCACCTCAATAGCCCTTTCAAGTCAGCAGGATTATTAGCTTATAATGCTTCACCACAGTAAAATATGCGAGAAGTAACAACAAAACAACTTGTCTGGTAGCATAATCCCTAACATGAACCTCATAATTTATGATAATTACTTAATGACAATAAAGGTTATAAATCAACTAGCTCTGCGTATCTACTGAAAACTGTACTGGGGTCAGTGCCATTCCTGTCACTGAAGCACCACAGTTTTAAAATCAGCGATTTTTTTGTTTGCTTACGATTACAACTGCCATGAAAAGTGAGGAAAAGAGTTAAAAGAGTTAAGCACCATTAAAATCACATAGGGCTTTCTCTTTCATGAAAAGTAATGTTGGCTAGTGTGTGCAAATGACTTGTTTTATTTTTGCTGAGCCCTGTGTGAAGGAAACCGCTTAAGAGAGCGTCAGAACATCTGCCTGTACTTTTCTCACTGAAATCAGTACCTCAAAAAGCTTTCTCTCAAAGTCCTTTTCTTGTGCTATTGATGGTTTATAACCGATCACTTTCTCTGTCATTGCTGTGTCCGGTCCTCCTGGCTAATGACCCCACACTCTGTTGAGCAATGGCTGCTCTGCTGCAGCTGATAATTCTCAGGGAGGCTCCATGACACAGATGTCCTAATACTTCGTCTTAAAGTGGGACAAACGTTTTACAGAGCCTTGCTGATCTTTGTCCCAGACACTGGTCGTCTTTTTTCATCTAGGACATGATCAGAAGTATACTGTATTTTTTAAAATGTACTGTATAACATCATTTTTTAACTACAACTTTAGAATTTATGTAATTTATATAGCAAAAGTCAGTTCTCTTAAATGACAGAATTTGCTAGTGGTTAGAATTTTCAGTGGCAGATTAAACAGTAAATATTAAGACAGGCTGTACTTTTTTTTAAAGTTATAGCTTTCTTTTCATGTATTTTAAAACTATGCTTTTGAAATGTTCTTGATATTCTTATGACATAGTGCATAAAGGAAATCTGAGCAATTAAATAGGAGCTGACGATGATCAACAGCTGTCTTCATTTTAACAGCTTACCTAATGATGAAGAACAAGAGAAGTACATCTAGAAGATTTGGTATAAAATGAAATGACCTCTGAAAGGCTGATTGATTTACTTGTGCTTATACTGGTGCAGACTGCCCTATTTTAGACAGGGAAGGTGTCTTTGAAGAAGAACCATTTAAGCTGACACCTGAGGCAACCAGCATATAAGAAGAGTGTGGTAAGAATGTCTGACAGCACATAAGAACAGAGTTGAGAATGGCAATATATATATACATATATATGTGTATGTGTACACATATATATGTATATATGTGTATGTGTGTACATGTATGTGTGTGCATGTGTGTATACATATATGTATGTGTGTGTGTACATGTCTGTGTGTGTATAAAGGAAAATTTTTTCAATGCCCAATCAGTCATTAATACAAATTATAAACCTGTTATAATCCATCAATGTGGTCCTGAAAAAATATCAACAAAGAGATCAGTGGAACAAATCTCACAATAATTAGGCCCTTAAGAAAAAGGAGATGCCACACAAAAAGGAAAGAGAATGATCACAGTATTTAGAAAGCGTTTCAATTATCAGGAAAACATCAAAATTAAGTATGTTCTCCCCATATGCAATCAAAAATAAGTTCCAAGAAGATTAAAGAACTAGGTATAAAATGCAAATTAATCAGCAAATAAAAAGAAGAAAATATAAACATTTAATGATATTCAGATAGAGGAGGGATTTCTAAACAAAAAAATGTAAGAAATTAACAAAAACTTACAAATGTAAGAGAAGTATGTTACATTTTACTGCTTAGAAAACTAGAACTACATACATCAAAAACCAAAAACTAAGGAGCAAATGACAAAAACTAAAAATTATTCACAACTGTGAACGAACTTTATCTTCACTGTTGAGAAAGCCCACATAAGTCAATGAAATACTAAGATCTTCCTGTCTCTAAGAGAGATTAACAAATAAGAATGTACCAATCACAGCAAACTGTCAACACACACATGAATTGCAAAGGAAAACAGTATGTTTAACCTAACCCTAAAGAGGTAAGCTTTTTTCAGGCAAAAGGTTTTTGAACATTGTATGAGCAGGCAAGGTGAAACATGCATTCTTATACAGCTGCTGGTGATCACCTAAAGTGGTCCAACCTTTCTGGAAAGTGTGTCAGTAGTCATCTCTGGCATTTTATGAGCACAACAGTGTCACCCTTAGGAAGCAGAACCTATCTGCTAGCAATGTTGTTTTTCTCTTCAAATACAAGGCAGATAAGATAGTAACTTGTAGGGTCATTTTCATAACATTTTCTCACTACAAAGTAATCAATACATGTGTTAAACATTTTAAGAATACATAAATTTATATGGGAGAAACTCTCCTATAATTATATCAATCCTCTTTGATTAATGGATTCCTTTTTTCTTTTAACATATCACAGAAAAATAATCAGAAAATTGAAAATGTGTTAATAAAGATGACTATCACAGTAATACATATAACAAAAAAATTGAAAAGGCCTAAACATCTTACAGTAGAATGGCTAAAAATATGGCAATTTTATGTAGTCATTTAAAATAATGCTCCTGAAGAATATGTACTAACATAAGAGAAATGCTTATTTACCTCACATTAAATTTTAAAGATAATACAGAGAGAGAGAGAGATTGTGTGTGTGTACACATACAGACAAGTACACACATAAATACAGTCCCAACTAGGTATGTCTATATAACAAATGAGATTACAGGAGTTTTTTTTTTTTTTCCTACATACATTTATGTATTCTTAAAATGTGTTATTGTATGTATTTATTACTCTGTAATGAGAAAAAATGTTCTAAAAATGACTGTACAAATCACTGTACTATCTACCCTGTGTTTGGAGAAAGAAGCAACACTGCTAAAATACAGTATCTGCTTGCTAAAGATGACATAATTGTGTTTCATAAAAGAGAATGAATTAAAGAACACACAAAGCAATATTCTTAACAGCACTTCTCTGATAACATGCCCTTCCACATACTCTAAAGTCAGTCTCCGTCAAGAAACTTTGATTACAACCACAAAAACTATGAAATTCACTGACCTTTCAAATACACACCAATGAAGGACATTTAGAAGCTATTAAGGTACAGTTTTCCTTGAGATTTGGCCTATATGTATAATCTGCCCGCTAGGAAAGTCCCTTCCCCATTGAGAGTCATCAAGGTCCGAATCAAATTCAAAGTTCACATAAGTGTAAACCTTAGACAGCAAACAACATGAAATCAATATATAAAAGCTTCATTAGGCAAAATCAATGCGATCCGCAGACTCAAGAGAAGTTCTCACTTGAGCAATACTCGAGAGTTTACAGACACAGACAGGAACAAAGAAACTATAAAATCATCCTCTGCTCCTAACAAAAGCACTGTGGAGAGTTTATGCCTATCATTCAGAAAGTCTGAAGTCACTGTGTGACATTTGGAAAAAGACTATAATACGATCTTTGAAATCAAAATGTCAAGCTGACACAACCAGCTAGAGAAATTCCTGCAAAAAGCAGTAGCTACAATGGAACACACTGAGAATGGCAGGCTCCACAGGACACACACACAGCCTGTTTTGCCATAATGAGTGTTTTTAAGTTATGAATCAGCTCATACACAATCATGGTAAACAGATGGCTGTCATTACATCAAAGCTCGTCTGGTTCATAAGCAGTGTTTCCAGAGCAAAGGGACAGCAGGGGGCAGGCGCAGAGTCCCACCCCGCGGCAGGATCCACACAGACAGGAATCCGTTCAGCTTTCTCTTGGGACACCCCGCAGAGCTGTCTTCGGACAGGCGTGCACCCCAAGCACCCTCAACTCTCGGTTCCAGCCATACTGCACTTGGTCTTCTGCTCAGAGATCCGTCTCCACCTCCAATCGCTTATTTTTAAGAGTTTCAGTACTCACTGGAGCAGCCTCCAGCCACAAGGACCTGCAATCCTGGGGCCACTGGAGCTCTCTCCTGAGGTACCATTTATTATTATCTCTGCTAACTGTTGTGGCTGTAAAGTCGCATAGATTTCTGAGGAGTCTCCCCCAACCTTTAACTACTTTCCTATAAAAAAATTTCAGAGACACTGGTGACTTTTCAACCTGCCTTATTAATCATGAGCTGTAAAATCAATCTGGTAGTTGACAATCTACATATTTTTCAGTAAAACAATAAAATTTAAAAATACCTAAGTACATCTCCCAGAGAGAGCCAATGTTTTATCATGAAGCTTATGTTTTGATAATTGAGGCATACATATTTTATTACATGATATATATATTTCTATATAATGGATTATGATTTTAAAAGTGCTTGTATATATGTATGTTAGTCACTAAGTCCTGTCTGACTCTTTGTGACCCCACGGGCTGCAGCCCTCCAAGGTCTGCAGTCCACGGGATTCTCCAGGCAAGAGTACTGGAATGGGTTGCAATTCTGTTCTCCAGGGGATCTTCCTGACCCAGGAATTAAACTCAGGTCTCCTGCATGGCAGGCAGATTCTTTACTGTCTGAGCCACCAGGGAAGTCTTAAAAGTGCTTCAGTTCAGTTCAGTCGCTCAGTCGTGTCCGACTCTTTGCAACCCCATGAATCGCAGCACACCAGGCCTCCCTGTCCATCACCAACTGCCAGAGTTCACTCAGACTCACGTCCATCGAGTCAGTGATGCCATCCAGCCATCTCATCCTCAGTCGTCCCCTTCTCCTCCTGCCCCCAATCCCTCCCAGCATCAAAGTCTTTTCCAATGAGTCAACTCTTCGCATGAGGTGGCCAAAGTACTGGAGCTTCAGCTTTAGCATCATTCCTTCCAAAGAAATCCCAGGGTTGATCTCCTTCAGAATGGACTGGTTGCATCTCCTTGCAGTCCAAGGGACTCTCAAGAGTCTTCTCCAACACCACAGTTCAAAAGCATCAATTCTTTGGCGCTCAGCCTTCTTCACAGTCCAGCTCTCACATCCGTACATGACTACTGGAAAAACCATAGCCTTCACTAGACGGACCTTAGTCGGGAAAGTAATGTCTCTGCTTTTGAATATGCTATCTAGGTTGATCATAGCTTTCTTTCCAAGGAGTAGGCGTCTTTTAATTTCATGGCTGCAGTCACCATCTGCAGTGATTTTGGAGCCCCCAAAAATAAAGTCTGACACTGTTTCCACTGTTTCCCCATCTATTTCCCATGAAGTGATGGGACCAGATGCCATGATCTTCGTTTTCTGAATGTTGAGCTTTAAGCCAACTTTTTCGTTCTCCTCTTTCATTTTCATCAAGAGGCTTTTTAG
>SJYT01038422.1:566682-789698 GCA_006410635.1 Cephalophus harveyi | reverse complement strand
ATCTATTTCCCATGAAGTGATGGGACCAGATGCCATGATCTTCGTTTTCTGAATGTTGAGCTTTAAGCCAACTTTTTCACTCTCCTCTTTCACTTTCATCAAGAGGCTTTTTAGCTCCTCTTCACTTTCTGCCATAAAGGTGGTGTCATCTGCATATCTGAGGTTATTGATACTTCTCCCGGCAATCTTGATTCCAGCTTGTGTTTCTTCCAGTCCAGCATTTCTCATGATGTACTCTGCATAGAAGTTAAATAAGCAGGGTGACAGTATATTGTCTTGACGTACTCCTTTTCCTATTTGGAACCAGTCTGTTGTTCCATGTCCAGTTCTAACTGTTGCTTTCTGACCTGCATACAGATTTCTCAAGAGGCAGGTCAGGTGGTCTGGTATTCCCATCTCTCTCAGAATTTTCCATAGTTTATTGTGATCCACATAGTCAAAGGCTTTGGCATAGTCAATAAAGCAGAAATAGATGTTTTTCTGGAATTCTCTTGCTTTTCCCATGATCCAGCAGATGTTGGCAATTTGATCTCTGGTTCCTCTAATGCCAAATATACATTGCTAAAGTAATTTAAAATACTAGCTGTAATTTAACAGCTTAAAAAGAAAGATTAACTACTGCAAGTTACTAAAAGTTTTCATAAAATGACCACCAGTTTTTAAACTCAAAGTGCTACTGAATGACACAAGCATTCATTCCTATAATGCTCTCAATGGACCAGTCATGTCTAAAATATCGACATCTGACAAACCCACAAATAGTATATTTAACCAGGAGTTAGAACTGGGTGCGAAAAAAGGAAATAAACTATCAAAATGGAAATTCCTTTCAGAGATTAAAAAATTACTGTTTCTTTTAAACAAATCAGCTATCTAAAGTATTTAATACAACATATATATAGTTTTGCTAAAATTTTAATTTTCATAATTTCTTTTAAATTAAAAAAAATCTTTTCAACTACAATACTGAAAACTGGAAGATAAAAAAGGAATTTAAACAGTGTATATTCATGATCAGATGCTTCAAATTGGCCATTTCCAAAGTATCAAATTAACACAACAGGTGTAAATTTATGACTTAAGATGCTCTAAACATACCAAAGCCAGGTAAGGAACAACACTGCTCCCTACTGGCCAGTCTCTGGTTAGATTTCAAGCTCACTCTTCAATTTGACTGATAAACTAGGGTTAAAGTGATTCAAGTCAGGATCTTAAAGAATTTTTTAAGCCCATGATATAGTTCTTTGTTTCTCTTTTCCTAATACCTATCTTGCAATGCTGCCATAAAGATTAGAATAAATAATGTGAACACTCTAGCCTTTAGTAAATACTCAACAAATGACAGTTATCTTCGTAAGAACATGTCTTATTAATAACTATTGCTACTGCTAAGTCACTTCAGTCATGTCTGACTCTGTGAGACCCCACAGATGGCAGTCCATTGGGCTCCGCCATCCCTGGGATTCTCCAGGCAAGAACACTGGAGTGGGTTGCCATTTCCTTCTCCAATGCATGAAAGTGAAAAATGAAAGTGAAGTCACTCAGTCGTTTCTGACTCAGCGACCCCATGGACTGCAGCCCACCAGGCTCCTCCGTCCATAGGAGTTTCCAGGCAAGAGTACTGGAGTGGGATGCCATTGCCTTTTCCGAATAACTGTTTGTAAACTTAAAAAAAAATAAGCTATTCACATGGGGTCGCAAAGAGTCGGACACGACTGAGCGACTGAACTGAACTGAACTGATTCACATGAAATTCACATCACATAAAATTAATCATTTTAAAGTGAATAATCCAGGCATTTAGTATACCTCCAATGTTGTACAACCATCCCCTTTATCTAGTTCCAAAATATTTCCAACACATCAACGTTAAAATTCCTTCCTTACCCACTAAGTACTATCTCCCCACTGCACCTTCCCCAGCCCCTGGTAAGCACCAACTGGCGCTCTCTCTCTCTAGATTAATCTACTGAGGACATTTCACATACATGGGGTCATAGAGTAGGTGACCTTTTATATCCGGCTTCTTTCACTTAACAGAATATTTTGGAGTTACACCCACATCACTGATGGCTTCCCTGGTGGCTCAGTCAGTAAAGAACCTGCCTGCAATGTGGGAGACCTGGGTTCGATCCCTGGTTGGGAAGATCCCCTGGAGGAGGGCATGGCAACCCACTCCAGTATTCTTGCCTAGAGAATCCCATGGACAGAGGAGCCTGGCGGGCTGCGGTCCATAGGGTCGCAAAGAGTCAGACAGGACTGAGCGACTAAGCACAGCACACCCACAGCCACACCACAGTGTGTATCAGAACTTAATTTCTTTTTATGAATAATATTCTGTTGTATATACCATTTATCCATTCATCCACAATAAATATGTGAATTATGGTTACTGATTTTTGTGAATTATCCTGCTATAAACATGCATATACACGTACCTGTTTGCCAGTTTTCAGTTCTTCTGAGTATATATTAATACTTAGGAGTGAAACTGCAAAGTTATATCGTACCTCTATATTTAACTTTTGGAGGAAATGTCACACTGGTTTCTACAGTGGCAGAAACATTATTTACATTCCCACCAGGAGGGTAACCAGGGTTCCAATTTCTAAACATCCTCACCAACACTAGTGCTTTTCCTTTTTTAAAAAATCATTATTATAGCCACGCTAATGGGTGTGAAGTGGTACCTCACTGGGTTTTGACTTGGATCTCCCTAATGACCAATGGGGCTTCCCTGACGGCACAGTGGTAAAGAATCCACCTGCCAAGCAAGAGACAGAGGTTCAGTCCCTGGGTCAGGAAAGATCCCCTGGAGAAGGAAATGGCAACCCACTCCAATATTCTTGCCTGGGAAATCCCATGAACAGAGGAGCCTGGTGGGCTACAGTCCACTGGGTCACAAAAGAGTCAGTTACAGCTCAGCAACTAAATAACAACTGACTAGTAATGCTGAACATCTTTTCATGTGTTTGTGTTCGTAATCTTCTAAGTGAAGAAATCCCTTCATTGTGAGTTCTGCTTCCCATCAAAAGAGTGAAGACTCAAACCCCCACACTCCCTTGCAGCCAGACCCAGGCAGAGGACCCAGACGATGCCGGCTGGATATATGCACACAGACTGATGTGGAATCGAGTAACAAGAGTCAAGAGGCTCTAACTTCCGTTTTTACTGACACAGATGGTGACACATGAACCTGGCTCTGGGAGATGGGAACAGAGAAGTTTCCTAGGGATCATGAGGTCAATTCTTGGCTCTGAAGTGGCATCAGCCATCATCTGAAAGGTTTGCTAAAGCAGCAGGAATAGTGGGAGGTCCCTTATCAGCACGTGTAGAATGTTGTAAAAGCTAAGCTTCAAGCCTAATTCTCCAGCCCTACCAGTAATTCTCTGAGCTGTTCAATATCCATTTGAAAAACTCCTTTTCTATTCTATCACTCTTCTGGAAGAAGCATCGGATTTATCCCACCTAGCTCCAAAGAGAAATCGAAGATAAATGTCACGTGAGTTACACAGGGGCAGGTCTAGTTTGATCTAAGAAAATTTCTAACACTTAGATGTCAACCAAACAAATTTTTTTTAATTGAATACATTACGGTAAACAACCAGTCACTGCAGATTTTACCTTGGTATGACATCTGTCACAGACACTGTGGAGAAGGTGGACAGAGAGCAGAAGAGCCAGCCTCCAGCACTTTCACCTCTGTATTTCTACCATGTTTCCTGAGCCACACTGTGGACAACTGAAGGATAAAACCACAGGTCTGTAGCCCATTCAATATCACTCCGTCAGTTACTAGTTTACTAGCAACTGATTCTAGCCTTTGTCTTGTAACAATTCCCTTAAATGCTCAGACTAAATCTTACTCTTCCTTATCTTTTACTTTATTATATAATGCATGCATGTCCCCTGTAAGGAAAGAAAGGAATTAGAGATAAATAATAAGAAAAAAAAAATCCATACTACCCCATCTGAGAAAAATCACTGAAAATATTTTGTTGGGTATCCTTCAAAATATTTTTCCTAAGCTGAAACTCACCTTTTAAAGAAAAAAAAAAAAGATTATAATGCTTACCACATAAATGAACTATGTATTTTAATTCATAAAGTCCTCATATCTCCCCCCTGATGCACTATTACTATTTTCTTTTTATAAATGAGGAAACCAAAACACAGAGAAGAAAATTAACCTGCCCTAGGTCACTTGAATCATAAGTGGCACATCACCCAGCAGTCTGGCCCCACAGTTCTGGGCTTTTAACACTACATGACAATGACTCTGATGCTGCTAAGTCGCTTCAGTCGTGTCCGACTCTGTGCGACCCCATAGACAGCAGCCTACCAGGCTCCCCCGTCCCTGGGATTCTCCAGGCAAGAACACTGGAGTGGGTTGCCATTTCCTTCTCCAATGCACGAAAGTGAAAAGTGAAAGTGAAGTCGCTCAGTCGTGTCCGACTCCTAGCGACCCCATGTTCCTGACCCAGGGACTGATTCTGAGTCTCCTGCACTGCAGGTGGCTCCTTTACAACTGAGCCACCAGGGAGACCCACAAGGAGATTCACTCAGCCAAACACGGGAGATTGACAGAACAGGGACTTCTGAGGACAAAAATTCCAAATTCCAGCACTGCTGAGAGATGTGTATAAGAGACATGGACTGCAGCCTACCAGGCTCCTCCATCCATGGGATTTTCCAGGCAAGAGTACTGGAGTGGGGTGCCATTGCCTTCTCTGGACAATGACTCTACACTGCCTCAAAAAACTGACCATAGTATACCTATATACCATTTGTATTCCCTAATACATTATGAATGGTTTTCCATTCTAATAACATTTTTAAATCCTGAAATTATAGTACATATACTACATATTTTGATACGCTAATTTTTTAAAGTCTTCAGTTCAGTTGCTCAGTCGTGTCCGACTCTTTGCGACCCTATGAATCACAGCACGCCAGGCCTCCCTGTCCATCACCAACTCCCGGAGTTCACTCAGACCCACATCCATCGAGTCAGTGATGCCATCCAACCATCTCATCCTCTGTCGTCCCCTTCTCCTCCTGCCCCCAGTCCCTCCCAGCATCAGAGTCTTTTCCAATGAGTCAACTCTTCCCATGAGGTGGCCAAAGTACTGGAGTTTCAGCTTTAGCATCATTCCTTCTAAAGAACACCCAGGGCTGATCTCCTTTAGAATGGACTGGTTGGATCTCCTTGCAGTCCAAGGGACTCTCAAGAGTCTTCTCCAACACCACAGTTCAAAAGCATCAATTCTTCAGCGCTCAGCTTTCTTCACAGTCGTATATAGATATTAATTTTAAGAAATCTTTGACATTAAATAATACTCATCCTTATGAATAATTCTTAAAAATAGTCTAGACCAAAATACACTAGAATTCTGGACCCTCCAAAACGTCATCTTTATGAAACCCCAGAGCACATCGATTTTATAACATGCTTTTAAAAGTCCTCAAATGCTGTCGCTGTTTCTCCTTCTCCTCCCTCCTCTTTCTTAAGAAAACTCTCAAAGCACCAGCCTACACTGGGCATTCATGGTAGGCACTCAATAAACACTTATTGATGGACTGGCTGGACAATGCTGTGCTGGACAGAGAACAGGCAGAAACAAAGGTCATCTTGTGAGAGTGGAGGCAGCTGGACATCCTTTCTCTCATCAGGAAACCACATGGACACCCATGGACAAAAGAGTCCAACTCAGTTAACGCACAACGACACACCACGAGAAAAACCGCTAACACTGCCCCTCACTTTGAGTAAATGCTAAACTTTGACCACACAATCTAAGGTCAGTAAATCCTCAAACAGGCAAGGTACAGAGTAGAATTTTTTTCAAAGGTGGGTGGTGGAGGTGGGGCTGGAGTGGTGGTGTGAGGTGAGAGTCCTAGTCACACACAAATGACGGGCAAAGGCTTGCAATATGCAGTCCTCGCCAATCCAGGGACTCCATGATGTCTGTCACACCGCAGGGCGTGGCGGGGTCCTGGAGAACCACAGGGCCTGGAAGCAGCCCCCTGCAGTGAGGGAAGGCAAGTTCCTGATGGTTCAAAGTCTGGCTAATCCTCTGGAACTGAGAAGTAGCACAGTTCAAACTTTGAATACGGAATTTTTATAGCATGTGGTCATGTATGGATGTGAGAGTTGGACTGTGAAGAAGGTTGATCGCCGAAGAATTGATGCTTTTGAAGTGTGGTGTTGGAGAAGACTCTTGAGAGTCCCTTGGACTGCAAGGAGATCCAACCAGTCCATTCTGAAGGAGATCAACCCTGGGATTTCTTTGGAAGGAATGATGCTAAAGCTGAAACTCCAGTACTTTGGCCACCTCATGCGAAGAGTTGACTCATTGGAAAAGACTCTGATGCTGGGAGGGATTGGGGGCAGGAGAAGAAGGGGACGACCGAGGATGAGATGGCTGGATGGCATCACTGACTCGATGGACATGAGTCTGAGTGAACTCCGAGAGATGGTGATGAACAGGGAGGCCTGGTGTGCTGCGATTCATGGGGTCGCAAAGAGTCGGACACGACTGAGCGACTGAACTGAACTGAACATTTAAATAATTTTCTCTCTGTGAATTTTCAGATCCTTATCCATGAACACAGGGAATTCTCTTTTTAAGAAAAATAACTTTTTTCCTGAATGTAGAAAGAAGGCCAGGGCACTAGAGAAAACACAGCAAATTGCTGGAAACACAATGAGAGCAAATACTGCCTAGAAAGGCAGGGTAGCTTAAAGACCACACTCTCATTTGCAAGGGGAAAAAAAAAAAAGAAAAGACCAATCCCCCAGACTATGTAATAACTGGAGCAAACACCTCTGTAACTTGCAAGGACTCTATTTTTGTCTTCTACAACCTACGAATACTCAAAATGGGAGCTGCAAATACGAGCTTGCCTCCCTGTTAAGGGAAAATATAAAGGGTTATTTTCCTAAGGTCTACTCTATGAGGGAAGATACAGACTTTCAGCAAGAGGGAACAAATATTCCAAGAAGAAGAACAAACACAAAGAGTGTGGAAAGTAGAAAGAAACAAGCGTGTCCACAGGATAATTACAGGAAATATGTGATATTCAGAAAGAATCAACAGAAAAGTGGGTGGATGGGAAGGAGGAAGAGAAGCTGAAGCTATACAAAGCTTTTCCTCAAGGTAGTAATCCCATATTTTCCAAAGCCACATGCAAATCCTCACTTCAAAGAATGGTGAGGAAAACTGGTAGAACCTAGCAAGTTCAGGGAATCCTGTTACTAGCTCCAAGATGAAAAAAAAAAGAAAACACACACACACACACACAGAGGTGATCAATAATGCTTCTTCTGATCAAGAAGAACAGCATTATTTCAATCTAGCATAACTAACTTGGCTGGGAAGATCTCTACCAAAATGAGCCATCTATTTAAAGCAGGACAAAAAAGGTAGGTTAGACTAACCAAAACCATTCTAATTATTCCAGAGTCAAGTTGACAGCACTGATTATGAATTCAGAGATTTTTTTCCTCTTGTTTTTTTTCCCCTTATTTGGCACAGAAGGCCAGTTATATTTAAGGAAGAACAAATTGTTTCAGAACTGAACAAATGATACATCCCAGAACCCAGGGTTCTGGGTTCCTATGTTTTCACAACTGTCACATTTTTATACCACCATACATAGCAGGTTACTCTTTCTGCTCCCGGGTTTCTAGACATACAAATAAATTTGGCTTATTCATTCTGTGAACCATTCAAATAAACAAATTATGTAAGTGTAAAATAGGATAAAATGATTGCATATGACAATTTCACTTTTAAATATATAATACTTTTTCATGTTTTTCTCAGATTGAGCATAATAATTACGATTGCACTTTTCCCCTGTCCTTATCTCACTCTGTTGCCTACAAAGCTGATCGAACAAGTTAACAGAGCACAGTTACCTCTTCCTGATTATGACAGTTTGCCCGAAGGAACACTGACCTCAAGCCCAGGGAACCTGCCATACTTAACTCCTTGGAAAGTTGTGAAATAGGTGAAATTGTGAAATAAACTGGAAAAGTGTGAAATAAAATACAGCAGCCTATTTAGGACCAAAAAGAGAATACTAATTCATAAGGAATATATCTCCACACATCATTGCTGCTGCTGCTGCTGCTAAGTCACTTCAGTCGTGTCCGACTCTGTGCGACCCCACAGACGGCAGCCCACCAGGCTCCCCTGTCCCTGGGATTCTCCAGGCAAGAACACTGGAGTGGGTTGCCATTTCCTTCTCCACACACCATTAACATCTGCTAATTATAGATAATGTATACATGGGTTTGTGCCGATTTTTTTATTTTTCAAGTTTTCTGGACACACACAGAGAAAACAAACGTTAAGTCTAATGTTCTCAGTTTCCGGCTCAGTTGACTAGTCCACAGTTTCTTCAAGTGTGATCCCTGGTCCAGCAGCATGAGCATCACCTGGGACATCGTCTGTTCCAGGTTCATTCAATCAGAAACCCAGAGGGTAGGGCCCAGCAATTTGTGTTTTAACAAGCTCTCAACCAGTCAATGCTAAAGGAAATCAATGCTGAATATTCATTGGAAGGACTGATGCTGAAGCTCCAATACTTTGGCCACCTGAAAGAGCCAAATCACTGGAAAAGACCCTGATGCTGGGAAAGACTGAGAGTGGGAGGAGAGAGGGGCAACAGAGGATGAGATGGTTGGATGGCACCACTGACTCAAAAGACATGAGTTTGAGCAAACTCTGGGAGATGGTGAAGGACACGGAGGCCTGGGGTGCTGCAGTCCATGGGGTCACAGAGAGTCAGACACAACTCAGCAACTGAACAACTGTGTAGTTGTGATGCACACTTAAGTCTCAGCACCATCTGATTAGATAAAACACCTTAACATTCACCCAGAACAGAGAACAAGGGAAGCAGGCTGAGGCAGAGGAGATATTGAGGATAAATACAGATAAATACTGTGTGCCTTACCAACTCACCTTCTTTCCCTCCTTCCTGACACACCCCCAGGTGGCCAGCGTCTTCCTTCTAACTCTACCAGACAAATTTATTTAGGGCTCATAAATCTATGCTTAAGCCTATTTACATTCTACTTCTGTTTTAATCTCTAAATTCTCAGCACAAAATCTATATTACAATGACCTGGGAGAGTGTTTCAAAGATACTGATGCCCACTGCTTATACCACATGAGGACAAGCCAAGAGAAGGAACCCCAAAGAGGGTCCTTGCCAGAACTGACCCTGCCATGCAGCATCTTGACCTCCAACTTTCAACCTCTAGAACTGTGAAAAGTAGAGAGTCTGCTGTTTATTTAAAAAACAAACAACAAAGCTGATGCAGGTCCTAGCCCATGCCAATTAAGTCATATCTTCTGGGGCTGGGACCTGGCCAAAAGTATTTAAAAGCTCCCCAGGCAATTCTAGTGTACAGTCAGCAGAAAAACCAGTCTAAATAAATGTTTTTTTGTCTCTATTTGATGTATTTCCAAATATGATGAGGAAAGTACTTGTATGAGAATCACCAGGGGCACATTTCTCAAAATAATAGTTAAGATGATCTTCAACAATACATACGTTTGACTTATTTATTTTTTTTTTACAAATAGCTATGCATTTACTTTTATATGGTTTTGGGGTTTGTTTTTTTTTTTTGCAAGTGATATGATTTCCACGTATAGCAGTGAGAATTTCATTTTAAAATAAGACTCCACTTGATAAAGTGTGCCAACTTAAAAAAAAAAACTAAAAGAATAACACAAGGGATAGGGCAAACATGGTAAGATGCTAAAGGAACAACAACAAAAAAGTTTGTCAACCTTAACCAAGGTGCTTGTTAAAGATGGATTCCTAAGTCATACCCCAGCAGTCCTAACCAGAAACTTGGGAGTTCGGTCCAAAATTTACATTTTTATCAAGTGCTCCCTGGTGATCCTTATTCACTAGGATCATAAGTGATCCTTATTCACTAAAGCTTAGCAACGCTCTAGTAAGAGGTATTTGAGCCTTGTGTCACTAGGCAGAAAACAACTTCGGATGTAAAAAGGACCCTCTCGCTCCATTCATTTCACTACCACCCCTTTCTGGTCTCACAGAAGGATGAGACCCAGATACACCTTCTGGGTGAGGAAGCAGCAGTTTCTACTTGAAGACCCATCCCGACTTCACTCATCCCTTTATCGCGAAGCCTCACAGAAGCCAGAGCTCAATCTAACTTTGCTCTCTTCTTTTTACCCCCTCATCCTTAACAAAAGCCCTATGCATTGAGCAGCTCCACGCCAATCAGACCTCTTGTCTCCTCCTGCTCACCCACGTCTCCCAGCTACCCTGTGAAGCTAATGCTTTTAAAATGTCGAAAAATACTAACATCATCTGATCATCCCCAGGTTATATCTGTGTCTCAAATTCCAGTGATAAACATTCTCTATCCATTCAAACTGAAATTGTTTTTGACTATCTGTGTACTGTAGCTTGGTAACAAGTTCCCCCACTCGACAGAGGACAGAGAGAGGTTTCAGATCACCCACCAGCTCTTATCCATTAGAAGCAGCCAGGGGTTCTAGCCTTGACAGCACATTAGACCTACCTGGGGAGCTTCTAAAACTCCCTACATGGAGGCCCCAGCCCCAATTAAACCAGAATCTCCAGAGATGAGGGTAAGACCAGGCATCTCTTCCCCCGCCCCCCACTTAAAGTTTCTCAGGTGATGTGGACATGCAGCCAAGGTTGAGAGCCACTGAGCTGGGTTCATCTAGCAAGATTAGAAGACAGATTTCGAGGCTGCCCATGGGTGGGCAACACTTTTGACATTACTGCATGAGGTTCTTTGTTGCTTAGTCACTCAGTCGTGTCCGAATCTTTGCGACCCCATGGACTGTAGCCCGCCCGGCTCCTCTGTCCATGGGATTTCCCAGCAAAGAATACTGGAGTGGGTTGCCACTTCCTCCTCCAGGAGATCTTCCTGACCCAGGGACTGATTCTGAGTCTCCTGCACTGCAGGTGGCTCCTTTACAACTGAGCCACCAGGGAGACCCACAAGGAGATTCACTCAGCCAAACACGGGAGATTGACAGAACAGGGACTTCTGAGGACAAAAATTCCAAATTCCAGCACTGCTGAGGGTAATATGCACAAATCTGTTTTATATTTATCTAACCTTCTTTTGGTCAGGAAGGCCCTGCATTGTTTACTCTGACCTGGCAGGTGTTTGTCTAGAGTCAAACACCAGACCTCCAAATACAAACAGAATTTTTATAGAATTAAACTGGCTCAGATTTAGGCTTAAAATTCTCTCCAGTGCCTAAGACAATTTCATTCACACCCACCAATGGACAATAGAGACTGAGCAGGAAGGTTAAAACAACCAGACAAGACTGTCCACATGGACCACAAAGTGTATTTAAATAAAAGTTCAAAGTTCAATACTATACTCACAAACAATTTCCACTGTTTCTGGAGTCTCTGTGATACAAATCCATTTCATGTTTATATTCCTTATACTCAGTAAAACCAGATCTAGCCATTCAATATCCTGGACAAACAGACTGCAGGCTCATATACTCATATATATCTTCTGAGTATGTGAAATTTAGATATTAAAATCTGTTTTGTAATAAATTGGCCACAAAAAATATTTACTATACAACATCAAGTGAAAAGCATATTCTTAAAAAAAAAAGTAATAAAACTCATTTTACTCTTGGTAGGACAAAGAAATGATCTTTAATTTTAGGAAGGGACAGTGCTTCTAATAAATGAACACTTGGCAAAGAGAGTCACAGTTGTATCTACTTCCTGCCATAAATGCCAACAGCAAGTACATCCAATTTCAAGTTCCTCTGAAACCAAGGAGTGGGCAGGAAAAAAAAATCATAGCCAACATGGGGAACACATGGCATTCATTCTTTGAAAAAAAAAAAGTCAGCAGTGGATTACAATCAGGAGGGGAAGCCATCTGTCACAAGAAAAAGAGGTGGTGGCAGCTCTCAAGGACTCAAACATGCCAGCTCAGCCTGGGCAGGGTTGGGTTTTAGATTCTACTTCCAGCTAACGTGTGTAACAAGCAACAGTTTTCAAAATGATTAGGGTCAAATTATGGATGGAATAATAAGGGCTTCCCCTCTTGGCTCAGTTGGTAAAGAATCCACCTGCAATGCAGGAGACCCAGTTTGATTCCTGGGTTGGGAAGATCTGCTGGAGAAGGGATAGGCTACCCATTCTGGTATTTTGGGGCTTTCCTGGTGGCTCAGCTGGTAAAGAATCTGCCTGCAATGCAGGAGACCTGGGTTCTATCCCTGGGTTGGGAAGATCCCCTGGAGAAGGAAAAGGCTACCCACTCAAGTATTCTGGCCTGGAGAATGTCATGGACTGTATAGTCCCTGTGGTTGCAAACAGTCAGAAGTGACTGAGAAAGAAAGAAAGACTGAGCGACTTTCAGTTTCACTTCATGTATGGAATGGCTAGGAGGAATAAAACCCACCAACACTGGAACTCTTGCCTTGCTATGAGGAAGAGCAACAACATAGTAGAGAGAAACCACCCACACCCAAACATCAGGAACAAGTCAACACTTGGACAAATTCAATGTCCCCCGGTATAAAAGTGACTGGAAGTTTTATCTGCATTATAGTTCTAGCCAATAAACATTGGCCCAAAATGAAAAAAGAAAGCAACTTTCCAACTATGAGAGTAAAAATCAACCCCACGTCAAAGATCAACCTTCACAACTGCCCCACCCACCACCTAACCCCTTCAAAAGACCCCAGTCACACCCCAAGTCCTGCAGAGCACCAGGATCCCTACTTGGGGACACCAGCTGTAAAAAAGTGTATCACTGGGCAATTTAAAAGATTTGAAAAAATGACCTTACTGAAGCATCAGGTCCATCTTCTCTATGGATTGAAAGCCCATTAAAATTGACTTCGGACACAGGAGGTCTAGGCTGCAGGAGATCACAACACTTGAGTGTTCAGTTCAGTTGCTCAGTCGTGTCCGGCTCTTTGCGACCCCATGAATCACAGCACGCCAGGCCTCCCTGTCCATCACCAGCTCCCGGAATTCACTCAGACTCATGTGCATCGAGCCATCTCATCCTGTTGTCCCCTTCTCTTCCTGCCCCCAATCCCTCCCAGCATCAGTCTTTTCCAATGAGTCTACTCTTCACATGAGGTAGCCAAAGTACTGGAGTTTCAGCTTCAGCATCAGTCCCTCTAATGAACACCCAGGACTGATCTCCTTTAGGATGGACTGGTTGGGTCTCCTGGCAGTCCAAGGGACTCTCAAGAGTCTTCTCCAACACCACAGTTCAAAAGCATCAATTCTTCGGCACTCAGCCTTCTTCACAGTCAAACTTTCACATCCATACATGACCACAGGAAAAGCCATAGCCTTGACTAGACGCACCTTAGTCAGCAAAGTAATGTCTCTGCTTTTCAATATGCTGTCTAGGTTGGTCATAACTTTCCTTCCAAGGAGTAAGCATCTTTTAATTTCATGGCTGCAGTCACCATCTGCAGTGATTTTGGAGCCCCCCAAAATATAGTCTGATACTGTTTCCACTGCTTCCCCATCTATTTCCCATGAAGTCATGGGACCAGATGCCATACCAGACCACCTGACCTGCCTCTTGAGAAATCTGTATGCAGGTCAGGAAGCAACAGTTAGAACTGGACATGGAACAACAGACTGGTTCCATGTAGGAAAAGGAGTACATCAAGGCTGTATATTGTCACCCTGCTTATTTAACTTCTATGCAGAGTACATCAAGAGAAACGCTGGGCTGGAGTAAGCACAAGCTGGAATCAAGATTGCCAGGAGAAATATCAATAACCTCAAATATGCAGATGACACCACCCGTATGGCAGAAAGTGAAGAGGAACTAAAAAGCCTCTTGAAAGTGAAAGAGGAGAGTAAAAAAGTTGGCTTAAAGCTCAACATTCAGAAAACACTGAGTGTTCAGTTCAGTTCAGTCGCTCGGTCGTGTCTGACTCTTTGTGACCCCATGAATCGCAGCACGCTAGGCCTCCCTGTTCATCACCATCTCTCGGAGTTCACTCAGACTCACGTCCATCGAGCCCGTGATGCCATCCAGCCATCTCATCTTCGGTAAAAATCTTGAATTATAGGTGATGTTTAACTTAAGTGTAGCCACTGCTGCTAAGTCGCTTCAGTCGTGTCCAACTCTGTGGGACCCCATAGACGGCAGCCCACTAGGCTCCCCTGTCCCTGGGATTCTCCAGTCAAGAACACAGGAGTGGGTTGCCATTTCCTTCTCCAACGTGTGAAAGTGAAGTCGCCCAGTTGTGTCCGACTCCTAGCGACCTCATGGACTGCAGCCCACCAGGCTCCTCCATCCATGGGTTTTTCCAGGCAAGAGTACTGGAGTGGGGTGCCATCGCCTTCTCCGAGTGTAGCCACTAGATCTCTGTTTACTTAAAGAATCTGCCTGCAATGCAGGAGACACAGGAGACTCAATTTCAATCCGTGGATCAGGAAGATCCTCTGGAGGAGGAAATGGCAACCCACTCCAATATTCTTGCTTGGAGAATCCCATGGACAGAGGATCCTGGCGGGCTCCACAGGGTCATAGAAGAGTTGGACACGACCAAGCTTGATGCACGACAGAATGTATAAAAGCTGCTTTTGAATATAATACAGTTATTTGTGAAGTTACAACTGGTCACACTAATTTCAGTCTAGTCCCTTACTTGTTAATATTCCTTTCCTCATTCAAGTGGCTTTTCAAAATTCACTTCCTCCCTTCAGAGCCTTCTTCCCTAAAAGGAAAACAGTGATTTCCTCTAGCAGCAGCAGCAGCAGATTCACCTAAATATCCACCTGCTGGTAACTCAATATTTTTCCAGACTTTGGCTTGCAAAGCCATATTTATTCTACTTTTAAAAAGTCATTACACAACTAAGAGTTCTCATATCGCAACTAAGGCCCAGGGCAGCCAAATAAATAAACAATTCAAAACTACCACTACAGTTTTTAATTAAAAATATCTGCATATGTCAACAAAAGTTTATCTTTTAATATAATCAATGGCTTGGGAGGTTTCCCTTGTGGCTCCGCTGGTAAAGAATCCACATGCAATGTGGGAGACCTGGATTCGATCCCTGGACTGGGAAGATCCCCGGAAGAAGGGAAAGGCTATCCACTCCAGTACTCTGGCCTGGAGAATTCTATGGACTGTATAGTCCATAGGGTCGCAAAGAGTAGGACATGACTGAGCAACTTTCACTGGGAGGTATCAGTTCAGTTCAGTTCAGTCGCTCAGTCGTGTCCGGCTCTTTGCAACCCCGTGAATTGCAGCACACCAGGCCTCCCTGTCCATCACCAACTCCCTGAGTTCACTCAGACTCACGTCCATCAAGTCAGTGATGCCATCCAGCCATCTCATCCTTGGTCGTCCCCTTCTCCTCCTGCCCCCAATCCCTCCCAGCATCAGAGTCTTTTCCAATGAGTCAACTCTTCACATGAGATGGCCAAAGCACTGGAGTTTCAGCTTTAGCATCATTCCTTTCAAAGAAATCCCAGGGTTGATCTCCTTCAGAATGGACTGGTTGGGTCTCCTTGCAGTCCAAAGGACTCTCAAGAGTCTTCTCCAACACCACAGTTCAAAAGCATCAATTCTTCGGTGCTCAGCCTTCTTCACAGTCAAACTCTCATATCCATACATGACCACAGGAAAAACCATAGCCTTGACTAGACGGACCTTAGTCGGCAAAGTAATGTCTCTGCTTTTGAATATGCTATCTAGGTTGGTCATAACTTTTCTTCCAAGGAGTAAGCGTCTTTTAATTTCATGGCTGCAGTCACCATCTGCAGTGATTTTGGAGCCATCAAGTCAGTGATGCCATCCAGCCATCTCATCCTTGGTCGTCCCCTTCTCCTCCTGCCCCCAATCCCTCCCAGCATCAGAGTCTTTTCCAATGAGTCAACTCTTCACATGAGATGGCCAAAGCACTGGAGTTTCAGCTTTAGCATCATTCCTTTCAAAGAAATCCCAGGGTTGATCTCCTTCAGAATGGACTGGTTGGGTCTCCTTGCAGTCCAAAGGACTCTCAAGAGTCTTCTCCAACACCACAGTTCAAAAGCATCAATTCTTCGGTGCTCAGCCTTCTTCACAGTCAAACTCTCATATCCATACATGACCACAGGAAAAACCATAGCCTTGACTAGATGCACCTTAGTCGGCAAAGTAATATCTCTGCTTTTGAATATGCTATCTAGGTTGGTCCTAACTTTTCTTCCAAGGAGTAAGCATCTTTTAATTTCATGGCTGCAGTCACCATCTGCAGTGATTTTGGAGCCCCAAAAAATAAAGCCTGACACTGTTATACCTTCTCTCAAAAACAAAATAATAAATATTTATGACAGTGAAGAACACAGTTACTCTCCAAGTTATTATTCTAATTATACCAAAAATTAGACAATATGGTCCAGAAATGACCTTCACTTGCTCAAAAGTTCAGTAAGTAGGATGTCAACTAAAGTAGACCATTTCAATCAACAAACCTCTGGGAAAAATCTACTGAGTCAAACCAAAAAGTTCATGAATAATGAAGCCATCACTGTTGACTTCATTGTGCTCCTCACTGATAATGTTTGATCAGCTACAGCACAAGGTTACTTCCCTCTGTTCCTGAAAGAATTAAAGTAAATGTGAAGCACGCATGCAGCGTCATGAAGTGCCGGTTGCTTCTTTTTTGTGACCACCGAGTTTAGCAGGAAGGAGCGCAGACGTGGAGCACACCTGGGCTTGCTTGAATCCTGCCTTTGACACTCTACAGTGTGACCTTGGGCAAGTTCTGTGTTCCCTCTAAGACTGTTTCCATATCAGTAAAATAAAGATAACAGTACCAGGGACTTCTCTGGTGGTCCAGTGGCTAAGACTCCGAGCTCCCAGTGCAGGGTGCTGGGGTTCGACCTCTGGTCAGGTGCGGCAACTAAGAAGCGGCATAGACAGACAGACAGATAACAGTACCTACATAAACAGGGCCTGCTTCTTAGCGAACACCACACACCTATTACTACTTTGAGTGGCAGTGGCTGCGAGTTATCACTACTTATCCTGCTATGAAGACCAGATGTTGGCAAACGTTCCCTGTGCGTGGCGAGATGAAATACCTCAGGTTTACCAGAGCACATGGGCTCTGTTTAAAACTACTCAACTACACCGCTGTAGTGGGAAAGCAGCCATAGACAACAGGCAAATAAATAAGCACGGCTGTGTGCCAATCAATCTTGTTTATGAACACTGAGGTTTAGATTTCATGTAATTTTTCACATTCACAAAACATCACTCTACTTTTGATTTTTTTTTTCAATCACTTAAAAATGTAAAAACCATTCTTGGCTTGCAGGGGATGTATGAATCCTGTGGGCAGGATTTGGCCCACAGGCTGTGACACAAAACTCCTGGTGTAAATCAGTAGACCATTTTAAATGCACATCAATGACCAGGTTTCCACCAATCTTTAATAAAGTCATCACGGTAAACTTAAAAGCTGTATTTTCCTGGGGAGGACTGTCCTCTACTCTGTGATGATGCAATTTCAACTCCTTTGGTGTCACAGTGTTTTTCATCTTATAAAATGCTGCTAAGAGTATGGGGTCATTTAAGTTTAATTGTCTTTATTTGACAATCCCATGTCTGCCCCCCTCACCCCCCACTGCTTTTTTGCAGGGAGGAAAGCTGCTGTTCATTTCTTATTTTACTGGTGTGTGAGACCCAAGTCTAGGAACTGTTAACCTAAAGCTTTCTGCCTAGTTGAAACAAGAGTACTGATCGGTATCACAGGCACCTGCTGATATGTAAGCTAATCAAGTCAATCTTCAGCATCTGCTAAGCTGGCCACCTGTGTCTTTCCTCGGTCCCTTCTCTTAATGTTAACTCCTTCCCAGAAGCCTTCGGATCCTCTGCTAACATCCATTCTTGTATTTCCTCTTCCAACTAAAACAGACAGGAATTTTAATGTAGTTTTTCACATTTAATGGGCTTCCCTGGTGGGCTCAAACAGAAAAGAGTCTGCCTGCAGTGTGGGAGACCCAGGTTCGATCCCTTGGTCAGGAAAATCCCCTGGAGTAGCAAATGGCAACTCACTCCAGCATCCTTGCCTGGAGAATTCTAGGGACAGAGGAGCCTGGTGGGCTACAGTCTACGCAGTCTCAAAGAGTCGGACATGACAAAGCAACTAACACTTTCACTTTCACACTTAATAAATGACTGCACGCATTAATTTTTCAATAAATATTTTAAATGAGTATTTGCATTTCACTCAGCTGTTCTTAGTTGAAAATGCCACCATGGCATTTTACTGGGCTTTGTAACTAGAGAGATGGAGCTGTGTTACTTCCCAGATGTGAGACGTCAACAGAGTACTCTCCTGATTTTTAGTTTCCGCACCTATCAGTGAGGACAGTATCACTTCCCTAGAGGAAGGCTGTTAGAATTAGAAATAACTTACAAAAGAAGCTAGTATGGTATTTGTAAATGCTCTATTTGTTTAGTTGCTAAGTCATCTCCAACTCTTTTGCTAAGCCATGAACTATATAGCCCTCCAGGCTCCTCTGTTCATGGGCTATCCCTGGCAAGAATAGTGGAATGGGTTGCCATTTCCTCCTCCAGAGGATCTTCCCAACCCAGGGACTGAACCCTCATCTCCTGCATTGGCAGGCGGATTCCTTACAGCTGAGCCACCAGGGAAGCCCAAATGCTCCATAAAAGCAGTTATTATTAACACGCTCACCAGGTTTCTAGAAGTACTCAGAGACGTGTTTGACAGCAGGGTCACTGTAAGGCTTCGTTTTCCTGACAGAACTACTACACTGCTTTTAAAGGCACAACAGAGGACACACAGAAACCAGAGAGAACAGCAGACGCAATGTGACATCTTTTATGTCAGTGAAGTAACAACAGAGATAATGTAAGCAAAGAGCACTTTGTCATGACACAGTTATATAAAAATTTCAGCTAGAAAAAAAGGTGACAGCACAGAAACAGTTTTAAATAAACACAATGAGTAAATGTAAACATTCTAAGTTGCCCATTCTCAAGAATTCTCCATCGTTTTGTAAAGGTTAAGTCTTCTTCATACAAAGGCACATAGTTTAAATTATTTACAGAGGGTTTTAGGTCCAACGAACCAGCCAGAAACTCCTTACCACAGAGAGAAAATAGAGTGGTAAAAAAAAATTATTTCCAGCAATATTACATTCCTTTTGGGAAAGCACTCTATAATTCACGGATGAGTCACTGCGGAAATAAAAATCTTAAATAATGGATAAGACTGTAACTGAAAATCCTGAGAGCTAATTACCCTATTCAGTGTTCCTGGTAACTCCTTCAGGAATATTAAGGTTACACTGGTAGTGATTAGTTATCCAAAGGAGACTTCTTATCTATTGTGACCCACTTTCTAGCAACACTGTTCAGGTCCCAGGCTACTGCTTCACTCTTTGCAGCACACTGTAAGATACATGCCATACTTCAAAAAATGTTCTACAGTAGTCTCTGAAGAAATATTTGACTAGATTCTAAGTAACATTTATTGCTCTGTACACCTATTATGGGGTTTCCCAGGTGGCTCAGTGGTAAAGAATCTGCCTGCCAAGGAAGAGATGCGGGTTCAACCCCTGGGTTGGGAAGATCCCCTGGAGGAGGAAATGGCAACTCACTCCAGTTATCTTACCTGGAGAATCCCATGGATAGAGGAGCCTGGCGGGCTACAGTCCGTGGGATCACAAAGAGTCAGACACAACTTAGCAAGTCAACAACAAATACCTACTGTGCCATTTAGCCTTATCCATGATTTTATACATAGTATCTCCTTTAATCTCATTTCATTATCACAACAATCATAAAAGCATTTTCTCCCTGTGACAACTCATTAAACTCCATGAAAGCTCTTTGCACTTTATATGCAAGCACTGGTTTCAAGCTGCCTACCTTGAAAAGGAGATCGATTGTCAAGCACTTCTCATTCCCAGAAAAGCCTAACTCAGTTATGTGAGTCAATCTCGAACTAGGGCATTAAAATCAAAATGAAGAGACTCAAGAGAATTCCATTAGGAAAACTGCTCAGAACAAGTCAGATAACTGTACAAGAAAGAAAGAATCCCTAGAGACCACCTTGTCCAACCCTCCAGGGATTGCAGATGAGAAAATGGGCCCCCCAAAATTACACAATGTACCCACTGTCGCACAGCTAGTTTACTGACTGGCAGAGCCAGGACAGAAATGAGAATGCAGAAGTCTCCTTTTCTACAACAACTGTCCTATCCACTACACCAGCGATTCTCAAGCTCATCAGACCCAATGCCACCCATCCCCCTTCTGCTAACAAACATTTTGTAACGTGTCCTTTATTGTCTCAAAGTAAAATTCATAGATAATAAACCTACTCTCACAGGCAATCCAAAAAATTAATATAATGCTCTGTGAAAGAGAAAAGAAAAGTTTTATAAGAAACAAACATGTATGTTAACAGGTGAAACGCTGAGACATGGCCACACCGAAAGACACGGGCACATGCACAGAGAGACTGTCTGGTGGACATCCTGGTCAACAATTCAATGCTGAAGTCATTTTCTAAAATGATAAAAACTCTATGTCAAGTTCCAAACAAAACAAAGTACAGTAAAAATATATTTTTTTTAATTAACAGCAAACATCACATTTACTGTAAAAGAAAAAAAAAAAGTACTATCTGCCATCAACTTACACAGTAGTTCCAATGCTGGGAAGTTCAGTGTATACTGAAGTTATTCCAAAAATGCTAATGCATTTACGCACACTTATGTAGTTAGAAATGGGTTTAGGTCATTAAAAGCAGATTTCTCATCTACACACATTTCTGGGTGAGATGTGTGAAAACCACCTGGAACGAGGGAGGATTTTTCAGAGCAGGACTGCCCTAAGCATTGCAGGGTACCTAGCAATCCTGGGCCCTGTCTACCCTAAATCTAAAAATGCTTTCTACCTCGAAACTATGCTGGCAGCCAAAGTGCCCATGACTTTTGAACAACTGAGAACCAACGTGCTACTCTTGAAAACAAGCACCTATCACCAAAAACGCCCAAAGAAATTCAGGAATTCATCCAATACAACTTAAATAGACTATCTTCTGCCTGCCTCATTTCTTGAAAATGCTCTGTACCATGGGCATAATGTTTTCACAGAGAAATAATAAATACACTTCATGAAATTACAAGACAGAAAGATTGGAGCTCATTAAAAAATGCTTCTGCCCTAGGAATTTGGCACCTATTCTAAGTTCCTCTGCCCATGATGAGCCATGTGGCAAGAATACATTACTAATTACTCAGATTATCAAATCTACAAAAGAGAATCAAAACTGGAAACATTTTCTGAACATGTTCTTCTACCTTCTCAGTAGATTTTAAATCCTACACTAGTTTTCACATAGCTCCCAAAGAATGTTGTCCTTTGAAATATGAATACTATAGGATATTGACAATGTAAACAGTGCAACTGTGTAATAAAAAATTTTAAATACTATGCTTAAACAAAGATTTATCTGTGAACAGCTAATCAAAGCAATTTTGCTTTCATTTTATTACCACTATCTCAGATCAACAACAGGAATGATACTGGTGTACAGAGAATAACACATATATAAATAACTGTCCAAAACTCTGTGCCTCAAACAGAGCCACTACAACGTACCATAATTGATATTTTTTAACAATGAGTATACCTGAGTTACAGACACATATCTCTTCCTGGATTTTACAAAACATGGAAGAACTCAACATAAATAACAAAGAACCTTAACCTGAAAAACCGTTTCCTTCAGTTATGCTTTCAAGATGCTATGAAACAAAGGATGAAATTCTTGATCACAAAATTTTACAGCATGGAGGAAAACTTAAGAGATTAACCTTATGCGAAGTGTGTGTGATAAACTGGTGGGCAACAACTTCTTGTCATATCTTATGCTGGCAGTTTCAGAAAATAAAAGTATGTATTTTCTCTTTTTTACCATTCAGAGAATTTAAAAACCAAGTCAAGATGAAACATACAAAAAAACAGGTCTACAGATGCACCATGGAACGTCAGCAGAGAAAGCACATATCCTGGGCTCTGTACTCAACAGCAGTTCCTCATCTTAAGCTTAATGGGTATGCCTCAAACACAAAGTACGTAACAGAAAGTTACACAACTGTCTCCACTGCCTGGCAATATTCTTAGTCTTTAAACTTGAGCTCTGTCTCTTCCAGAATTTTACATGGCCTTCTAATAGTTAAGCAATAGACAGTTTCCCACTGTCAAGAAATTCTTGATGATCTGCTCTCTTTTTCTGAGCAACAAATTATAACGTGCAAGCACTGCTCACAAAACCGTTTTTAAAGTATGCAGTGATTCTTAAAGACGTTAAGTCCTCCTTTATTTAGGGTTATGGATATTAAAAAGCTCCCACAGAGTGAACAAATTTAAAAATCACAGTTTCAATCAAAAGTCATCACCATTGTTGTTGTTCGGTTGCTAAGTTGTGTCTGACTTTGTGACTCCACGGACCGAACGCAGCATGGCAGGCTTCCCTGTCCCCTTCACCATCTCCTGGAGCTTGCTCAAACTTATATCCACTTAGTCAGTGATGTCACCCAACCATCTCATCCTCTGTTGCCTCCTTCTCCTCTTGCCCTCAATCTTTCCCAGCATCAGGGTTTTTTCCAAGGAGTTGGCTCGTTGCATCAAGTGGCCAAAGGAATGGAGCTTCAGCATCAGTTCTTCCAATGAATGTTCAGGGTTGATTTCCTTTAGGATTGACTGGTTTGATCTCCTTGCAGTCCAAGGGACTCTCAAAAGAGTCCTCTCTTGCCTCATCATCTATATTCAAAGATTTCTTTGAAAACATCTCATGGACGTGCACCTTCTTCTCCAGTCCTATAACCCAAATAACTCCAGGCTTTCTGCCGCAAACTCACTTGGTCTCCCGTCCTGCATGCCTGCCTGCCTGCAGCCCTCTCTGCTGATCAGCAATAAAGGCTGCTCCTAAATAATTTTTTGGTTATGTTCTAGGGCAACTTTCCTCCCTCTCTCCCTAGGGCAACTTTCTGTTCCTTTCCTCAAACTCTTCTCTAAATAAGTCATATTAAGAAAGAAAGAAGTTATACACTTTTAAAGGATCAATTAAATTTTACCTCAATAAAGTTGTCACAAAGGGAGAGAGGGAGGGAGCAAGGGAGGGAGCAGCAACAGAGGAGGGCAGGAGGAGAGGGGCTCTCCATCCCCTCCCGGTGAAGTCCCTGCAGTCATCCTGCAGAGCTCAAAGACCCCGCGCACCCACACTGCTGTCAGCAGCAATCTGGCCTCCCAGGAACCAGGTCCAGTGGTGGTCAAGCACTGTTCTGTGACGCTGACTCGTCCATCAGATGGATATAGCTCTGTGAGAAAATACATTCCTCCATGCAGCCAGAACCTAAAACCTTCATATTTGCACTCATTTTTCCAGTACTTGCCTTCCAAAAAAAATACCCCCAAAAAATGAAAGGATGGGGAAAAAAAACTTCCTTCCTCACAGCTGCCTCTGTTGAAAACACAAAACATAAGTAAAATGTCACAAGTCTCTTATTCAGAGTCCCCCCACCCAGTCACTTGTTAGAAAGCAGGGTCTCTGGGCCCCTCCAAGACTCTTACAGAGCACCCGTGACATGATATCAAAAGAAAATGGAACTATGACCTCCCTTGATCAACAGCAGTGTAACTAAAACAAGCCGGTGCACTAAGGGCATTTTCTGGTTTCTTTGGCACAAAAGAATAAAAAGTGGGTTTCCCAACTCATATTTAAGCTGCCACCTGCAAAGACTGTGTAAATAAGCAGACACATAAAACCAATTCCATCACTGAGACCAAATCCCACATGGCACTGCACTGTGAACTGTAAGGGAGAAGGGGAAAGAGAGACTGCAGTCCTCCAGCAAACTCTACTTCCTCACAGATAAGCCTTATCGGGCATTTGTACATACTTTTTTTTTTTTTTAATTAGATTCACTGGATCATTTTTCATAACACTCCACTACATCCCAGGTAAGCACATTTACCAGTTCTACAAGAAACCAATTTGCCATCTCATTCATGTATCTCTGCACAAGACAAAGTCCAGCGGACGGGTAGCTTCTATTTCTATAAGCTGGACAAATTCTGTTTCCCAAAAGGATTGTTAATTTCCCAAAAGGAGCATATCTATTTTACATTTAATTTTCTCAGGGCATCCCACACAGTGCCTCTAATACATCTCATTTCTGAAACACTAGAAAAGATCAAATCTATCTGAAAAAATAGACTCTAATACAGATTTATCCACAGTACTCTGAAAAATCATTCATAATTCATCTCTATGTTACAACAGGATGAGCAGAAAGAAAAGTTAAACAGTCCAAGACAGAGATCCCATATTTTCAAATCAGACTTTAAATTATAGGGAAACAATTAGCAACCTTATGGAAATACAGATTTAAATTCAAATAATGGCTTTCCCCATGTGACAAATCAAGGCAGAACCTAAAATTATTAAAATGCTAATAGTCACCAGGGTTCAAAGAGTGAGAACAAATGACAAAGCAAAGATTTACAGATAGTAAGTCTCTCTTGCTGTCTACACAAATAAAATCAAACTCCAAAAGCAAAAAAAAAAAATACATAGAACAAAACAGTAGACTCACCTGCTACACTGTAATTTTTAAAAAATTACTCTGATCACACAAAATGCCAATGAAAGTGATTTAAAACAATTATTTTTAAAATAAGCTTCCAACTCAACATGTAGGAATATTATAAGGAACGCATTATGAGCAAAAAAGGAGCATGACAATATCTTATTCGATACTGATTAGAACAAAATTAAAAAATATAAATCATCCAAACCCTTAGTTTTGTAGTTCAACCAAGCTCACAGCTGGATTTTTATTTTATTCTCCATCAAATAAATACACCAAAACCCTTCCTCATTCCCAATTTAAGAAAAAGAAAAGACCTATCCTGTGAAAACATATATTGTTCCATTTCTCCAACCACCAGTACTTGACAGTTGAGTAACAAGAGGAGTATGAAACATAAAAACAACTGGATATTCATTTTTGAAACAATCTTCCAAAAGGACTTCATAATAATGAACTGTACACATCAGGCAATTCTAAACAAATTCATTTGATAGGATTCTAGACCAAGATCTCTGTGGTCCAATCAGATCAAACATCGAGAATGTATCTAAATCCCCAATCTCAAACTGAAATGGGGAAATTTGTTTAATTACTGTAAATCCTATTAAACCAATCTTCTTTGTAAAGTGGAAATCTCCAGGCTCTGGGGGCTGCAGAGGGTGTGATGAATGCAGAGTTTAATTAGGGCCCAGACTGGCTCACTGTAATCTATTCATTAGCATTCTCAATTCTCTATATCTCACTGCTGTGTTTCACTTTACTTTAAAATTGCACCCTTCGTTTTTTGGAGCAAAGTTATACAATTTTAGGATTGTGTGGTAATTACAGTGGGTGCAGGAAGAATCTGTTCCTGCCAACACGGGTGTTTAATTAGGGCAAGGGGCGGAATCCAGATAAGGCAGTGTTCACCCTCCTTCAGCGCATATGGTATTTTTGGCACCAGAGCCCTGTGGACTGTTTCACGTCCACTGGACTCAAGTGCCAAGTTCCCACCATAGTCATTTCGAAAGATTCGAATATTTTGCCTTTGAATGTAGCTTGATAATTAGAAAGGTTACTGTCATTTGCTTTTTATCCACACAGCTTTTAAATACAGGCATAATTAGCTGCCTGAATTATTTGAAAATAAAGAAGTAAGCCGATAATTTTTTTCCTTGTAAATATGGACTTTTTCAAGTCAGTTGATGATAAAAACCATCGTGGTGATGGGCATATTTTCAGCACCAACAGAAAGGTATATTGATGGATAGTTAACTCAAGGATAAATTCAATAACATCAATTTAACATTCAACTTCTACCAAAGTCTAATTTATATCTCATATATAACCAATCATACCAAGCTGCCTTTCTTCCACCTAAAATCCTCAAATTTGACTAATTAAAGAATTTTTCTTTAAAAAAGACTCAGAAGTTAAACTTTCTTATAAATGTCAACAGAAAGAACTGCTACTCCTTGTTTGTACTTAATAAATATTTACATCATCAACTTTTTAAATTAATTTCCGTCCTCTGATACTGTCAACACAGATTTGCCTTGTGGTGGTTTTATTAAGGTTGACTTTTTGTGGCTCAGCTGGTAAAGAATCCACCTGCAATGTGGGAAACCTGGGTTCGATCCCTGGGTTGGAAAGATCCCTGGAGAAGAGAACAGCTATTCTGGCCTGGAGAATTCCATGGGGTCACAAATAGTCAGACACACTGAGCAACTTTCACTTTCATTAAAAAAAAAAAAATTGCTATGATAAATCTTAGCCTTTCCTGGTAGCTCAACTGGTAAAGAATCCGCCTGCAATGCAGGAGACCCCAGTTTGATTCTTGGGTCAGGATATCCACTGCAGAAGGGATAGGCTACACACCCCAGTATTCTTGGGCTACCCTGGTGGCTCAGATGGTAAAGAATCCACCTGCCTTTCGGGAGACCTGGGTTTGATCCCTGGGTAGGGAAGATACCCTGGAAGAGGGCATCCCAACCCACTCCAGCATTCTGGCCTACAGAAGCCCTATGCACAGAGGAGCCTGGCAGACTCATGGGGTCACAAAGAGTCAGACATGACTGAGTGATAAGCACGCACACACATGGTAAATCTTACAGCATGTGGCAAAAGTACATTCTCACAAGAACAGAAAAAAGAAAATATGTGCTGAAAGAAAAGACAGGAAGAGAAAGAGAAGCAAAATGGGGAAGAATGATGAGCAAGCAGATACGGTAACCAGAAAAAAATTAAGGCACAGAACCAGACTGGAAAAAAGCCAAGAAATGGGGCACAAAATATAGTACCTAAGAAAAACAGGAAAAACGGAAAGAAACAAACCAAGAAGAGAAAAATCGTTTCATCTGCATTAACTCTGATTCATTTATACCAGAACACACGTGAACTAACCTGGTTCTCCTCCTGCACTACTCTGTACTGCTCCTTCCAGACGGTGATTTTGGAAGCTTCATCCTTCCTCAGGGCTCGCTCCTTCTTCAGCTCCGGGCTCCAGAAGGTCTTGATACTGTTCATCGAGGAACTTAACTTGCTCTCCTTGACCTCCACGTCCTTCCGTAAGAGGTCGTTTTCCCTTAGCACCTCCTTGAGCTGCGTCTGCAGATCCATGATGGTGTTATCTCTGGCCTGCCGGAGGGAGTGAGGAACGGTGGAGGCCATGCTCACCGGAGGCAGGTGGTGCTCCCCAAAAGCTATGGTGTCGCTGGCGACCCCGCTGCTCGCTATGTTGGGGCTACTGCCCATAGCGGTCATCCGCACGCCGTAAGGCAGACGGCCGCCGGATCGGCCGAGGGTCATGGTGCTCTTGGGTGTCTCTGAACCCACGTTCTCGTGGTCACTTAGGTACATGGGGCCGGAAGTGGCATAGGCAGCATTGAGGGACTGGATGTTCTCCATGGAGAGGGTCTTCCCACCGCCACCTCCAACACTGCTTCCAGAACTCCCTCCGGTGCTGTTGGTTCGCCGATGACCCAGGCGAGGGGAACGCGGAAGTCGAGGAGACCGCCCCGGGCTCTGGGTGCTCGGTTCCACCTTCCCCACTGAGCGGGCACTTCCATACATGGCTGCAAGATGGGTTCAGGAGCGGGAAAGGTATGCAGCAGAAAGCACAACACGGAACTCTGGGAGGCTGTGCTATGGCTCTAAGTCGGCTTAAGGCTCATCAGAAGTATCCGGCCCTCGCTGTCCAACCCAGAAGAAACAGCTCATGCCATTATCTGTAATGGAAAGCACGCCACGTTAGCTCTTGCAGGAGGAAACATCTCCCCTCGCAGACACTTTCACTGGCCCCACTTGAGGATTTCCCCTTTCATCATCTGCTGACTGGTGCATTTGTTCACAGCACAACTTACTTCTCAGTAAGCATCATTTCTAAAACATCCAACATGTCTCAGAATGGAACACCGAAACCACACCAAGCAAATGGAAAAAAGAAATAAGGGGCATAAAGACTGGCAAGAAGATAAAACTCAATGTTTCAACATATCATTTTCTAACTGGAAAATTCAAGGTCATCAACTGACAAAGACAGGACTCAACAAACTACTTATGCACAGATCAACATATAAATATGGACACTTTACTGTCCATTAGCAATAAAAGTCGGAAAATACAATTTTTCAATTCCATTCACAAAAGCAGCAAAACCATAAAAATGCTCTGACATAAATCTAACAAAAATGTGCAAGAAATTTTTGGAAAAACTCTAAAACTTTCCTGAACAAAAGGAAAGTTATCCATGTTCACAGATGAGAAGACAAACACTGTCGAGGTGTCGTTTCTTCTCCAGCTCCTCCACATGTCAATGAAAATCCCTACAAGACTCCTCACATAGCCTGACAAACTAACTCTATAATTCAAATGGGAGAGTAAGGCACAACCACCACCAAAACAATCTGAAACAGAAAAACAAAGGAAGATGTCCCCTAAATAGCAAGATATTGATACACTATAGGTCCATGATCCTTTATTTACAATGCAAACTTCCCTGGTGGCTTAGAGGTTAAAGCGTCTGCCTCCAAAGTGGGAGACCCGGGTTCGATCCCTGGGTCGGGAAGATCCCCTGGAGAAGGAAATGGCAATCCACTCCAGTATTCCTGCCTGGAGAATCCCACGGACAGAGAAGCCTACTAGGTTATAGTCCACGGGGTCGCAAAGAGTCGGACACGACTGAGTGACTTCACCTGACTTCACCAAACATTTTTTAAACTCTGAAAATAAGTCTTTTTTTCTCCTCTTTAACTCATTTAGCAGCAATATCTGGTATGATCTTATATGAGGTCACTTATCACTGATAAGTACCTCACCTAGTGTAATTATTCACACACTTCACTGAGAAAATGACATGCACGATTATAGGACACTGCATAACGCCCACTGGACATTGTGGAGAAAAAAACCTGGACTCCAAAACCACATCTGAACCCTGGGATTTCTCATAAGGACTCAGAGCCTTTTAAAGCTATAGTGATTAAAACTGTACAGCACTGGCCCAAGAATAGACTCTGAATTATACATGAGAGTACAGCACATGCTAAAAGTAACATTTCAAAACAGTAAGGAAAGGAAGTCATTCAATAAATGGAGTTTGAACAACTGGTGCCTGAGAAAAAAATAAGTTACACCTTTACTTCACACAGTACAGAGAAATAAATTCTATGTACATTAAAGATTTAAACTATTAAAAGTACTAGAAGGAAACTTACTGTGTAAGAAAACTTACACAGGGAATATCCCTGCGAATTTGAGTAAAGGTAGGGCTTCTTAATTAAGAAACAAAAGGCAAAAATACATAAAGAAAAACAACTAATACACTCAATTATGTCAAAATGACAAAGTATACCAAAAATGAAAAGAAAACTCAAACTCTTGGTGAAAAAATATCTAACATATGTATAAAGATTTGTATACAAAATATATAAAGAATTCCTACATGTGAAATGCCAAATCTGAACATCAGTGGTTAGAAGCAAGGGGAAATTCTGAGGTTGGGGGGAAATGTCTGTGGAGGCTCTTAGCTTCACTTACAAAGCTTTATCCCCACAACGCACAAATACTTGAATTTTTTAATAAGAAAATATGTTCATATTCTAAAGTATAGTAACTAAGACAAAATTTAACCACACATAGCATAGCCATCACTCAAACATAAAAGAAGACAGATCCAAACTAGATCTCCGTCATTTCCTAATAGCATTCTACCAAAGAACTGGCTTAAGTCAAGTAACAGACCTCAACATATTAAATAATATTTTAATAAACTGAAAATACAATGTAAGTAAATCACACAGTCAAAAATAAGATTTTAAAGCGTCTATATAGTCCAGCCAAACTCAAACAAGTTAGAGAGCTTCAGAAATGCGAATACACCGGCAATCCCATCTCCACTTTGGTGATCCAGTAAAGACAGCCCTGAGGTAACAATAAGCAGGACAGGAAACACACAGTCTTGTCTCAGAAATAGCAACAGGACACCAAGTTCAGACACTGCAATACTCTGCTAGTAACGTTAGGAAATTCCTTCCCAGGAGGAACCTAGCTCAGGAAGCAAAAGTCTGGACTGTAGCGTAGGTGACAAGCAGTAATCGACATACTATTGCTGAAGCGAATTCATCTTCAAGATCAAAGAGGTTTGCAAAGTTTTTTCTCTTTAAAGTAATCTGAATATTGCTTAAAACAAGAGAGCTACTCATTACCCAAAGCCCCTTTACCATATGTCAGGCACTGTACTAAGAATTTTATAAGATTTAATTTAATATTTATAAGGCCCCTTGCTGTTGTTGATTAGTCACTGAGTCGTGTCTGACTCTCTGCGCCCCCGTGGAATGCAGCATGCCAGGCTCCTTTGTCCACGGGATTTCCCAGGCAAGAATACTGGAGTGGGTTGCCACTTCCTTCTCCAGATCTTCCTGACACAGGGACTGAAGCCACGTCTCCTGTATTTGCAGGTGCATTCTTTACCACTGAGCCACCGGGAAAGCCTCCTACGACACAGGTGCTACCATTATCTCCATTTTACAGATGAAGAAAGTGAGGCCTATGGGTGCTGAGCGACTCATCTAAAGTTACACAGCTTTTAAGAGGTAGGGCCAAGATCTGAATTTAGGGCATCTAATTCTAGAGCCCTGGGTGCTCCCAACTATTACACTGTGCTTATCTGCCGTCATCTGCTCAACTGTCCAGTTTCAAGGCAGTGTGTCCTGCTAATCTAGGACTCTAAACCTAAACTTTAAGGCATACCTTAGGTATTCTAGGGTGTAATGCTTAAATAATCATATTTATCCCTCTATTAAGGAGAAAGTCTTCTTTAAAAGATGGTGGGTAGAAGAACAGAATCAAGAAAACTAACAAAGAGCAGTAATTCAGTCTCAGGAATTGTGCCACCAGAACTTTGAAGTTGTCACGCTCAAAAAAAAAAATTCCCAGCTGTGCTTTGGTGCAAAACCCTATTGTCCCGTAGTTGAGTAACTAAATCACACTAAAGAGCTGAGATCCAGGAGCACAAATTCATGTCGAGTGTTCAACATGAGCAGGCGCACTCCAGAGTTTCAAGCCACTTTCAGACCCAAAATGGCATTTGCACATGGAGTCTTTGTTACTATTAGAATTGTATTCATTTCTAGTAACACCACAAAAGAAGAAAACCCACTAGCTCTGTCTAAAGGCCTCATCCTGGCTTTCTAATATGAGCTTCAGGGAAGACAGTGTTTAAAAAATTCGAATTTCTTTTAAAAATATGCCAGATCCACAACCACAAGATAATAATCCTTGTACTTTATAACAAACAGCTGACACACACATTAAAAAAAAAAAAAATGTGACCAAGAAAAAAAAAATTAAGCCATATGATCCCATTTATATAAAATTCCAGAAGGAATCTATTAGGACAGAAAGCGAATCAGTATGTGCCTAGGGCTGAGGGTTGAGCAATGGATTATGAAGACGGATCAGGGATCATGGAGGGATAGAGGAAACTTCCGTGGTGACAAAATGTTCACTATCTTGACTGGGGTGAGGCTTCCCAGGGGTACACAGGGCAAAATTCAAACTGCACATTTTAAACATGCTCAGGGCGTTGCACATAAATAATACCACAAAAGCTTGAAAAAAAATATTTTCACGTTCCAAACTCCCCTGCCCTGAATTAATCCAAAGAAACACCTTCTCTGATTACCTACCTGGCTTCCTGACTGCTGCTGGAAAGAAAAAAAAAAAGCAACACACGTGCAGCTGTTCAGTTTGAGCCCATGATAAACTGGCCCCAGAGTTCTCCGAGCCCCTTAGCTTGCTTCCTATCCAATATTTTGTTAGCTCCCTATCCTGTATCTGCTGTGGTTACTTCATACCTCTTCACTCTACTCATCAGACAGCACACACGAGGCTCCTGGGTCAGAGACGAAGAATTTTGCTACTCACAGCACAGCCAGCACTATGAGCATCTTACCCACCCACTCGAAGTCCCACAAGGTGGCACTGTGGGGCCCGGGCAGACACGACACATGCAGAGGGTCCGCAGAGGAACACGGAGTTCAGGGAGCCGGCCACCTGACAGTAAGCAAGCCTGATCTCTCCCCGTGGGAGGCACTGCCTCACCCCTCAAGGTGGCTTGCTGCAAACATGATGCTGAGACATGCTTTTTTTGAATCAAGTTTTCAGATAACTTTTTATATAAGAGATAACACAGTATTGTTTCCTGAAACTTTTGTTTCAGGTGTGTGCATGAACACACATGCACACACTGGATCACAATGTAAAGTTCTTGCTGTAAACCACTGCCAGAATGGTCCTCTAACAATGGCCCAGAAGAAGAGCAATCAGGACCTTGCACTCAGGGCGTGCAGGAAAGAAGAGACACATGGAGGACACGCCCTCCTGACAAGTACCCCATGGTATTTTAAGGTACCCGCCTAAATCATCTGCTACTCCGTCCTTCAAGAGGGGAGGCAAAACTCCTCTGTGTACCACCAGTCTTAAAGGATTTGCTTCTGACAATGTATCACTTCCAAAATGCACTCATAAAGACACAGAGGCTTCTGTCTTGGTCACTCTCTTGGATCTCTGGCTCTGGGGGGAGTTAGCCACCACGCTGTAAGGGTATTCCAGTTACCCTACAGAGAGCACCAACAGCCATGTGAGCGGGCCCGGAAAGGGACCCTCCGACTCCAGTCAAGCCTTCAGACGACTGCAACCTCACGAAACACCCTAAGCCAGATCCACCCAGCTGTGCTCCTCATAAAAACATTATTGTTTAGTTGCTAAGTTGTAGCCTACTCTTTTGTGACCCTATGGATCGTAGCCACCAGGCTCCTCTGTCCATAGCATTTCAAAGGAAAAATACTGGAGTGGGGTGCCATTTCCTTCTCCAAAAACTGTGAGATGACGTGTTTCTTCTTAATCCAGTTAAGTTTTTAGACAACTTTTTACGTAAGAGATAACACAGACGGTATTGTTTCCTGAAACTTGTTTGGGGTGTGTGTGAACACACATGTGCACACTGGATCACAATTTAAAGTGCTTGTTGTACACCACTGCCAGAATGGTCCTCTAACGCAATGATTTCCCAAGTGAGTCAGACTCCCTGCTCCCCTCAAGCCCACAAGGCGACACAGAGGGGCCCAAACCGGAGACGCGTACTATTTTCACACCACATTACTTGCTTTTTCATTGTGCATTCTCACAAAGGTATAGTAATGTTTTTTTTCCAGAGGCTACATGATGGCTAATGGAATGTGTAGTCCTGTGCTTTTAAATTTTCTCAGCTTTACTGTCTTATATGGTAAACAGTAATGGATACAGCCCACATAAAAAAAGCTATTTAGAGTCTGCATAATTTATAAGAGTGCAAACAGATGCTGGAACAAAAAAAAAACAACAACTAGGAACCACTGCTCTAAAATTTAAATGTGACATAATCACATACACCTACATACTTCCTGTGATGGCATCCCAAAATAAGAATCTAAACTTCTTGGCACTGCAGACAAAACATTTCACGTTCTGGGCCCTGCCTGCCTCTCTAAAGATGGGTCACTTCTTAACCACTCTCCTTTTCCGTGTGACAACCATTCTCAGATACCTGCGATTTCCCGAAATACCATCCTCTCTTTTGTTTCCATAAGCTGCTTCTTCCCCATCAACTAGCTTCTTACAACTCATTCTTCCAAACTAAGTTTAGTAATCACAATCCTACACAAATCCTTAAAGGTGAAGGTGAAGTCACTCAGTCGTGTCCGACTCTTTGCGACCCCATGGACTATAACCTACTAGGCTTCTCTGTCCATGGGATTCTCCAGGCAAGAATACTGGAGTGGATTAATTTAGGCACCCCTCATAAAGTACCAAGGGCTTTTAAAACAATACATTTACTATGTTTTAGTTAATTAACTACTTTCTTTATAGGCAAAAGAGTGTCTTATCTCCAAAACCCACTGCCGTGCCTAAAACAAGTAAGCAAAAGTGTCTGCTAACTCCACAGGTTAACCTAAATTCTAGTAAAATTCATTAACATAGTTCTTATACATTCAGGAGGTAGTGGTAATCTTGAAATGAGTTTATGGAAACAGCAAATAAAAGCAATTAAGACAACTGTAAAGAAAACTTGTCATTTCCTTCATATTAACAAATTTCATTTTTAATTTTAACCGAATTCCCTGAACTGACAACCTTCTCTATGTGCACTGTGATGTATTTTTGTCCTCTCACATTATGCCCTGAAAATCACAAACATCAAGATCTGAAAGAATGAACTTAATTTTTAAAACAATGAAATCACTTTTTATTTATTTTGGGGCTATGCTGGGTCTTCGTATCTTACGAGATCTCTCAACCAAGCAAACGGCAACTAAAGGTTAAATCAGAATAAAAAATGTGGTATCCTGCTTCTGTAATTATAAAATTTTTACAAATTTTATTGCTTTTAAGAATTCATTTCTATTCTAAAAACCCTTCTACACATGGGGGGCAGGATTTGAGTTTTTCTCCCTTAGCTCTTCCGTACAGTTCCTTCTAAAAAACATCCATCTTAACTGCTAAGAAGAAAAGTGCTTTTTCTCTCCCTTAACCAGAATATATAGATGGCCATAAAGAAGCAGTGGTAGTGAGAATAATCCACTCTGATACCCCAAAAGGAATAAGGGGAATAAATGCTGCTGAGACAAAGCAGAACATGGAAGGTACAAGAGGCCAATTCTTTGTCATCTAAGGTTTTTCTTAACATTTTCATCCTACTTCTCATAGTCACTACTATATTTCTGTGAGTTCTTAAAACAGCAGCAACAAAACGGAGTTCAGACCTGGCCACTACTATATATTCATACCACGAAGCTTGTCATCTAGGTCAGGAAAACCATAAAGAGAAGAATACTGGAAAATTCCAGGATCGTTGCTCCCTACAAGAAAAGCATTGGTTCAAAAATCTATATACATGCTGAGAAAGAACACCCACCCCCCAAGCCCAGCTCCAGCCCACATACAAATACATACCCACTGAGAATCCTGGAGTCCAACCAGGGGCCTAAGAGTAAAACACTAACTCACACGACGGTCGTGTGCTAGCCTTCCATGCTCAGTCTTCCTGCAAACAGTGCAGGCATCACAGCCGCCCTCACCCTCTCCTTGCAGATTAAAGGATGGTAACAGCGCTCCACATTCTGAGTCCCCAGAGGAGCACCAAGTACTCATAAATCAAAGGAGGGCAGAAAACCCTCTAACACAACACAGTAACCTACTTCCAGCTAATGACAGCTGGAGAGGCTGACACACATGTGCTAGCAGGCATTTATAAGGGGAACTAGAAAACACCCGCCCGTTGGCTAAAGCTTTACATATGGAATCTGACCCAAATCTCAAAATTACTAGTCCAGCCTGTGGTGATGAGTTACACTATTACTAAGTAACAACAACTATCAGAAAATGAGTATTTTAAAAGGCTGTATTTCAACATTTTAAAAAATGATGTATAGTTAGTTGATTTACAGTATTGTTAGTTTCACATGTACAGCACAGTGATTCAGTTACACACACACACACACACACTCTTTTTCAGATTCTTTTCCCTTCCAGGTTATTACAAAATATTGAGTTCCTTGGCTATACAGTTGGTCCTTGTTGATTATCTATTTTATATATAGTAGTGTGTATGTTAATCCCAAACTAATTTATTCCTCCTCCGCAACTTTTAAGATTCTGTTCATTTTGTTCAAGGGTTAAAAATGTTACTAGGGACAGGAAATGTGCTGCTATATTAAGCCCTCTATTAAAAGATTAACAATAGACCAAAATTTTAAAATCCAATTCAAGTACAATTTGGTGGAATCTATCGAATTTTAAATGTGCATACTCTCTGACCTAGAAGTCTTGCTTTTAAAGTTATTCTCTGCAAAACATATTTCACAAGTTTAAGGATATAAGTGCAATGATGTTCAATTACTGTATTATTTTGTACCAGCAAAAAGAGAGAACTTAAATTTCCACCACCAAGAGACTAGTTAGATAAATTATCCTATCGCCACACTATAAAATACTGCTGTTGGAAAAAAAAAATATATATATATATATAAGTAAATCTCTATATTTTACAATTTCTATAAAGACATCTATGATGTACTGTGAAGTGGGGGGTAGGGAGCATGTTACAGAAGAATTGTACAATACGATCCCAACAGCAGACAAAAGGAGACATGTATGTTCGCACATACACAGCAATGATTTGGATGGCAAGGAGCTATTTCTCAAAGGTCAAACAGAGCCACTCTTTCCCTGTACACATGCCTCTTTTTCTTTTTCAATTGTTTTAACAGAGAGCATGTATTACTTTTACTCACAGTCTCACCACAACTAAGGGCTTCAATAAGGCCCTCAACCATTCAACACTATAATATGGTAATTAATGGGCTGGGCCCTAAGCTGACAAGGTCTCTGTGATGAGTAAGAGGTTAAAGACAGCCCCACAAGTTAAAGCAGCACAGACGTCTCAGCTTCCACCCCCGCATGGGGCCTAACAGTTCTGCTAACACCAGACATCAGGCTATATGATCTTGATCTGATCCTCCTGGAGACCAAAAATTACAGACCTGCGAGGCTGGGGCATGACACGCCGACAGGGAGAGAGGACCTCTGCTAACAGCAGCCATCACCACACCCGTCACAGGTGTCACTTCGCTCTTTTTTATGGAACAGTGAGAAGGCTGAGTGACTCAGTTACGATCAACTTAATGGTAGCTTTTAAAAATTCTTATCAATCAGTTAAGCTAATTGTAATGTCTATCAAAGCTCTCACCATGACAAGTATCTTGTCAAGCAGATACTTGGAGTAAACACAATGTTATTAATCACGGTTGTTCTCTACTGAAGTGAGCGACCTGAGCTACTTAGTTCAAAAGAGCCAAATGCTAGGTTGTGTAGCCTTCCCCAGTGACTCCAGTCCTCACTGCTATTTGATTACTACAAATCCTAAAATACTAAACTGTTTGGATGGTAGTTACCTTACATTTTAAAGCACATCTCCTACTACGTTACGATCCATTCAACAAATGCTACCAGACCGATCACACTGAACAAGCATACTGGAGAGACACACATGTTCATGACCATGCATCTCAATTCTGAAAACCACCAAGTTCTGTAAATAATTTCATGACAAAAATCATACCTGAACTGATATCAAAATACTAATGTGTTTGATGAAGGAACTGGAGGGTGCCCCCGACCTTGCTTGGAAAGTTAGATAATACATAGTAGACGCAGCCCATCACCTTTCTGAAACCTAAGAAATTCTGAATTCTGGCCCAAAAGGTCTTGGATATAGACCTGTGTTATGGGATAAGGTTAAACAGTCACATTATTGTTGGTAAAAACAATAACGAGGGAGAACTAAGCACAAAGTTTTTAACTGTATAATTATATATTAAACTAGGTGGTGAGCACACAGGTATTTATTAGACAACTCAATCTTTTTTGCATGTCTGAAAAGAAACATTTCATAAATTTAAAAGTTTAGGTGAAAAACTGTAAGAATCCAATGTTTTATTTTCTTCATTAAAATAATAAAAGCATTTGTATTCTAAGTGTTTGCTTTCATCTTCAAAAAAATAAGAGCATTTGGGAAGCAGTAAGTTTGAAAATGGTTAACCATCTTAAAATCATTCATCTTTTGATCCAGTAATTCCAAAACCAGGAAACCCTATCTACTTAAATGATCCAAAATGTAGAAAAAACCACTACATTATGATATACCAGCTTTATTAGTACTTGTTCAATTGGGAAATGTTTAAGTGAAATCTTTATGATTACATCCCATCTACAAAACACATTCGTAACCAATGTCTGATATGAAAAATGTTTATGATAAATGAAAGTGGACCTACATTTTTACATATACTCTCCATTTTGCAAATACAGTTTATCCATGAACTCAACAGGTTTGAACCTCACACGTCAAACTATACGTGGATGTTTTTTCCAATGGTAAATCCTACAGTATTACACAATACACAGATGGCTGAATCTGTGGACTCGGAGCAACCCCTGTTACAGAGGACCAGCTCTAAGTTATACACAGATTTTAGACTGTAGGGAGGGTCAGATCCCCTGATATCCACCCTCGTTGGTTCAAGGGTCAACTGTATACAGATAAGCTCATCATAAAGAATGGTAGGAAATCTGTTAGCTTTCTTCCTAACAGTTGTCAAATTTTTCCAAATGGGCATATAGGGCTTTTTTAAAAGGAAAAAAATGTTCAAAATATTTAAACAGAAACGAAAGGGAAAGGCCACTGTCATTTAGGGTGAGGATTTCTTCCTTTGGGACCTGGGCTCAAAAACCCATCCCGTACAGCACTTCCAGCTGCCACCACAAAATGCGGTTGGCACGTAACAGCAAACCTATCTGCTGGTCCGAAATGCATCATTAAAATTTTTCATTATTTACAACAACACAGACACAAGATGCCTAACATCAGATGTAAGCGAGTACACAGCACATGATATGAAAAAGAGCAAGATTTTCCAGCACACCCTAGGTCTGCAGCACATAGGGGTATTGTAAAAATGTGTGTCATCTTATCCAACACATTTGAGAGACAGTGCAGTGCCAGATATAATGGGCAAGCTGGGAGCCGAGGGACCGACCTGGAGAAATAATCTGCAGAGCCGCTAAAAATTCACTCTTCCTTCCTCTCTGACCTAGTAGAGTCCATTTTCTCCTCTTGGCTACCATGCTTCTCTGAATACCATGAATTACATGGGGATTTTTTCATCATAATCTTTTACATGTTTATACCCAAATGTAGAATTAGAGACTCTATAGATTTAGCCCAGAATACAATGAACTCATTGGAGAAGGAAATGGCAACCCACTCCAGTACTCTTGCCTGGAGAATCCCATGGGCGGAGGAGCCTAGTGGGCTACAGTCCACGGGGTCGCAAAGAGTCGGACATGACTGAGCGACTTCACTTTCACTTTCTTTCACAATGAAATCATAATTTTTAAAATATCCAAAGAGATTCAAGCAGAATACAGTGGCTCCTGGAATAACTAAGAAAAAGAATGAGACCATGATTCATTTCAAAGTTCCAGAATTAAAATAGATTTTCTATTACAAACTCTACTTAAGTGAAACTTTACAAAAAAAATGTTACATCGCACATTAGGGAAAAAAAAACCTTTCACAGCATCATACAAAGCGTTTAACATAGACTGTAGACCGTAATGAACATTCATTCATGTGAATAATATTTCCTTTAAGATATACTTTTCTTCATAATTTAAAGCTTCAGAAATTGGGATTCAGCTCATAACAATGTGCATAATTAAAATACATTTTTTTCCCTAAGAAAAGAAGTTTCAAACGGATAAAGAATAAAGTATTAAACAGAGAAGCCTGACGGGCTACAGTCCATGGGGGTCGCAGAGTCAGAAACAACTGAGCACATGATCACACTCCACAAGAAACACCAACTAAGAAGTGAGGAGACGCAGCACCATACATGGTTAATACCTGCCACGAAGACTCCCTTTAACACGCCCAGAAAACCCTGTAGGCAGAGACTGTATCATCCCATTTCTAGACGAGGAAACTAAGGCTCAGAAGGGCTTAGTGAGTCGCCCAAGATGACACACCGGACTCAACCACTGCAATATGCTGCACACTCATCGACTACCTTACTCACACATGCCGACTCACAGATTTTTTTTTTTTTAAGAGAGTACCAAGAACTAGGGCTTCCCTGGCAGCTCAGATGGTAAAGAGTCTGCCTGCAATGCAGGATCCCTGGGTCGGGAAGATTCCCTAGAGAAGGAAATGCCAACCCACTCCAGGATTCTTACCTGGAAAATCCCATGGATGGAGAAGCCTGGCAGGCTATAGTCCATGTAGTTGCAGAGTTGGACACGACTGAGCAACTAACACAGAGAACTTAATATTGGTTTGTCCAGAATCAAGCTTGTTTTTTTCATTTCCACATTCCTCACAGTCCCTACCATCCGCCTGTCTGCCCCTGCACCTCTTTTCTGAGCTCCAGACCTGAATTTCCAACTGTCAAGTGAATGTCACTGGTCGTTCCAGAGTTGCACTGTCCAATATAGCGGCCACTAGCCACTTATGGCTGTTTACTTGAAAAGAGCTAGTGAGACTGAGGAACTGCATTTGTTACTTCATTGTTAATTAAAAGTTAAATTTAAAAACCTGATAATTACTGGAAAACTTTTAAGCATGTTTGGAATGAGCTGGGCATGTGAATCTACTTTTCCAACTGTAGATGTTATGAACTCTAAGCACAGATCAAGTATTTCTGATAAATCACAGCATCTGAATTAATTTATGCTGTAAAAGTATGCAATTGATTTTCAATACTCAGTATGAAGAAATAATGTAAAGTTGACCATTTAAAATATGACGTTTCATATTTCAACTTGTTGAAAATGGCATTTTGGATGCACTGGGTTAAATAAAATATAAGATTATGAACTCTAACCATTATTTAACTCTGTAATGTGACTACTCAAATTTTAATCACATAAGTGGCTCACACAATTGTCTACTGGACAGCAGTCTTCCCAGAGGTTCCTGCTGCGCCACCACAGTCGTCAACAGCCCACTGAATGGCATCACCATCCCTCTGGCTCAGCGCTGTCCAACAGCACCTTATCTGATCATGAAAGTGTTGCGTATCTGGCAATGACTGGATGATGGTGGTGGTGGTAATTGTGTCTGACTCACAGAATCCCTTAGGTTACTCTGGGGCCAGAGCTCTTCGGAGACTGGAGAACACCACCTATTATTTTGACTTTCCTCTGGGGGAAGAGCTAGTTGCTACCAAAAATTGCCAACCAGAATTATGCAACAGACCTTTCTGTGACAATGAGAATATTCTCTATCTGTACTGTCTGTATCATGACTCCCGTTTGGCTACTGGCCACATGAGATACTGCTAGTGTGACTGAAGAACTTCAAATCTTAATTCTTTTAAATCAGTTTAAATGTAAATACCCATATATAGGGACCACTGTGTTAAGACAGCACTGCTGCTAACCTATCTGCTCCATCCAAAAGTCTGGGCGTCACCTGTCTCCTCCCTCCCCACCAACTGCCCTTTTTCCCACAAAAGTACATGTACGTACACATACATACACACACACACTCAGCTGGTCCTGTGTTCTTTAAAGCTTTCAATTTCAGATACTTCTCTATCCTCACTGTCACTACTTTCTGTTTCAGACTTTAACAAAATTAAGGCCCAGCCTCTTAATCGGCCTCTTCACTTAGCCTCCTCCCACCCACTCTTTGTAAAATGTAAATAGTTTGTTATTTCCTTTATTCAAAAGTCCCCAAAGTCCTGCCATTGCCCAAGGTCAAACTCTAGACTCTAACATGACTGACAAAGCCCATCTTAGAGGTGACTCACTTGGCTGAACAGCAGAAAACACCACAACACTGTAAAGCAACTATACTCCAATGTTTAAAAAAAAAAGATAACCAAAAAAAAAGACTATCCTTTCCTCCACTGAATTACCCGCCCAGCTTTGGTGAAAATTAATTAACTACAAATAGGTGTCTATATTTGGACTCTCTACTCATTTCCATTGATGTTTACATCTGTCTCTATGTCGATACCATTCCTGATCACTGACTGTGATAGTCACTGACAATGACTGTCAAGACATTCTTGGGAAAAAACAAGGTGGGAACACTTTAACAGGCATGAAAACTTACTATAAAACTAAAGTAACTAAGTCTGGCACTGGACCAAGACAGAGAAACAAGAGGAACGGAACAGAGCCTCGAATTATTACAATGCAGTTGAAAAAGGAAGGAACTGTCGAATAATGATGCTGAGAATATCAGGAACCATATTGGAAAAATAAAATAAACCTTGAAGCATATGCAAAACTCAAAGGTATAACAACACTTCCAAGACAAAAACAAAAGAGTAACTTCAGGACCATGGGGTAGGGAAAGATTTTTCACACAGGAAAAGCACTAACCAGGAGTTTCCCTGGCGGTCCAGTGGTTAAGACTTTGCTTCCAGTGCAGAGGGTGCAGGTTCAATCTCTGGTTGGGGAGCTACGATCCCACATGCCTTGTGGCCAGAAAACCAAAACATAAAACAGAAATGATACTGTAACAAATTCAATAAAGAATTTAAAAATGATCCACATCAAAAAAAAAAATTTTTTTTTTTTTAAAGCACTAACCACATAAACATTAACTGGATTACACTAAAATTAAGAATCTTGTTCCTCAAAAGACACTGTTAGGGGCTTCCCTGGTAATCCAGTAGAGGCTTCCCTGGTGGCTCAGACAGTAAAGAATCTGCCTGCAATGCAGGAGATGTGGGTTTGATCCCCGGGTCAGGAAGATCCCCTGGAGGAGGGCGTGGCAACCCACTTCAGTATTCCTGCCTGGACAATTCCATGGAACGGAGAAGCCTGACGGGCTACAGTCTACGGGGTCGTGAAGATTCAGACACGACTGAGTGACTAACACTTTCTTACACTTACTGGTGGTCCAGCAGTTAAGAATCCATCTTCTGATGCAGGGGATGCAGGTTCAATCCCTGGGGAACTAAGATTCCACCTGCCGCGAGGTAACTAACACTACACATATTTCTGGTAGTGTCATTTAACAAATGAAGGAACCCCAGAGAAGAGCAGGAATCACACACGTGTAGTTTTGGATCTGCTGAGTATAAGGGGCATTCGAGTGGAAACACTGGACAACAGCAGCTCTTTGACACAAGAGAGAGGAAAAGCTGAAGAGAGCAACGCGAATACTCAGCACAGCGATGAGAAATGAAGAGGTGACGCGCTCACCCAGAGAAATGCAAGCATTTAATGACTGTGAGAAAAGGTTCAGTGAAGATGACTGGACAGAGGGCCCAGAGAACCAGAAAGGAAAACAGAAGTGTGATCTAAAGACCCTGGAAAAAGTGAGCGTTCTACCAGAGAAGGAGAAGTCGACTGTGTCAAAGGCTGTAGTAGGCAATCCTGAAAATGGCTCTGAAGGACATCTACCTTTGAGTTTCTTGCTATTGTGCAATCTTCGCTTGCCTGTGTTGGACCTAGGACTCCCTTCCAGTGAACAGGATACAGCAGAAGTGATACAATGTCACTTCCCAGGTTAGGTTACCAAAAGGACTAGTACTTCCCTCCTCCTCCACAGACCCCTCAATCAAGGAGAGACTGGTACCATGTTGCTAGAGTGACATTACGCAGAGACCCACATGGCAGAGAGACTGACTTCTCCATCAAACAGCCAGCAAGGACCTCAGGCCAGCCAACAGTGACGCAACTGAGGTGGAAGCAGACCCTCCCCCAAGTGGAGCGCTGAGATGACCAGTCCTAGTCAACATCTGATTGCAGCCTCCTGAGTGACCCTGAATCAGACACACAAAACCCAGATGCCTGACCCAAAGAAATTATGAAACAGTAAATGCTTGTTGTTTTAAGTTTGGGGGTAATTTATTGCATATCAAAGGACTATTAATATGGCTGCTAAGAGATTAAATAAATGGATACAAAAACAGCCAGGGCATTTAAAGAAAGACATTGGTAATCCAAGCAACACAGTTTCAGTGAAACTGTGGAGACAGAAGCCGGACAGAAATAGAGAAGAAAAACTGCACGTGAAGAAATGGAAACATAAAGCAAATGCAGACAACTCTCTCAACAAAGTCTGGCTGTAAAGCAAAGAGCAAAAGTCAGCTTAAAGCAAGAGACAGAGAAAGTATGAGCTGAAGAATCTGTTAAGATGAGAGAGGCTTCTCTTAAAGTTTAACTGATGATTAAAAAAAAAAAAAAAAGAAGCCACTCGGGTGGGGAAATATACTCGCAAGGAACTTCACTCTATTACCAAAGAACTCTCAAGGTGCTCAGTACCTCTGCCTTCATGGAGAACTGGCTCTTCCAGGATGCTCTTCCCACACAGTCTCCTCAAGTGGAGGCTGTGAAGACGCTCACATGCCACGCCCGCTACTGGGAAACGAGGCTGGTACCCTCCTTTCTTCCACGGCCACTTCCAGACCACTATTCCTGAACCCTCGTATAAAAATCCTGTGAGTGTGACCTTCATGCTACTCAGCAACACAGTCTCTTCCACCCCCGCCTCTTCACCAGCAGCTAGTGATGACCTGGACATGCTCCACGCTCAGTGAGGGCAGGCAGGCCACTGGTTCTCATGGCCACTACCTCCTGCGCCACTGCTCCTGGGTCATTCCAACACTACACACACGGATGAGGTGTCCATCTAACACCAGCTCCCCTAATCCATCATCTTCAGTGAGTAACTCTCTGTTCTCTGGGGAGGGCCATTGATAGCCAGTTGTGACTTCACTTAATTGTACCATTATCCATTCAGTCATCAAATATTTAGTAAGTATCTATTATTTGCTCAGTAGAGAACATGTGACAGATAGTCCCTATTCCCATGAAATCTACAACATAATTTTTCCTATTTCCCACAAAGACAACACGAAAAGATCTAGCTGAAGTCTAGACACGTTACAACTACTACATTTCCTTCATCTGTCTAGGGGCCATGGCAATTCTAGGAAACTACAGCGTTATTTTCTGATGTGACCTAGTAAACCCAGGCTGTAATCCATCCCCTGGTGAGGCTTCTAAAACTACTTTTTAACTTTTAAAAATTATCGACTGTATAATACTGCCACAATTCAATATGAGATTCCTCGGCCTTTAAGTGTATATCTGTGTTGCCCAGTATAGTGGCCAATAGTCACAGTAGCTATTTAAATTAATTGTAATATAATTAACAATACAGCCTGTCAGTCACACTAGCCACATTTCAAGTGTTCAAAAGGCCCATGAGGGGACTTTCCTGGTGGTTTGGTGGTTAAGACTTCGCCCTGCAATACAGAGGCTACAGGTTCTATTCCTGTTGGGGAAACTAAGATCCCACGTGCCTCAGGGCCAAACAACCAAAACATAAAAAACAGAAGCAATGTTGTAACAAATTCAATGAAGACTTTAAAAATGGTCCACATCAAATAATCTTTAAAAAAGAAAGGCACATGTGACTAGTGGCTACTGTATTTGATGGTGAATCAGAGAACATTCCTATCATCACACAAAGTTCCGCTGAACAGTGCTTGTCTCAAGTTTTGGGTAGTCACTTCCTTCTTTCCAGAAAAAAAAAAAAAAATTTAAATGACAGGTCATTTTCCAGTCTCCCGAGCACTCTCTGAGGCTCCAAAATACCATAACAAACTCCATTTTTCAGGATCATTGTCACATTATCAAAACCACCACCCCAATGTCATCATCAGGGCAGCTGGATTTAGAGTACTCACTATATTCCACGCTTTATGAGCACTATCTCATTTATTCTTCACAATTAATCACATTGGATAGGACTATTATTCTCATCCTACAGATGAGAAAATTAACTGAGTTTTAGACAATAAAGTAACTCAACCAAAGTTCTATAGCTAAGAAGTGACAGCAATCCACAGTTTAAGCAAATTAATACTGTAATTATTTTGCTTTTTTAAGACAGCACACCTTTTCAAAGAAAGGAGAAGTGACGCCCACACCACTCAACATTCCAGCCAGGTCAAACCATCTTCATATCACTCACCTGCCTTATCGCATTCTTGCCTTTGGGTCCTGCACACCTTGTTTCCTCGGCATGCATCCTTTTCATCTAGCCAAATCGTGCTTATCCTTAAGAGATCTCATCTTAGATCTTCCTACAGTTCTATTAGGGATCCATCCTATAAGCTGATGTAGAACCCTGTATGTCATCTATCGAAGCACTTAACATAGCAGACCACAAAAGCTTGTTAACTTTTCCTCTTTTCCCACTACAACGAAATTCCTTGCTGAGGTTTGATCCCTGTTCAGGGAACCAGATCCCATCTGCCACAACTAAAAGACTCGCAACCAAGTAAATAGATACTTTAAAAATTGCTTTAAAAAGAGAATATTAACAGTAAACACTAAATGGCTTCACTGCCATTTAACTGGAAATAAAGTAATTCACAAACATTTTTCCCACATACTATGCAAAACAATACTTAAAAACCAAACGTCAGGGAATGACCGCTAATGGGTTTGGGACTTCTTTTGTTGAAGAGGATGAAAATGTTCTAAAACTGATCTTGGTGATGAATGTACCCCCCCAAAAAAACTTAAACTGTACACTTTAATGGGTGAATTGTATGGTATGTGGATTATCCCTCAATAAAGCCATTATTAAAAAAAAAAAGTCTGTGGGTAGTTAAGACTTCAATTATAAAAACAAATATTAAGCCTGTGGAAAAAAATACCTAGAGGATAAAATACTTGCTATTTTTATGCAATTTTAAAATAGTTTAATGCCATATTATTGCACAAAAGAATGGTTAGGAAAAACAAGAAACTGAAAACAGTGTCTGCCTTCAGGAACAACTGAATGGAGATGAGACTTATTTTTTTCCCTGTGTATAACCTCTGATTTGATACATGTGTTTAAAAAAATAAGTGTATAAATGATCAATAACAATAACGTCATACCTCTCCTCGAAGTGAAGGTTGCTCAGTCGTGTCCGACTCTCTGTGACCCCATGAACTATACAGTCCATGAAACTCTCCAGGCCAGAATACTGGAGTGGGTAGCCTTGCCCTTCTCCAGGGGATCTTTCCAACCCAGGGATAGAACTCAGGTCTCCCCCATTGCAGGCAGGTTCTTTACCAGCTGAGCCACAAGGGAAGCCCTCTCCTTAGTACAAGTATAAACTCCCAGGCTGCATATTTTGTTCTGAAAAGAATAAAGTATCAAATATATATTTTTAAAATATATATATATTTTATTTTAAATATAAAATATATATTTATATATTATTTACCACATATAATCATGAAATGATTTATATATAATTTAAATATATATATTTATACATATATTTATTTTAAATCAATCCGAGGAAGTAAAAAACTGATTCTTCCATTTGCCTCCATCTCACACTAAAAAGCATTTAGTCATCTCTCTGTTATTAGACATCAGGCAGAATTCTTTCCTGCCCAACAGTCTGACACATCTTTAAACAATGGTACAGTTGATCATTCCCTCCTCCTTGAAAACTTCCTTTCCTTCATTTCCAGTACATCACACTCTGCTGGTTTTCCTTCTACCTCAATGGCCTCTTATTAATCTCCTTTGCTGAGTTCCTCTTCATTTCCCCAGAAGGTATCCAGAAGGTATGTTCTATGAAGGTGAGAATTTTAGTTAGTGTTGTTCACTACAACATTCTCAATGGCTAAAAAATGTACCCAGAACCATACTCAAAAAATAACTGTTGAAGGAATAAATGAATGAGCCAGCACCCCAAAGGCTCACATTTTGAAAAAGCAAGCCATAGAAATAAACTGTATTACACATAACCTCTATGCTTAATTTACTTTATTACATTTTATGTCTGAAAATCCATAATCAATACATTGTTTGTTATTTGATTAGCCAAAATACTTTACTCCCTCACCTTTCTCCATCAACGTTTTTGTCACAGTATGTGCAAAATACATTTAATAGCTCTTATACTGTCTCTAAAAGCATAAATGTAGCATAGAAAAAGAACAGTTGTTGCTTTAAGAATCTTCGCTTTTCGTTTCAGTATTAAAGTTGACCTAAAAGACTGACATACTTATCTGACCTTAGTAATTAAAAAAAAAAAGGGGGGGGGGGAATACCCCAGTAGACTCAACAAAGATATCACAGTAATGACCAGTAAATGACACTTCTTAAAAATAAAACATACCCGTTTTCTCAGGCATAAGAAATCCTAAAGAGAAATAGATCACCCTACACTTTTCCCAAATTACATGACTGCATTTCAATAAGGAGAACCACATCCCACTGTCAGCCATGGAAATGTCACTTTAGCAAAATAAACACACAGTTTCACCTGGTATCTCAGTTCACATCTGTCCCCATATATACTCAATTAAGTCCAAGTATAATATGAAAGCTAAAACCACATATGTGATTTTTAATCTTTCCAAGTGACTAATCCAGTATCAAAACCATTATTATTATCAACTTATAATTTGACTTGTCTGAATAGTTAATTAAATCTTTTGTTTATAATAACAAATTGGACCACACCTATTTTCACTTAATAGCTATTATATCATCTGTTTCCTATAAGTTTCTTCAAGCAGAAGTATTTGCTGGAGGATAACAGTCTGCTCATTAAGTAGGCATGTTTAAAAAAGGCAACCGCTGACACTCACTCTGTGTATTTCTCTCTTGGGTTACAGGAAAGCACTTCTCTGGCTATGTTCCCAAATAAATTGAATAAGCCTTGGGAAAGTCACTGCTTAAATTCCATTTCATGACGGTTTCTCTTCCTCCATAAATGAATTATTGAGAGTCATGCCTACTTCCATCTATTACATAATACATGTCCATCTCAGGGCCTGTTTTCCGAGCAAGAAATAGCTTAAATGATATTAACTGACAGGTAAGACCAGGGAGTTCTGTAATCTGATGGGGAGCAGGAATCCAGAAAAGGAGATTCTGATTTAATGTGCTAAGTTGTGGAACACTGCTGTGAAGAATCTTTACTCTTAGTAACATCTCCCTATGCAGTTACAGACACATGCTCCCCAAAACATTTTAAGAGCACCTGACTTTAAGAATGTTTCTCAAAAATGTAGGGACCTACCAAAAAATTTAATTCCACTTTAAGTGTCTAATAAAGACATGCAATTGAGAAACTTCAGAAATCTCCAATAATTAGCAAACGCAAAACAGCTAACTGTCAAGATCTACTAAAAACTGAGTTGCAAAAGACAGTCGTGCTTTAAAACATTTAAGTATGTTGCATTTAATTAGCGCCAACGGGAATGTGCAAATTGTTCATTTCATCCATCCAAAGCAGTCAACGACAACCACCTGCAACTACTCCTCAGAAACGTGACTTCCAAAGGAACCACCTTATCCTCGGGCCTTCTCTTAAGGGGCCAGGATAAAACTTGAAGATGAGGTATACAGATCGTATAGGCACCAAAAATAAATAAAAGACTGGAAGATAACGCCTTTTAGAAATTAAGTGTAAGGGGACCTATTACCTAATGTTGCTGCCAGAATGAAGTTGTCTAACCCAAGATCTCGGCACCCCTTCAAGGGTGTAAAACTCCAAACCCGTTCACGCTCCACAATTTCCCCACCCTGAGCCAAAAGCTGAAGGAGTCGCTTCCCTCCTAGACCCCCACCCCACCAAAAGGGGAAAAAAAAAACAAAAAACAAAACCCAAGCCAGAAGTAGAAACGTGAGACCTAGTGCAATAGCTTCTCCAACTGCCTCAAAGGCAACATCCACAGCTCATCTCCTTTCTGGAAGCCAACCCTCCATCTCCCATCTTACTCCTTCACAGAAGAGACCAGAATCCTCGTCTCTTTCAACGCTGCATATCGGTACCCAAACCCCAGACCGACCCGACCGCACCCCAGCCTCCCGGGGCTCCCCGAGGCGTGCACGTCCCCACCTCGCCCGCAACATCACGCCTCTGAAGCCGGCCGCCCGCAGCCCCCACGGGTCCCCGCCGTCGCCGCCCCCCAAGCCGGTCCAGGGACACCCGCCGGTGGGCTGGGTGGGGCCGCCCTCCCGGACGTCCCATCCCCCCGGCAGGGCGCGGAGGGGGAGGGGTCCCCGCGCCTCACCTACGGCTCCGCCCTCCCCGGGGGCGCGCTGCCCGGACCCAGCCAGGGCCGTGGGGAGGAGCGGGCGCAGGAGAGCCGAGGGCCCTGGCGCCAGCGACGGGCGGGAAGCTCCAAGCGCCGCCCGATCCCGAGCTGCCGCCACCGCGGCCGTCTCACCCTCCTCTGGGCTGCCGATGCCGCTGCCCGCCCGGGCGCCGCCGCCGCCACTACCGCCGCCGCCACAGCTCGGCCCGGGCGCCCGACGTCACCGCGCCCCGCCCCCTGCGCGAGTCCTCAGCCCCGCCCCTGGCCGACGTCAGCGCGAGCCCCGCCCCCGCCCGGCCGCGCCCGCTCGCCGTCCCGCAGCCTCCTGGGAGGGCGACTCGGCCGCGCGCGGACCTCGGGCGGCTTCCAAGGGGCTGGTGGGCTGGGGGATGGCGAGCGCGGGTGCACACGCGCACACATTCCCCGCGCGGGGCGCTCGGCGTCTGTCTCCTTCCGCTTGCCGTAGGAGGCGGTGCGGCGCTGACAGTGGGCAACCACTACCGCCTCGGTGGACCGGTGCCGCGCAGCCGGTGCCCAGGTCTCCGGGGGCAGGTGAGTTTCCCGCCCCGAGGCCTTCGGACTATCCGCACCGCCCGGAGACCCCGCCGGCGGCCTGTCCGCGGTTCACCTCGGCGGCCTTCCCTGTCCTCGCCTGCGGGTGGCAGGCGGCCCCGCTCGGGCGCCCCAGTTTGTGGTGCCGAAGCGCTGGCAGGTTTCCCAGTCTGAGGCGCGCACCGTTACTGTGAGGCTGTAGGTAAGCTGTCGCCGCCCCAAGAGTGATGATGTGGGTTGTTTGCAGCCCCTGCCAGCGAGTGTTTGATCAGTAACTAAACACCCTGAGAACAGTTGAGTCACAGCAGCGTGAGTTCCCTCGTGGTCCCACCGCCACCTTCGCGCCCCTCCTCAGGGCCTCGCTCGTCACCGCGTCCCCCTTGGCCCAGCGTCGCCGCCCTCGGGTTCCCCCGGTCTCGGTCCTGCTACACCGTCGCCCCCTTCTGTACGATCAGGACTGCTGCCGGGGGACGGCGCGGTCCTGCCAAACGAAGCTTCCTGAAGTATTTGATTTTCTCAGACTCTTCACTCAGGAAAAGCCTACCCCCTGTGACTCACGGTCTTCCTCACCTGACTGCCAATCCGCTCGTCCTGTAAGCTCCCCAGCGATGTGAGGAGGTGGAAGGAAAGCAAAGTGGACTTCGTGCTATCTACCTGGTTTCCCCCCGCCCATCCTCTACTTGTGTGACCTTGGGAAGATCACAGTATTTCTGGGTCCTGCTTTTCTTAACTGTAAAGTGGGGTGTGGACGAGATGTCTCAGGTTTATCGTCAGACCCTGAAATGTGTGGGTTTGAAGAGTGGAAGATGCTAAGTTAAGCATTGTTCTGCCTACACAGGAATACTGTCCACATCACAGGCTTAGAAAATTTTTTGGTTTCTCTTTTTTGTCATTCCACTGTTCTTGTTTCTTATTCCCTACTCTGCCCTACATATCTTTTTTTTTCTTTAATCTACATTTAAGTTGCTTTTTTTTCTTTTGGCCACCTCACACAGCATTCGGAATCTTAGTTCCCTGACCAGGGATGGAACCCATTCCCCCTGCACTGGAAACGTGGAGTCTTAACCACCGGACCACCAGGAAAGTCCCAGGGTTTTTTTTTTTATTAAAGCTGGCTGAGTACATTCTTTAATTGCCTCCTCTTCCTAAAACCCTGTTAAAATGCTCATAAAGAAATGAAAAATGATACAAACCAGTATAGAACAGAAAATGGGAAGGAAGCCACCAAATTTTTGTTGTTGTTAATTTTACACCGAGAAAGTGTGGTCTGATTAAACAAAATGGAAGAAACCATAGTTTGGAATAGGTGAAGGGAATGAGTACTGCAGTTGAGGAAGGAGGCCTAGCAGCCAGAAGTGATTTAAAGAAACTGAAATTTGGAGTCATCAGCACAACAGACCAAGAGTGAGAAGCGGGGATGAAAACAAGGAAACTAAATAAAGGTTTCTATGTAGACCAGCAGTACCCCAGCCCTCCCCACCCCATACCTCAGATACAATAGCTAGGCATTTATCCCAGGCTAAAAGTCAAGTTCTTATAATCTCTGGGGAGCATTTAGTGACTAAGAGTAAAGCATTCTTTATTCTGGCACAATAGCCAACTTCCTACCCACTCACCCTAGAATGAAGTTGGCAAGACCCTCCCAAGTACTAAAGATTCGTCATCAGCGTCCAACTATTTCATCTTAGATATGAACAGATAACCAAGGGCTGTTAGGTATTTAAGGGAAGTCTCCAACTTGGGGCTGACAGAGGAGAAAATGTGACCATAGAAAAAAAAGACACTTCAGAGAACTTAAAAAAATTTAGTATGCTCCCAACTTATTACAGCTATGAAACAAGGATAATATACTCATATAAGTTCACACTCTAGGAACAAAAAGTAAATCTTAAATTAGAAATGAGAAATTGTCAAAATTCAGATCATGAACTCCTTATTACCAAATTCAGACTCAAATTGAAAGTAGGGAAAACCACTAGACCATTCAGGTATGACCTAAATCAAATCCCTTATGATTATACAGTGGAAGTAAGAAATAGATTTAAGGGCCTAGATCTGATAGAGTGCCTGATGAACTATGGAATGAGGTTCGTGACATTGTACGGGAGACAGGGATCAAGACCATCCCCATGGAAAAGAAATGCAAAAAAGCAAAATGGCTGTCTGGGGAGGCCTTACAAATAGCTGTGAAAAGAAGAGAGGCGAAAAGCAAAGGAGAAAAGGAAAGATATAAGCACCTGAATGCAGAGTTCCAAAGAATAGCAAGAAGAGATAAGAAAGCCTTCTTCAGTGATCAATGCAAAGAAATAGAGGAAAACAACAGAATGGGAAAGACTAGAGATCTCTTCAAGAAAATTAGAGATACCAAGGGAACATTTCATGCAAGGATGGGCTCGATAAAGGACAGAAATGGTATGGACCTAACAGAAGCAGAAGATATTAAGAAGAGGTGGCAAGAATACACAGAAGAACTGTACAAAAAAGATCTTCACGACCCAGATAATCATGATGATGTGATCACTTGGATGAGATGGCTGGATGGCATTACGAACTCGGTGCACGTGAGTCTGAGTGAACTCCGGGAGTTGGTGATGGACAGGGAGGCCTGGCATGCTGTGATTCATGGGGTCGCAAAGAGTCGGACGTGACTGAGCAACTGAACTGAACTGAAAGTCCATGAAGTTTTAAGGAAAATAGAATATGCAAAGAGATGGAAATTGCAAGTGAAAATATAAGAGAAAGTCAATCCAACAGGACTAATATTACAAGAGAAAGAGAAAACAGTAAATAAAAGATGAAACATTATCCCAGAAATAATGGAAGAAACTTTCCCAGAGCTAAAAACTGTCCACTGGTAGAGAGCAAAAACAGAAAACAACCTTGTGAAATGTTAAAACGCTGGAGATACAAGTAGGTCCTGAATTTCCCAGGAGAAAAGTGACCCATAAAAGAGTAAGACTGTGATTAGAATTCTTACCAGCAATAGTAGATATGAGAAGATAACAAAGACCTTCAAGTTTCTGAGGGAAATATTTCTTGAGCTTGAAATTCTAGGAATTTTTTTTAAAACAACAACAACAGCAACTATTCCTAGCTGAACTATCATTAAAAGATCAGAATGAGAACATTTTCAGATATGCAGAGATTTAAAATGTCAAGCGCCCACATAGGCTTTTTTTTCAAAGTTACTTAACCATGAGGTAGAAATGAGGTATCTGACACTACTGACCAGGAATCAGTGGAGCTAATTCAGATGTGAAGGGATGTCCCAAGAGCTAGGCTAGGGCTTCCCTGGTGGTCCAGTGGTTGAGAATCTGCCTTCCAACACAGGGGACATGAGTTCCATATCTAGTCAGGAGAACTATGATCTAGCAAGCCACAGGGCAGCTGAGCCCTTGTGCCATAACTACTGAGCCTGCGCCCTCTAGAGCTGGTGCTCTGCAACAAGGGAAGCCCCCTTGTGCTGCAATGAAGACCCAGCGCAGCCAAAAATTAATAAATAAATAGCTAGGCTAGATTGGGGTGGAAGGATAGGCATTCTGGGAGATAAATCTGAAAAATAATTGAACTGAATAATTACTCGATAGAAAGCTTAGTGCTGTTTCTAATCTTGCTGTAGTTAAAGCATAGTTTATAAATTATACTGATGTTGACAATGTAAATGTAAAAATATGATTGGCAGTTGAAGATGTGAAACATAGGAAAAGTAGAGGTAAAGGACTCCAGAGATGATGTCTGTGGTTGGCAGAATCAGAAACAGTTGGTAAAACGTACTGTAAGAAGTAGGAAAAGTGGCCAGCGGAGGAGCGAGGAGTTATTAGGCTTATTGAGAGGATGGAAAGACACAAAGTGTAGGGTTTATAATTAAACTAAATTGTGATCAAGAAATAGAAGACTTAATATTGTTACAGTAAGCAATACTCCTTTATTTGTTCTACAGAGTCTATTCAATCCTATCAAAAATCCCAGTTGCCTTTTTTCCCCCAGAAATTGACAAGCAGATCCTAAAATTCACATGGCAGTGCAAGGGACTCAGAATAGCCAAAAGAATCATGAAGAAAAAAGTTAAAACATTCATTCTTCCTGATTTCAAAGCTGACTACAAAGCTATAATAATCAAGGTAATATGTGGTACTGGAATAATAATAGAAGTATATATTGTGGAAAAGAATTGAGAGTTCAAAAATAACCCACACATTGGTGGGCATTTGATTCACTGGGGAACTAATAGTCTTCTCAACAAAGGGTGCTGGGACAATTGTATAACCACATGCAAAAAAAGTGAAATTGGACCCCTACCTCACATACACAAAAACTGATTCACAATGGATCACAGGACTAAATATAAATGCTGAAACTACAGTAATTTTAGATAAAAGCAGGTGTAAATCTTTATGACTTTGAATTAGGTAATAGTTTCTTAGCTATGAAACTAAAACTGTGACAAAATTTTAAAACTGGACTCCATCAAAATGGAATATACAAGACTTGTTTATGTTCAGCTTTAAAAAAGAAGGATATTCTGACACATGCTACAATATGGTGAACTTTGGAGACATTATGCCAAATGAAATAACCCAATCACAAAAGGACTGTACATGGTACAGTTTCACTTATATGAGGTACTTGGAATAGTAAAAGTCATAGAGACAGAAAGCATCAGTGGTTGCCATAGATTGGGGAAAGGCAGATGGCCATTTGCAAACTAGCCAAACCTGCCAATGTCTTGATCTTGGATATCCAGCCTCCAGAAATATGTAAAGTACATTACTGTTATTTAAGCTGCCCAGTCTGTGATGTTACGTCAGCCGTACCAGACTAATAACATATTTTGGTACTGAGAAGTGGGGTGCCACTGTAACAAATACCTTAAAAATGTGGAAGGGGCTTTGCTAGTGGGTAATGAATAGAGGCTTCCCAGGTGACACTAGTGATAACCCTCCTGCCATCACAGGAGACGCACAAGACTCAGGCTTGATCCCTGGGTAGGAAAGATCCCCTGGAGACGGCCATTGCAACCCACTTCGGTATTCTTGCCTTGAGAATCCCAAAGAGTTGGACATGACTGAAGCAACTTAGCACAACACAGCACACAGTGAGTAGAAGCCGAAAAGTTTTTGAGGAGCGTTTTGGGAAAAGCCTAGATTACCTTGAAGAGACACTCTTGGTAGAATTAATGCAAGTTAAAAGGTGACTGTGATGAGATCTCAGGAATGAGGAGCATGCTATTGGAAACCGGAGGAAAGGTGACCCTATTTATAAAGTGGCAGAGAAGGTCAAACTGTTTCCTAGTGTTCTGTGGAAGGTAGAAATTAAAAATAATAAACTTTGATATTTAGCTGCAGAGATTTCTGAGCAGTGTTTGTGGTGCAGCCTTACTCCTTAGAGTATACAGGAGGTGAGAGAGAAAGGAGTTGTTAAGCAAAAATGAACCAGAAGTTGAAGATTTGGGAAATTCTTAGCTTATCTGCAATACGGTAACTTGCAAGAAAAATATATTGGTGATCATTTTGTAATATGTTTAAATGTCAAATCACTATGTTGTACACCTGAAACTAACATGATAATGTACATCAACTATACTTCCGTTTTAAAAAAAGAAATATACATTTGGTCATTCAGACAACTAAAATATATCTCTCATATATATTTGGTCTTCATCCAAGGTTCTTGACACAGCTCCCAAAACCCTTGGAATTTCCTGAGGGACAAGAGCAACAGGAACTTCTGTTGTAGTGTTCAGTCCTTGTTCCTCAGTTCCTGAAGTCACTTTCAGAGCCATAAAGGTGAAATAGGTATCCTGTTATTTAAATGTTTATGTTAATGAGGTGACTTTTGGAAAGCCCTAAGGATAGAGGTCGTTAGCAAAGGACTCAACCAGGGATTACAGGGTTAGAACTTCCACCCCACCCCCTTACCTCCATGGAGGAGAGAGAAACTAGAGGCTGAATCAGTTGCCAATGACCAATGATTTGATCAATCATATCTAAGTAATGAAGCCTCTACAACACTCCACAAGGACAGGGTTCAGAGAGCTGCCTGTTGGTGACTTCCTGGAGAAATGGGGAGGGTGGCAAGCAGGAGAGGGCTTGTTATCTCTGCGCCGTCTCCCCATGCCTTGCCCTGTGCGTCTCTTCTATCTGGCTGTTCTTTTTATAATAAATCAGTCATCCAGTGTGTAAAAATTTTTCTCTGAGTTCTGTGAGCCACTCTGGCAAATTACTCAAACCCAAGAAGGCAGTCGTGAGAATCTCTGATTAATAACCCAGTCACTCAGAAGTACAGGTCACAGCCTGGACTTGCAGTTGGCATCCTGAGTTGGGAGAGATTCTTGGAACCTGTAGTTTGTGGCCAGTGGGTCAGAAGCACAGGTAACAACCTGGCTTGCACCTGGCATCCTGAGATGGGGGAGAAGGGTGTACAGCAGTCTGAGCAGGTGTACAGCCTGATGCTGTCTCTGTGTAGATAATGTCAAAATTGAGTTGAGGTGTAAGACACCCAGCTGGTACCCAGAGACTTGCTCCTTGTTGGTGTGGGGAACCACCCCACTCTTCACAGGTTGGAATTATGTGCAGAACCCAGTTACTATCCATATTACACAAAAAGAAAATGTCCTGGGAAACATGTCAAGGGTGTAGCTGGACAGCCATTTGATAAAAAGATCATGGGTCCAATTCATGGATTTCATCAGTCATCTCATAAGTTGCCAGGAATAGAACTAAGATTATACCAGCAGCTGCTAAGTCACTTCAGTCGTGTCCGACTCTGTGTGACCCCACAGACGGCAGCCCACCAGGCTCCACTGTCCCAGGGATTCTCCAGGCAAGAACACTGAAGTGGATTGCCATTTCCTTCTCCATTATACCAGCAGAAACACTGCCAATTTGGATTAAGGGCATAGAGACAAGAAAATGGAGGAATGCTGTCAGACTTCTGAGATTCTTAGGATAGGACACTAGAGCTATCTGGCTGCCAGTTACATTACCCGTCAAGAAAATGGAAAAATGACAACAAATGGGATTCAGAGATCAACACGGCTGCTACTCCAGCCACCAGCCCACAGAATACAAGTCTAGGGGGCAAGGCTGTCTCCTTGTTTTCAGTGGAGCCTGCTACCAACCAGTGCCTCAGGAATAAAACTACTGCCCAGGGCTGAGGGGATGGAGTCACCACTCAGGACCAAGAGGATAAGGTTGCCACCCCAGTGGGCCCAGAGAGCAAAGCATTGAGCCCAAAGGGTTCTTCTTGAGCCTTAAAAAAGGCTCAGTTCAAGGCATGCTTTGGACCCATTCCCTTTTCTGATTTCTCTCTTTTAGAATGGAATATCTCTGTATGCCTATCTCAGCATTGTATTTTGGAAGCACATAACTTGTATCACAGGCTCACAGCTAGGGAGGAATTTTGTCTTAGAATGAATCATATCTCAAGTCTCAACCATACCCAAGGATCAGATGAGACTTTGTGCTTAGAGTCAATGCTGGAATGGGTTAAGACTTGGGATTGGGGTGAATGTGTTTTGCATGTGAGAAAGACAAGAATTTGGGGTATCCAGAGGACAGAGTGTTTTGGACTGAACTGCATTATCCCAAAATTTATGTGTGGAAGCCCTAACCCACATATGTCTGTATTTGGCGACAGGGTTGTTAAAGAGCCAACTGAGGTTAAATGAGGTCATATACACTCTATGGTATTTTGTTATGTCAGCCCTAGTGGACTGATTCAGACAGCACCAGGAAAAAACAGACAACTCACAGAGTGAGGAAAAATTTTGCAAACCATATACCTAATATTTTATCTAGAACATTTAAATAATTCTTAAAACTCAACAATAAAAATACAACTCATTAAAAATAGGTACAGGATTTGAATAGATATTTTTCTAAAGAAGTTGTATAAATAGCCAATAAGTACGTATAAAAATGCTCAACATCATCAGTTATTAGGGAAATGCAGTGGAATCCACTTCACACCCATTAGGATGGCCATAATCAAAAAGGTATGTAACTGTCAGTGAGAAATCAGAACCATTATAGACACCTGGTGGAAATATAAAATGGTACAGTCACTTTGTGAAACAGTCTGACTCTTAACTTCTAGGGACTTCCCAGACAGTCCAGTGGTTAAGACTGCCCTTCTACTGCAGGGAGCACGGGTTTGATCCCTGCTCCGGGAACTAAGATCTCACATGCCACATAGTGTGGCAAAAAAAAAAAACCAACAACCAGCAATTCTACACCTAGCTGTATATGTAAGAGAATTTAAAATATCCACACAAAACCACAATAATTTGTATATGAATGCTATAGCATCATTATTCATAATCACTAAGCAGTGGAAACTAAATCATGAATAAATTACCAAAAACCATAATTTTTAATTTCTAGCCTGCAAGAAAGTAAAGGAATTGTTCTCAAAGACTCAGTAGCTTATAAGAAAGCAAATATTTATTTCTAACTTAGCTGGATTTTGACAGCCAGATTAGGGGCGGTCAGCTGCTGTGCTGAATCAGATCCACCTGTCACCTGTGTTTTGTTTTCCTCAGGATGGAGAACAAGCACGCAGGAGGTAAGCCGAGGAAATTCATTGCATCCTCTGCTCAGGTGTGTCATACGTCGTTAACCAAAGTAAGTCACTCAGCAAGGTCCAACATGATGGTGTGGGAAAGTACATGCCTTTCCCCTTAAGAAAACTTCCTAAAAATTTGTGCACACCACTTGTTTATATCCCATGGTAAGAGCTTAGCTCACGGTCATTCCTTGCTGAAGGGCCGATTTGGAAATACAGATTTTATTGTGGATGGGCATGTATCCAGTTAAAATTAAGAAGTTATATTACTGAAATAATAGAGACTACTCTCTAACAACAATAATATAGATTGAGAGACAACTATCAATCTGCCAGAAATTTCTAAAACAATTGTTTAGTTGCTCACTCATGTCCAACTCTTTGTGACCTCATGGACTATAGCTCACTAGGCTCTTCGTGGGATTTTCCCAGCAAGAATACTGGAGTGGGTTTCCATTTCTTTCTCCAGGGGATCTTCCTGACCCGGGGATCAAACCCATGTTTCCTGCATTGGCAGGCAGATTCTTTACCAAAGAGCCAGAAGGAACGCCTCTAAAACAATGATATTTTAAAACTTTAAATAGACATTAGATACATCTGAAGAACAAAATGAGGTAGAAGATGCAGTGGAAGAATTAAACTGCCTAATTAAACTGCTTAATAAACTTTCAAACTGCTTAGAATGCAGCACAGAGAAACGGAGATGAAAATATGATGAGTTTAAAGACGTGGTAGAAAAGGCAGTCTCCTACTTTAAGCCTACTAAGAGTACTTTAAGGAGATTATAATGGAAGGAGGTGACTGTCCATATAATGGGTGAGGACTTTCCAAACTAATAAGCAAAATAAATCTACAGATCAGGAGTTGCTAAGAACAGAATCAGTCAAAAGAAATCCAGCCTAGATAAAATGCAGTGGAACTGACAACCTAAAGAACAACACGTCTTAAATTCACTTGTGTTGGTTTCCCAGGACTACTGGAACAGAATGCCACAGCTGAGTGGCTTAACATCATAGGAATTTACAGTCACAGTTCTAGAGGCTCAGTTCAGTTCAGTTCAGTCCCTCACTCATGTCCAAATCTTTGTGACCCCATTGACTGCAGTACACCAGGCTTCCCTTTCCATCACCAACTCCAGGAGTTTGCTCAAACTCCTATCCATCGAGTCAGTGACGCCACCCAACCATCTCATCCTCTGTCATACCCTTCTCCTTCCTCCAGTCTTTCCCAGCATCAGGGTCTTTTCCAATGAGTCAGTTCTTCGCTTCAGGTGGCCAGAATATTGGAGCTTCAATATCAGTCCTTCCAATGAATATTCAGGACTGATCTCCTTTAGGATGCACTGGTTGGATCTCCTTGCAGTCCTAGGCACTGTCAAGTCTTCTCCAATACCACAGTTCAAAAGCATCAATTCTTTGGTGCTCAGCTTTCCTTATGGTCCAACTCTCACATCCATACATGACTACTGGAAAAACCACAGCTTTGACTTTTCAGACCTTTGTTGGTAAATAATGTCTCTGCTTTTTAATATGCTGTCTAGGTTTGTCATAGCTTTTCTTCCAAGGAGCAAGCTTCTTTTAATTTCATGGCTGCAGTCACCATCTGCAGCGATTTTGGAGCCCAGGAAAATAAAGTCTGTCACTGTTTCCATTGTTTACCCATCTGGTTGCCGTGAAGTGATGGGATTGGATGCCATGATCTTTTGTTTCTTGAATGTTGAGTTTTAAGCCAGCTTTTCACTCTCCTCTTTAACGTTCATCAAGATGCTCTTTCAGTTCAGTTCAGTCGCTCAGTCGTGTCCGACTCTGCGACCCCGTGAATCGCAGCATGCCAGGCCTCCCTGTCCATCACCAGCTCCCGGAGTTCACTCAGACTCACGTCCATCGAGTCCGTGATGCCATCCAGCCATCTCATCCTTGGTCATCCCCTTCTCCTCCTGCCCCCAATCCCTCCCAGCATCAGAGTCTTTTCCAATGAGTCAACTCTTCGCATGAGGTGGCCAAAGCACTGGAGTTTCAGCTTTAGCATCATTCCTTCCAAAGAAATCCCAGGGCTGATCTCCTTCAGAACTGTCTCTTATACACATCTGATGGGCATGTATCCAGTTAAAATTAAGAAGTTATATTACTGAAATAATAGAGACTACTCTCTAACAACAATAATATAGATTGAGAGACAACTATCAATCTGCCAGAAATTTCTAAAACAATTGTTTAGTTGCTCACTCATGTCCAACTCTTTGTGACCTCATGGACTATAGCTCACTAGGCTCTTCGTGGGATTTTCCCAGCAAGAATACTGGAGTGGGTTTCCATTTCTTTCTCCAGGGGATCTTCCTGACCCGGGGATCAAACCCATGTTTCCTGCATTGGCAGGCAGATTCTTTACCAAAGAGCCAGAAGGAACGCCTCTAAAACAATGATATTTTAAAACTTTAAATAGACATTAGATACATCTGAAGAACAAAATGAGGTAGAAGATGCAGTGGAAGAATTAAACTGCCTAATTAAACTGCTTAATAAACTTTCAAACTGCTTAGAATGCAGCACAGAGAAACGGAGATGAAAATATGATGAGTTTAAAGACGTGGTAGAAAAGGCAGTCTCCTACTTTAAGCCTACTAAGAGTACTTTAAGGAGATTATAATGGAAGGAGGTGACTGTCCATATAATGGGTGAGGACTTTCCAAACTAATAAGCAAAATAAATCTACAGATCAGGAGTTGCTAAGAACAGAATCAGTCAAAAGAAATCCAGCCTAGATAAAATGCAGTGGAACTGACAACCTAAAGAACAACACGTCTTAAATTCACTTGTGTTGGTTTCCCAGGACTACTGGAACAGAATGCCACAGCTGAGTGGCTTAACATCATAGGAATTTACAGTCACAGTTCTAGAGGCTCAGTTCAGTTCAGTTCAGTCCCTCACTCATGTCCAAATCTTTGTGACCCCATTGACTGCAGTACACCAGGCTTCCCTTTCCATCACCAACTCCAGGAGTTTGCTCAAACTCCTATCCATCGAGTCAGTGACGCCACCCAACCATCTCATCCTCTGTCATACCCTTCTCCTTCCTCCAGTCTTTCCCAGCATCAGGGTCTTTTCCAATGAGTCAGTTCTTCGCTTCAGGTGGCCAGAATATTGGAGCTTCAATATCAGTCCTTCCAATGAATATTCAGGACTGATCTCCTTTAGGATGCACTGGTTGGATCTCCTTGCAGTCCTAGGCACTGTCAAGTCTTCTCCAATACCACAGTTCAAAAGCATCAATTCTTTGGTGCTCAGCTTTCCTTATGGTCCAACTCTCACATCCATACATGACTACTGGAAAAACCACAGCTTTGACTTTTCAGACCTTTGTTGGTAAATAATGTCTCTGCTTTTTAATATGCTGTCTAGGTTTGTCATAGCTTTTCTTCCAAGGAGCAAGCTTCTTTTAATTTCATGGCTGCAGTCACCATCTGCAGCGATTTTGGAGCCCAGGAAAATAAAGTCTGTCACTGTTTCCATTGTTTACCCATCTGGTTGCCGTGAAGTGATGGGATTGGATGCCATGATCTTTTGTTTCTTGAATGTTGAGTTTTAAGCCAGCTTTTCACTCTCCTCTTTAACGTTCATCAAGATGCTCTTTCAGTTCAGTTCAGTCGCTCAGTCGTGTCCGACTCTGCGACCCCGTGAATCGCAGCATGCCAGGCCTCCCTGTCCATCACCAGCTCCCGGAGTTCACTCAGACTCACGTCCATCGAGTCCGTGATGCCATCCAGCCATCTCATCCTTGGTCATCCCCTTCTCCTCCTGCCCCCAATCCCTCCCAGCATCAGAGTCTTTTCCAATGAGTCAACTCTTCGCATGAGGTGGCCAAAGCACTGGAGTTTCAGCTTTAGCATCATTCCTTCCAAAGAAATCCCAGGGCTGATCTCCTTCAGAAAGCCTTGACTAGACAGATCTTAGTCGGCAAAGTAATGTCTCTGCTTTTGAATATACTATCTAAGTTGGTCATAACTTTTCTTCCAAGGAGTAAGCATCTTTTAATTTCATGGCTGCAGTCACCATCTGCAGTGATTTTGGAGCCCCCAAAAATAAAGTCTGACACTGTTTCCCCATCTATTTCCCATGAAGTGATGGGACCAGATGTCATGATCTTCGTTTTCTGAATGTTGAGCTTTAAGCCAACTTTTTCGCTTTCCTCTTTCACTTTCATCAAGAGGCTTTTTAGTTCCTCTTCACTTTCTGCCATAAGGGTGGTGTCATCTGCATATCTGAGGTTATTGTTATTTCTCTTGGCAATCTTGATTCCAGCTTGTGCTTTATCCAGCCCGGCATTTCACATGATGTACTCTGCATAGAAGTTAAAAAAGCAGGGTGACAGTATACAGCCTTGACGAATTCCTTTCCCAATTTGGAGCCAGTCCATTCTTCCATGTCCAGTTCTAACTGTTAGTTCTTGACCTGCATACAGGTATTTCAGGAGTCAGGTGAGGTACTCTGGTATTCCCATCTCTATCAGAATTTTCCACAGTTTGTTGTGATCCACACAGTAGAAGGCTTTAGCATAGTCAATGAAGCAGATATGTTTTCTGGAATTTTCTTGCTTTTTCTATGATCCAGCGGATGTTGGCAATTTGATCTCTGGTTCCTCTGCCTTAGAGGCGTGTGGTCTAAATCAAGGTGACAGCAGGGCCTTGTTCCCTCTAAACAGGAGGGGGAGTCCTTTCTGGCCCTCCCTTGTTTCTGGTAATCTGCCGGCAGTCCTTGGCATTCCATGGCTTGCATCTGCGGCACTGCACTGCCTGCCTCCCATCTGTGTATCTGTCTTTTTTCCTCTGCTGATAAGGAACTCAGTTATATTCGATTAAGGGCCCACCCTCCTCCAGTACAACCTTACCTTAACTGTGTCCAAAATAAGGTCCCATTCTTAAATACTGGAGGTTAGGACTTTAACCTGTCTTTTTGAGGAATACAGTTCAACCTATAACAGAAGACAAATAAAAAATCAACTCACTTACAAAGGAATAGTAATTAGACTGATAGCAGACTTAGGAACACACAAGAGAAGCCAGAAGATAGTAGAATAATGCCTCCAAGTGCTGACAGAAAATAACTGTCATCAGAATTGTGTCTCCAGTAACACTAACAGACAAGATCAAGGACAGAATAATGGCAGTTTCAAATAAACAAAAGCACATGGTGTATTACCAACTAATCTTCATTAAAGAGAAATTTAAATGATACTTCAGAGAAAAATAATCCTAGAAAAAAGGGTTTGAAATACAGCAAGATGATGATCAGAAAAATTCGTGAACATGTATGCATCTAACCAGACACTGTGTGTCTGTAACTTCCCAAAACTGACTGAAGAAGTAGTAGAAGTCTGAATGTTCCTTTAGAAAAGAAGTTTGGTTGGTAGTAAATCAATCAAGAATCTTCCACTTAAAAAAAATGTCCAGAATGTTTTATAGATCTGTTTCTTGGAAATATTCAAGGAAAAGTTCATTTTAAACTTATTCCAAGTCTTCTAGAGAATTTACCCCCCCAAAAAAATAGAGTGAGAGAAAACTCTCCACTCCAGCTCATTTAGTGAAGTTATCAAATATTGATACAAAAGCCAGACAGGGATAGTATAAGAACATTAAATTTCAAAGCAATCATATGAAGAAAGGTGCAAAGATGCTAGTAGCAAGCTGATAAAATGTATTTAAAAAATAATATAAGTTGATTTTACCTAAGTGTACAAACGTGAATTAATATTAGAAAATCAATGCAATTTACCATAATATATTGAAGTCATATCAATAGATGCAGAAGAAATATTTCTATGACAAAACTTAGCAAAATGATTATGAAGGAAAGCTATAATAAAAAGCTACAAATGTGTATAGCAAACTATTTTTTTGATGGAAAAACACAAAAAGCATCTCTTTAAATTTAGGAACAAGACAAAGCCACTGTTGACATTTCCATCAGTGTCCTATCCTCATCCTAACTAGCATACTAACAACAGGAAAGGAAATTTATAAGGATAATAAAGGAAGAGATGTAACTATTATTATTCACAGATGATATAATTGTCATCTTAGGGTTTTCCGCATTAAAAAATTGACAGACTAGGAACTTCCCTGTCAGTCCAGTGGTTAAGACTTCATGCTTGCACTACAGGTTCAGTCCCTGGTTGGGGCTCTAAGATTGCATACACTGTGTGCTATGGCCAAAAAAACACACAAAATTGACAGACTGAAATCAGACTTACTAAAATAACTTAGTACTGTGTCTAGATAAAAGATAAATATACAGAATCAAGCATATTCTACACCCTAATTAGAAAATCTAGTTTTAAAAAATGATGACCTGAGAAAAATACATATGCATGACCCATAAACATATTACTGCAGATGGTGACTGCAGCCATAAAACTAAAAGACACTTTCTCCTTAGAGGAAAAGCTGTGACAAACCTAGGCAATGTATTAAAAAGCAGAAGTAGTACTTTGTCAACAAAGGTCCATATAATCAAAGCTATGGTTTTTCCAGTAGTCATGTATCAATGTGAAAATTGGACCATTAAGAAGTCTCGGTGATGAAAAATTGATGCTTTCAAACTGTGGCATTGGAGAAGACTCTTGAGAATCCCTTGGACAGGAAGAAGATCAAACCAGCCAATCCTAAAGGAAATCAACTCTTAATATTCATTGGAAGGACTGATGCTGAAGCTGAAGCTCCAGTACTTTGACCACCTGATTCATTGGGTCTATTCATTGGGAAAAAACCCTGATACTGGGAAAGATTGAGGGCGGGAGGAGAATGGGACAACAGAGGATGAGATGTTTGGATGGCATCACCAACTCAATGGACATGAGTTTGAGCAAATTCTGGGAGTTAGTGAAGGACAGGGGAGCCTGGCATGCTGCAGTCTATGGGATTGCAAAAAGTAGGACATGACTGAGAACTGAACAACACAAACATATGAGAAGCTGCAACTTATGATAAAAGAAATGTAAATTAGAAGCACAGTGAAATATCTCTCATTAATAGGTTGGGAAAAATTCAAAAGCTTGACAACACTCTGTGGGTGTGGCAGTGAGGAAAAAAACAAAAGAGACCCTCATACACAGCTGGTAAGGATATAGAATGGTGCAGCCCCTCAAGGGGGTCGTTAAGAATTATCAAACAGAACTACCTGTGTGTACCTTTTAACTCAGCTATCCATTTTCTAGGGATTTACCCTGAATAGGCACCTCCACAGACATTACACAACATACATGTAAGGTTACCCACTCAGGCTTTATTTGTAGTAGTAAAATATTGGAAACATAGTATAAACTATGATAAATATATGCAATAAAGAAATACAAATATAATAACCTATAATGGAAAAGGATCTGGAAAAATATACATGTATAAATATATGTTAACTTTTACTGTATATCTGAAACATTGTAAATCAACTGTACTTCAATTTATAAAAATACAGGGGTAAAAACAAATGAGAAAGATTTCTGTAGACTGATAAAAGAGTGTTGTATAGGATACCTTGTTAAGTGCAAAAGAGCATATAGTATGTTATCTTTTGTGTAAGAAAAAAAGGAAGTGTTTGCTTATTTTCCTGAAAAGAAACACAGGAGGGATAAACCATATATTGTTAGTTATTTAGTATGATAAACTATATATAAATTATCTCCTGTATAAGCCTTCTGGGGCTGCCATAACATATCACAGCCTGAGTGGCTTAAACAACAGAAACTTTCTCAAACTTCTGAGGTTGGAAGCCCAGAACAAGGTGCCCGAAAAATTTGGTTTCTGGTCAGGCGTCCTTTCCTGGCTTGCAGATGGCCTCCTTGCTCTGTCCTCACTTGGCCCTTTCCCCGTGCAAGTGCACAAGGAGGGAGAGAGTGCTCGGTTGTCTCTTCTCTTAAGGACACCAGTCTTCTCTGATCAGAGACTCACCCATATGATCTCATTTAACCTTAGTTTTCTCTGTAAAAGCCCAGTTTCCAAATACAGTCACATTAGGGATTCCTGCTTCACCATACACATTTTGGTGGTGGTTTAGTCGCTAAGTTGTGTCCGACTCTTGCTACCCTCTGGACAGTAGCCTGCCAGGCTCCTCTGTCCATGGGATTCTCTAGGCAAGAATACTGGAGTGGGTTGCCATTTCCTTCTCCAGAGGATCTTCCCCACCCAGGGATTGAATCTGGGTCTCCTGCATTGCAGGCAGATTCTTTACCAACTGAGCTATGAGGGAAGCCCAGCTCATTTTGGAAGCCCAATACACATTTTGGAGGAACACAAATCTGTAAGTTACCTCTGGGATTTGAGTGGAATGGATGGATATAGTAATGAGATTTCTCAGAGCATATCATTATAAAGTTTTACATTTTTAGTCACATAAATGGTTTACATATTTTAAATATATGAGTTCAAAAACAATGAAGCAAATGAGCCTAATTTTATCAAATTGACATATAACCACATTGACAAAAGTTTCATTGAAGTCATTTTTGAACATAGTGTTCTTATGTACACCCTGGTAGATAGTCTAACAGCTACAAAGAAATTTTGAAAGTTACTTCAGTTTGTTATTGGTAGCATCAGTGGAACAGCAGTTCTGGAACTAGTTTATCTTTTGTAGAACAGAGCAAACGAGTGACTATACTGATGTCATTATGTGAGGTAGTTCACATGTGGAATGGGGGAAGGGGAAGAGGAACCCTGCAGTGGGATTTGGATTGAAGGTGTCCATGTGAACTGATTTTCCCCCGGACGTGTCCGCTCAAAGGATCTGCAAGCAAAGAAGTTCCAGTTGCAGGGACAACGCAGCAAGAGCCAGCTGATACCTGCACACACTGTGGGATGGGTTACAGGAGAAGAATTCCAAGTTAGGGTGCTCCAGGTTTTTATAACAGGCTGCATGCAGACCTGCCTGAATTTTGCCTTATGCTTTATAGATATTACCTTATTATACTGGATAATAATAATCTTGTTCTGGTGGGATACATTACCTCTAGCCTCCAAGGCTACTCACTGTCAACTTTAAAAATAAGATAGGTCATTATGTCGCCAGCAAAATGAGTTTATTTGGGAATAGCTAGAGGAGTTGCATGGAGAAGGCAATGGCACCCCACTCCAGTACTCTTGCCTGGAAACTCCCATGGACGGAGGAGCCTGGTAGGCTGCAGTCCATGGGGTTGCAAAGAGTCAGACACAACTGAGCGACTTCACTTTCACTTTTCACTTTCATGCATTGGAGAAGGAAATGGTAACCCACTCCAGTATTCTTGCCTGGAGAATCCCAGGGACGGTGGAGCCTGGTGGGCTGCCGTCTATGGGGTCGCACAGAGTCGGACACGACTGAAGTGACTTGCAGCAGCAGCAGCAGCAGCAGAGGAGTTGCAATTCAGGAATGCACGCTCTGGCAGACCATGGGCATCAGAGAACAAAGGAGGGGAACCTGCTTTTATAGAGAAATTGGGGGTTAGGAGGGGCTGTTTAAATGAAAGTTCACTGGAGGAAAGTAAGAGTTGAGGGTGGCGCTAATTCCTCATTGACTGAGCTGCAGAGCTTTCCATTGGATGGGCTTGCTGGGCGAGAAGAAAATTTTCTTTCCTCCTGCTAGGCTGTAGAGGGACCTTCTTGCTGGAGATGCAGATAGGTCTGTCCTATTTGGGGTACTTGACAAGGAGTGTTAGGGCACGAGAGTTCCCTCTAAAGAACTTCCTGACTTTAATTGTAGTTGAGGTTTCCTGTGTTAATTTTCACATAGTTATTCAAATACTTTGAAAAGATAATTCAAAGCAAAAGGACAATTTGTGGCTCTCTGCTTACAAGTCATGAACAAACATGAAATCATAGAGAACTATCTCCCAGTAGCCAGTTTGTGGGTCATTCTACAAAGCAACTGGTCATAGTTCATTAAAAATACTGATGTCTGGACTTCCCTGATGGTCCAGTGGATAAGAATCCACCTTCCAAAGCTGGAGACATGGGTTCAGTCCCTTGTCTGGGAAGATCCCACATGCTACAGAGCAACTACGGCCATGCGCCACAACCAGAGAAAGCCCACAAGGCAACCAAGACCCACTGCAGTCAGTAATAATGAAATAAAAGCATTTTTAAAATATTAATGTCCAAGCAAACCTTGTTAGTGTCCTGCCCACATTCCCTCAACCTTCTACCTCAGTGTGCTGTCCTGGTGTCTCTCTTCCAGATTTTGCGTTTCTTTGCCTGAGCTTCTGCCTAAGGCTGGTGGGGAGTCAGCTCCTTTAGGAGCAGCTTGTGACCAATGACTGATGACAGTTAGAACACAGATTACCCCAGGTCCCTTGCCTTCTGTGGGGGTGACTCTGAGGCACAGGTTGTAACTAACTCCCTGAGTTCCCCAACAGTAGAAAGCAGCTTCCTTCCATCATAACTGGCTTGATGACACACCCTATTGTTTGGTCTCTTTACCTGTCTCGCTTCCCTGTGACATTATTGGTGTTTCCTGAGTTTACCTCTCAAATAAGCTACTTCCAGTTGAATCCCTGTCTCAAATCCATTCTGGTAGAACTCAAGACATGTCCCTGTGGAAATGTCAAACATACAGTCGGATGTGAATCGGGAATTCAGAGGAGAGGTTCACACAATTTGTGGGTCGTTAGCAGAAAGATGGTATTTGTTCCAGTTATCTGTTGCAGCAAGAGAGATTACCCTAAAATTTTGTGACTGAAAACAGCCACTTTTTTGTGTGTGTGTAACTCACAATTTTGTGGATCAGAAATTCAAGCCTGTCAGCCAGGCAATTCTTTTGTTCCACATGACATCACCTGAGGTCAGTCATTCCATGATATTCAGCTGCCTCTGCAGGTAAAACTGTGAGCAGAGATAGGAAGTCAAAGGTATGAATGGGGATGAAGTCCAGGCTCTGAAACTTCCAATAGTAAGAGGCCAGCGAGCTGAGGAAGAGCCAGCAGCAGAGAGTGGGCACTGCCTGCATTGTATGCTGCTGATAAATCAACACACAGTAAAAACTGACATTGTGAGCATCTGTTGGGACCCAGAGATATTGAATAATGTCCTCCAAACTGAGAAGGAACTTTGAGACCAAAACACAAAGGAGGCAACCCCATGAAGTGCAGACAGGAAGTTTATGTTGGCAACTTACAGGCATGGTCCTGTGGACCAGCATCCAGGGGCATTCACAGCTGCAGTCTATGTCACCAGAAGGGGTACCAAGGACTGGAAGGGGCCAGGCTAAAAATAGAACCTGCTACCAAGTGGGAAGCACGTCCACAGTGATGGGAACCCAGGGTTTTTCTTCCCCCAGGGGTATCTCGTGATCATTAACCACCTGCATCAGGACAAGGCATTCTTCCAGGTTCCATATCAGATGAAGGCAAGGGTAAATGTTGATAGGAAACTTAGAGGACTCGGATGCATTCCTGTGAGTGAACTGCAGTTCAGTCACATGGAACGGGGGTGGGGGTAGGACTGGGGGCCCAAGATGGGGCTGACAAAATGGAGTCAGTATGGTCCAGCCACATGGCATCACATGGACCATGGCAAGAGCAGGTATTCAGGTGAGTCAGTCGAAAGTTTGATTAATTGGTCCAAGGGAGGATGGGATGGGTGGAAATAGAATTGTATTAGTGGTTCTTCAGAGAATTTCTGTTATAAACAGGAATGAGGAGATGGGAGGTCAGCATTGTGTTCCCACGTCCTTTTCTCCTCTTCCAAGATTCCATCTGACGTCATCCACTTCTGCCCTTGTAGTTTGGGACTTGTACATGGAGGCGTACTGGCTGGTGTGATAGCTTGGGATCCCCTTTTATTACCTCTTTATTATTTGCATAATGAGAAGATAACTAAACTTTAGTCATAAGTATCTCCTACAGCACTTTTTAACTCCCAAAGTTGCAGGGAGGAGGAGTATGAGTATGGCTTTTTAAAATCATTATTTAAAAATTAATGATTAAATTAATTTAAATTAAGTATTTAAATACTATGCACAGTATCACCTAATTTTACCCATTATATTTGAAGTTTTTATACTTGATAAATGTCCGTATTTATGTGTAGGTGATTAAGGATTTGCCATAGTGAGGTTTATAGTTACAGTTTTATGTCAAATTAAGCAGGCACGAATAGTAGAAGGCATTAATAGCAGAGTCTCAGGGGCAACACAGTTCAGTTCAGTTCAGACGCTCAGTTGTGTCCAACTCTTTGCAACCCCATGGACTGTAGTACACCAGGTTTCCCTGTCCATCAGCAACTCCCAGAGCCTGCTCAAACTCATGTCCATCAAGTCGGTGATGCCATCCAACCATCTCATCCTCTGTCATCTCCTTCTCCTCCTGCCTTCAATCTTTCCCAACATCAGGGGCTTTTCCAGCGAGTTAGTTCTTCTCATCAGGTGGCCAAAGTATTAGAGCTTCAGCTTCAGCATTAGTCCTTCCAATTAATATTCAGGACTGATTTCCTTTAGAATTGACTGGTTGGATCTCCTTGCAGTCCAAAAGTCTTCTCGAACGCCACAGTTCAAAAGCATCAATTCTTTGGTGCTCAACTTTCTTAATGGTCCAACTCTCACATCCATACACGACTATTGGAAAAACCATAGCTCTGACTAGACAGCCCTTTATCAGCAAAGTAATGTCTCTGCTTTTTTTAATATGCTGTCTAGATTTGTCATAGCTTTTCTTCCAAGGAGCAAGCATCTTTTAATTTCATGGCTGCAGTCACCATCTGCAGTGATTTTGGAGCCCCCCAGAATAAAGTCTGTCACTGTTTCCATTGTTTACCCATCTATTTGTCATGAAGTGACCAGATGCCATTATCTTAGTTATTTGAATGTTGAGTTTTAAGCTAGCTTTATCACTCTCCTCTTTCACCTTTATCAAGAGGCTCTTTAGTTCCTCTTCACTTTCTACCATAACGGCGGTGTCATCTGCATATCTGAGGTTATTGATATTTCTCCTGGCAATCTTGATTCCAGCTTGTGCTTCACCCAGTCCAGCATTTTGCATGACATACTCTGCATATAAGTTAAATAAGCAGGGTGACAATATACAGCCTTGATGTACTCCTTTCCCAATTTAGAACCAGTCCATTGTTCCATGTCCAGTTCTAACTGTTGCTTCTTGACCTGCATACAGGTTTCTCAGGAGGCAGGTAAGGTGGTCTGACATTCCCATCTCTATCAGAATTTTCCACAGTTTGTTTTGATCCACACAAAGGCTTTAGCTTAGTCAATGAAGCAGAAGTAGATGTTTTTCTGGAATTCTCTTGCTTTTTCTATGATCCAACGGATGTTGCCGATTTGATCTCTGTGGTTCGTCTGCGTTTTCTAAATCCAGCTTGAACATCTGGAAGTTCTCAGTTCACATACTATTGAAGCCCAGCTTGGAGAATTTTGAGCATTACTTTGCTAGTGTGTAAGATGAGTGCTGGGGCCCACATTGTGTCTTAATCTATCCTTGCCCAGTTTCCTTATCGAAACTGGAGACAATAATGGTAAAGGTGTTATAAAAATTAGATAGGAAAAGATCAACGCATGTGAAGTGCTCAGACTAGTGCATGTGACTCTTTGCGACTCTTGGACTAGTAAATTCTTCCTAAGTACATACTGGAGCTTCCCGGGTGGCGCTCGTGGTAAAGAATCCTCCTGCCAATGCAGGAGATGAGGCTTCAATCCCTGGGTCAGGAAGATCCTCTGGAGAAGGACATGGCAACCCACTGCAGTATTCTTTCTTGGGAAATCCCATGGACAAAGGAGCCTGGTGGGCTACAGTCAGTGGGGCTGCAAAGAGTCAGACACAACTGAGCAACTGAGCACACACATACACAAGTATATAGTAAGTCCTTGATAAAGTTAGCGAGTGTGCTATTACTGAGCAGTGAATCACCTGTCAGTAGGAGAAGACATGACTTACAGTGGCTTAAATAAGAAGAGATTATTCTGATGACCCAGCAGGCACCCTGGAGCTAGGTGGTGCTAAAACCAGCTCATCTCTACAAGGCCAGGGCTTTGCCCCACATCATTTCCCTTAAATTTTCCCTCGTGATTACACTCCCACAAGTCACCACAGTCTCAAACAAAGGCATTCAAAGACAGAAAGCAGGAGGCAAGGAAACACTTTCTGCTCCAGTGCCTTTCTCTTACTAGGAAGAAAACCACCTCTCAGTGAGTTGCATTGTGTTTTTCAAGATTGCCTTAGATTGAGAAAGCCCTTTGACTAAGAAATGGAAGTGTTGGCTGTTGATGGTCCTAAGTGCACTGATATGGTCCACGCAAGGGGCAAGATGCACGAGGCACTCACTTGCCGCTGAAAGTGCATCTGATGTTGGGCGTGTACACACTGGAATACTACTCAGCCACAAAGAGAGAAATGATGCCGTTTGCAGCAACATGGATAGACCTGAAGATGATCATACTACATGAAATAAATCAAGACAAAGACAAATACAATGTGATATAACTCACATGGGAAATCTACGCTATAACAGAAATGAACATATCTTCGAAACAGAAACAGTTTCACAGACAGAGAACAGACTTGTGGTTTCCAAAGGGGAAAGGGAGTGGGAAGGGATAAATTAGGAGCTTCAGATTAGCAGATACACACTGCTATATATAAAACAGATAAACGACAAGGTCCAACTGTATAGCGCAGAGAACTATATTCAGTATGCTATAATGAACTATAATGTGGAAACATGTTTTAAATAAAGGGCATCTGAAATCTTACAGATTCAAGAACAAACTTCTAATTTCTACCCCCAGATCCGCTCTTCCCCATCTCAGTAGCTGGCATTCCATCCTTCCAGTTACTCAGACCAAATGCTGGAGACCTCCTTAACTCCTCTCTTACACATCACATTCAGCTAGTTAATTAATGCTGTCAGATCTGCCTTCAGATTCTATCCAGTCACTCCCATCATGCCTGTCATTACCGTGCTGGCCCAACACACCATCATTCCTCACCTCCATTATTTAGTCCTTTTCTGACCGCTCTCTGCTTTCTCCCCACCCCCACTATCCTTTTAAAAGCTAGATCATATTTATGTCATCTTCTGGTTCAAAACTCTCCAATCTCACTCAGAGTAAAACCTGGTTTCTTCTCATGGCCTACAATTCCTCCAAGAGAGTCAGTCCTCCTGACTCTGACCTCACCTGCTCCTCACCTTCTAGCTCATTCTGCCCAGCTGCACTGACTTCCTTGCTGTTCTTCAGTCTTGCTGAGCATTGTCCCACCTCAAGACCTGCTCCTCCTGACAAGCACACAAAGCTTGACCCCTTACCCCGCTTCCTTCAGGCCCCCTTGTCTCCACTATTGCCACCTTCCCTGACCTTCTGTCCTCCCTGCCTCCCCACTGTTTTATTTTTCTCCATCTGACTTGCTGTGTATGTGTGTTTATATACAAGGACATACTGGTCTTCCTTGGAGAAGGCAATGGCAACCCACTCCAGTACTCTTGCCTGGAAAATCCCATGGACGGAGGAGCCTGATAGGCTGCAGTCCATGGGGTCACTAAGAGTTGGACACAACTGAGCAACTTCACTCTCACTTTTCACTTTCATGCATTGAAGAAGGAAATGGCAACCCACTCCAGTGTTCTTGCCTGGAGAATCCCAGGGACGGGGGAGCCTGGTGGGTTGCCATCTGTGGGGTCGCACGGAGTCGGACACGACTGAAGTGATTTAGCAGCAGCAGCAGCAGTGTGCTCCCTTATTTTTTTCCTATCTCTCCCACAGAAATGTAAGTTCTGTGAGGGAAGGAACTTTCTTTTATTACCTATTTTAACCCTAGTGCTTGAAACCTGGTAGGCACTTGGGGGGAAAAATTGCTAAATGAATGAGCAAACAATGCTGAGCATTTGGGTTATTTAATCTTTGTACAAAGGTTTATGCATATTCTTTCCATATTTTATGGTTGATACCTTTTGTGAATAATTCCCAAAATGAGAAAGTAAAGACATTTTTTGGCTTCTAGTAAAAGTTATCAAACTGCTTTTCAAAATATTTAAGCCAGTTAAGCAGAAGATGGGGGCTTCCCAGGTGGTGCAGTGGTAAATAACCCCCCTGTCAATGGAAGAGATGTGGATTCGATCCCTGGGTCAGGGAGATCCCCTGGAGTAGGAAATAGCAACGCACTCCAGTATTCTTGCCTGGGAAATTCCATGGACAGAGGAGCCTGGTGGGCTACAGTCCATGGAATCACAGAGTTGGACACGACTGAGCCCAAACAGAAGGAACCAGTTACGTGATGCTCCTGCTAGACATTCTTGGTTGAAACTTTTCCATGTGTTTTGTTGGAAAGACTAGCAAAATTGATTATTTTTCCATATTTATCTGTAACCATCAACAGTGCTGTTGTTTTTTCCCTTCAGTTTTATTGAGATGTAGTTGACATACAGCACTATGTAAGCTTAGAGTGTTCAGCCTAATGATTTGACTTACATACATCATGAAATGATGATCACAGTAAGTCTAGTGAACACCCATCACCATAAGCAGATACAAAAATTAAAGACAAAATTGTTTCCTTTTGATGAGAGCATCAATAGTATATTTACAGAGGTTAAAGCGTCTGCCTGCAATGCAGGAGACCTGGGTTCGATCCCTGGGTCGGGAAGATCCCCTGGAGAAAGAAATGGCAACCCATTCCAGTATTCTTGCCTGGAGAATCCCATGGACAGAGGAGCCTGGTGGGCTACAGTCCACGGGGTCGCAAAGAGTCGGACACGACTGAGCGACTTCACTTCACTCACTTAAAAAAAAAATAAAATCTCACCCACAGGCTTTCTCATATTCATTCACCTTTTTGGTTCTGACCTATCCTTGTTGTTGTTGTTCAGTCGCTCAGTCACGTCCAGCTCTTTGCGACCCCATGGGCTGCAGCACGCCAGGTTTCCCTGCCCTTCACCGTCTCCCGGAGCTTGCTCAAACTCATGTCCATTGAGTCAGTGGTGCCATCCAACCATCTCGTCCTCTGTTGCCCCTCTCTCCTCCTATCCTTAGTGATTTTAATTAAAGGTGAACTCATCAACCTACTTTAAACACTCCTTCCTGTTTTCCTGCACTAAGGGTCATATTGGCCTCACAAGTTCTGGATTCTAAGTCCTGTTTATTAGCATTTATCTTACTTATAGAATTCTCACACTGGAGGGAAAGGCAGTTTTTTCCGCCTCCATGACTCTGCCCTTTTAAAAAATACCAGGCCCCCTCCCCATGATATTTTCTTTATCCGGTTAATATGAACATATGTATAGCTTATATGTGACCTCTTGAGTATAGTTTATACAGTTGTATTTTTTCTGTTTTTGGCTGTGCTGGGTCTTAGTTGCAGAATCTTTAGCTGTGGCATATAAACTCTTAGTTGCTGCACATGGGATCCAGTTCCCTGACCAGGGATGGAACCCACGGCTCCTGCTTTGGGAACATGGAGCCTTATCCATTGGACCACCGTGGAAGTCCCACGGCCCTGGGTTTTTTTGGCCACACCGTGAGAAAAATGTATGAATACATATTGGTCTCTGTCCCTGCTTCCTTGTATCCTGTTCAGTGGTAAAAGTGTCAGAGCATCTTTTGTTCTAATATTTGATCTTTGACCTTGGTTCCTGACACAGAGACTTAGGAATCCCTTGGCATTTCTTGTGTGACGGGAGTGTCTTTTGTTCTAGTGAGGTGATTGTGGTGGGCTTCTCAGGACCTTCAGGATGGGGCGAGGGCGGTGCTGGGCACCAGAAAGACCAAACCCTGATTAGAAGTTCACGCCTTACCCCCTCTGAGAAGGGGAGAGGGGCTGAGGACAGAGATAATGACTGATCATGCCTCTGTGATGAAGCCTCCACAAAAACCCCAAAACTGGGGTGTAGAGAGCTTCTGGTTGGTGAACATGTCCACATATTGGGAGGGAGGCATGCCCCAACTCCTCAGGAACAGAGGCTCTCATGCTTGGGGCCCTCCCAAATCTGGGCCCTGTGTATCTTCTTATCCAGCTGTTCATCTGTGTCCTTTGTTACATAATACACGGGTAAATGCAGGTAACAGTCTCCCTGCATTCTGTGACCCGTTCTAGCAAATAATCAAGGAGGTGGGCAATAGGAACCTCTGATTTGTAGCCAACTCAGACAGCTTTTGTGGGTAACTTGGGGACCTATTATTTGCAAATGGCGTTTGAAGTGAGGGGCCATCTTGTGGGACTGAACCCTTAGCCCATAGAGTCTGCCTAACTCCAGTTAGTGTCAGGATTGAATGGAACTGTAGTGTCAGCTGGCAGTGTAGAGAACTGCATACTCTGTGGGAAACCCGCACACTTGATGCTGGAGGAGTGAGTGTGGCAGTATTATGAGAGTAAAGGAGAAATACGCAGCAGGAGAAGGGTAGGTTATCCCATGTACCTTCTCACTCATTTCATTTTCTTGTTTGCAAAGCCACTTTTTCAGAGATGCCTTCCCCGCATCACCCCTCGATCTAAACAGCACCGCCGCTCCCGTTACTCTGGCTGCTGCCTCAGTCTTGGTCATAGCACCTCTTTCTACCAGCCAGACTTTATAACTGTTTGCTTGCTCATCTTTTCTCTGCCTTCTAGGATACAAGTTCCAGGGGAGCCCAGACTTTGTTCTTTGCTGCATCCTCAGCTCCTGGATTAGTGCCTCTCACATAGGAATGGTTTAATAAATATTTATTTGATGAAAGATGAATAAATGAATGAATAATAAGTACTACCCATTTACTATACTATGGGAGCCCTTGACTGGTAAAATATTTGGAAGTGACATGTTACACAGCACTCTACACAAAACAGAAGAAACCCGCACATCTCATGTCTGCGTGCATGATGTCACTTCAGTCATGTCTGACTCTGCGAAACTATGGACTGTAGCCCTCCGGGCTCCTCTATCCGTGGGATTCTCCATGCAAGAATACTCTAGTGGGTTCCCATGCCCTCCTTCAGGGGATCTTCCCGATCCAGAGACTGAACCTGAGTCTCCTGTGTCTCCTGCACTAGCAGGCAGGTTCTTTACCACTGTGCCACCTGGGAAGCCCCACACATCTCACATGGAAGCTTAAGACCATTTAAACTACATAAATGACCACTTTTCTTTTAAAACCTTTTTCTTCTATGGATAGCAAAGGAAACTGTCAACAAGATGAAAAGACAACCTGTGGAATGGGAGAAAGTATTGTAAGTGATGCAACTGACAAGGGGTTAATATCCAAAATATGCAAAGAGTTCACGTAATTCAACATCAAAAAACAAATGACCCAATCAAAAAATAGGCAGAAGACCTAAGTAGACACTTTTCCAAAGAAGACATACAGATGGCTAACAGGCACATGAAAGGATACTCAACGTTGCTCATTATTAGAGAAATGCCAACTCAAAATCCACAGTGAGGACAAAACGACCATCTCAAAAAGTCTCTAAGTAATGCTGGAGAGGGTGTGGAGGAAAGGGTTGGTGGGAGTGTAAATTGGCGCAGCTACTATGGAGAACAGGATGGAGGTTCCTTATAAAACTAAACATAGAGCTACCATATGATCCAGCAGTCCCACTCCTGGGTATATCTGGAAAAAATGAAAGCTCTAATTCAAGAAGATACATTCACCACAACATTCATGGCAGCACTATTTACAGTAGCAAAGAAATGAGATCAGCCTAAGTGTCCATCAACAGATAAATGGATAAAGAAGATAAAATATATATATATGTACACAATTGACGGAGAAGGCAATGGCATCCCACTCCAGTACTCTTGCCTGGAAACTCCCATGGACGGAGGAGCCTGGTAGGCTGCAGTCCATGGGGTCGCTGAATCAGACACGACTGAGCGACTTCACTTTCACTTTTCACTTTCATGCATTGGAGAAGGAAATGGCAACCCACTCCAGCGTTCTTGCCTGGAGAATCCCAGGGATTGGCCGAGCCCGGTGGGCTGCCATCTGTGGGGTTGCACAGAGTCGGACACGACTGAAGCGACTTAGCAACAGCAGCAGCAGTACACAATTGAATATTACTCTGCCATAAAGCGGAGAAGGCAGTGGCACCCCACTCCAGTACTCTTGCCTGGAAAATCCCATGGACGGAGGAGCTTGGTAGGCTGCAGTCCCCATGGGGTGTCTAAGAGTCGGTCACGACTGAGCGACCTCACTTTCACTTTTCACTCTCATGCATTGGAGAAGGAAATGGCAACCCACTCCAGTGTTCTTGTCTGGAGAATTCCAGGGACAGGGGAGCCTGGTGGGCTGCCATCTATGGGGTTGCACAGAGTCGGACACAACTGAAGCAACTTAGCAGCTGCCATAAAAAGAATGAAATAATGCCTTTTGCAGCAATGCAGATGGATTGAATATTATGCTCAAGAATATTATGCTTTGTGAAATAAATCAGAAGGACAAATACTGTATGACTTTCTTTATATGTGGAATCCAAAAAATAATACCAGTTAATGTATATGCAAAAAAACAGACTCACAGATGCAGAAAACAAGCTAGTGGTTAGCAGAGGTGGGTGGGAGGAAGAGACAAATTAGGAGTATGGGATTAATGATACAAACTACCACACATAAAATAGAAAAGCAACAAAAAATTTATAGCACCAGGAATTATCTGTCTTGCTTCCCTGGTGGCTCAATGGTAAAGAATCTCCATGCCAAGCAGGAGTTTGATCCATGGATCAGGAAGATCCTCTAGAACAGGAAATGGCAACCCACTCTGGTATTCTTGCCTTGGAAATCCCATGGAGAGAGGAGCCTGGCATCCACAGAGGAGTTACATCCATGAGGTCACAGAGAGTCAGATACAACTTAGCAACTAAACAACAACCAAGAAAGGTATAATGGAATACAATCTGCAAAAAAAAAAGCAAACCATGCTGTACACCTGAACCTAATCCAACATTGTAAATCAATTATACTTCAGTGAAAATTAAAGTTGTTCTGTTTTTGTTCCAGTCTCTCATTCATGTTCCTTACATCTATTCTGGCTTCTGACGGCTCTTCCCTCTTCCCTCAGCTTCCAGATGGCCACCTCCTCTCTATGTCTTCACGTGGTCTCTGTGCTCCTGTATCCCGCCCTGGTGTCTCTATTTCCTCCTCTTACAAGGATACCAGACAGACTGAATCAAGACCCACCCTAACAGCCTCATTGTGCCCTCTTAGCGCAGTAGGCAGCGCGTCAGTCTCATAATCTGAAGGTCCTGAGTTCGTGCCTCAGAGAGGGCAGATCATACCTTTGGACTTCCCTGGTGGCTCAGACGGTAGAGCATCTGCCTACAATGCAGGAAACCCAGGTTCAATTCCTGGGTTGGGAGGATCCCCTGGAGAAGGAAATGGCAACCCATTCCAGTACTCTTGCCTGAAAAATCCCATGGACGGAGGATCCTGGTAGGCTACAGTCCATGGGGTCGCAAAGAGTCGGAAACGACTGAGCGACTTAACTTTCAACTTTCACCTCTTTACAGGCCTTATCTCTAGTTACAGTCACAATCGGAGGTACTGGGGCGCAGGCTTCAATGTGAATTTTGGCACAATACAAATCACTTCACAAGTAGCTTTCAGGCCTCCCTTCTTACCTCACTGGCCATTCTCTTTGAGTTTTCTTTGTTCCTTCTCTTTTGTCTTGCCTCTAATGTTGCAGTGCTCAGGACTCAGTCTTTGGGGTCCCTTCTCCTTGTTATCTACACTTTATTCTTATGTTATCTCATCTCCTCCCATGCCTCTAAATGTTATTGTGTTGGCCAGAACGCTCGTTTTCCTTTTTCTGTAAGATGGCTCTACTAGCCCTTAGGTGTCTTTAACTTCATTTAAAACAATTTTGTTCGGTTGTATTGTGACAGCTATCAGATCAGCATGCATTAAAAAAAAAAATCAAAATGGACAAATTATTGTGTAGCTATTTTAATATTGAAAATGGAAGAGAAAAAGCAACATTTTTGACATATTATGCTTTATTGTTTCAAGAAAGGTAAAAACACAATTGAAATGCAAAAAAGGATTTGTGTAATGTATAAAGATTGAACCTGTCAAACCTGATTTGTGAAGTTTCATGCTTGAGCTTTCTCGCTGGATGGTGCTCCATGGTGGGATAGACCAGTTGAAGTTTATAATGTCAAATTGAAAAACTAGTTGAGAAAGTTAACGTTATATCACACAGGAGACAGCTGACATACTCTAAATATCCAAATCAAGCACTGAAAATCATTTGCACCAGCTTGGTTATGTTCATCATTTTCATGTTTGGGTTCAACGTAAGTTAAGTGAGAAAAATCTTTTTGACTGTAATTCCACATATGATTCTCTACTTAAACTAATGAAAATGTTTCATTTTAAAAACAAATTTTAATGAACAATGAAAAGTGGATACTGTGCAGTAATGTGGAATGGGAGAGATCATAAGGCAAGGAAAATGAACCACCAACAACCACATCAAAGGCTAGTCTTCATCTTAAAAAAGTGATGTTGCATATATGGTGGGATCGGAAGGGAGTCCTTTGTTACGAGCTCCTTCTGGAAAACCAGACTATTAATTCCAACAAGTACGGCTCCCAGTTAGACCAACTGAAAGCAGCGCTTGATGAAAAGCATGCAGAATTAGTCAACAGAAAACTCATCGTCTTCCATCAGGATAAGGCAAGGCTGGATGTTTCTTTGATGAGCAGGCAAACTGGTACAGCTGGGCTGGGAAGTTCTGATTCATCCACTGTTTTCACCAGACATTGCACCCTTGGATTTCCATTTGCTCTTGTCTTTACAAAATTCTTTTAATGGAAAAGAATTCAATCCCCTGGAAGACTGTAAAACTCACCTGTAACAGTTCTTTGCTCAAAAAGATAAAAAGTTTTGGGAAAATGGAATTATGAAGTTGCCTGAAAAATGGCAGAAAGTAGTGGAACAAAATGGTGAATATGTTGTTCAATAAAGTTCTTGGTGAGAATGAAAATGTGTTTTTTACCTAAAAACTGAAAGAACTTTTTGGCCAATCCGAAGCCTACATACCAGTGACACCTGTGTGTACATTTCTAGCTCTGACCTCTCCCCTGACTTCTACTCTGATGCTCTCTAGCCTTGCCAGTTACCTCACCTCTCTGAAATGCACTTTTCTTAACTATGAATAGCAGTAACAGCGCTTAGTTCTTAGAGTATTTTGAAAATTTAGCACAACAATGCATATTAAACAGCATACTGTTAACAATTAACGTCAACTTTATTTCTATGTCTTTGGAATTTCTCCGTGAAGGTGTTAAACCACATGCCTAAACGCTTCTTTCTCCAGTGAGTGGAGTGGCAGTGCCTTGGTAAGCAGTGGAGCTGCCGTCATACAATAGACAAGGACAGGAAATGAAAGAACTCCCTATCCCCAGGGATCATGGCTGCATTCAGAAGGGCAGAATGTTATTACTGGATTGGGAACCTGGCTGAGTCACGCACATTAATACAGTGATGCTTGAGAAAGCCGCCTCAGCCTCCAGCAGCCAGACTCCACCCAGTCACTGAAGCACTGCCCTCTCCATTTCATGTAAAACAGAAGGAACTGTGAATCACCGTGTCAGCTCCACACCACCCAGATGCTTCCACTGCAGCCTCCATTTAATGTAAAGTCCGTAATAGGCCAGCCACCGGCCAACCACGTCATGTCCTGACCCCAGTCTGCTATGGCAGATGTTACCAAAAAAAAAACATTCAAGAGGTGGAACACTTCCCAGCTAATGTTATGAGACAAACTTTAACCTGATGTCAAAACTAGATAAATATAAGAAAACTTCGGACCAGTATCTCCCATACTACATAGGTCTCTAGAAAATTGTAGCAAAACAAGTCTAGCAAAATAAAAACCTTTATGACCAAGTGAGTTTTTCCCCAGGGATGCAAAATTGATGTAACATTGGATTAGAACAGGACAGAAAGCCCAGAAAGAAACCCACAAACCTGTGGTCAGCCAGTCTATGACAAAAGGAGGCAAGACAGTCTCTTCAACAAGTGGTGCTGGGAAAACTAGACAGCTACAAGTGAAAAAATGAAATTAGATTATTCTAAGCTCAAAATGGTTTAAAGACCTAAACATGAACCTGGACACTGTGAAACACCCAGAGGAAAACATAGGCAGATCACTGTTTGACATGAATTGCACCAATATCTTTTTCAGTCCATCTCCCAGAATAACGGAAATAAAAACAAATGGGACCTACTTAAACTCAAAAGCTTTTGCACTGCAAAGGAAAGAATCAGTTCAGTCACTCAGTCATCTCCGACTCTTTGTGACCCTATGGACTGCAGCACACCAGACTTCCCTGTCCATCACCAACTCCTGGGGCCTACTCAAACTCATGTCCATCGAGTTGGTGATGCCATCCAACCATCTCATCCTCTGTTGTCCCCTTCTCCTCCTGCCTTCAATCTTTTCGAGCATCAGGGTCTTTTCAAATGAGTTGGTTCTTCACATCAGGTGGCCAAAGTACTGGAGCTTCAGTTTCAGCATCAGTCCTTCCAATGAATATTCAGGACTGACTTCCTTCAAGATGGACTGGTTGAATCTCCTTGCAGTCCAAGGGACTCTCAAGAGTCTTCTCCAACACTACAGTTCAAAAGCATCAATTCTTCGGCGCTCGGCTTTCTTTAACAGTCCAACTGTTAGTCCAACTCTCACATCCATACATGACTACTGGAAAAACCATAGCTTTGACTAGATGGACCTTTGTTGGTAAAGTAATGTCTCTGCTTTTTAATATGCTATCTAGGTTAGTCATAGCTTTTCTTCCAAGCATCTTTTAATTTCATGGCTGCAGTCACCATCTGCAGTGATTTTGGAGCCCCCAAAAATAAAGTCTGTCACTGTTTCCATTGTTTCCCCATCTCTTTGCCATGAAGTGATGGGACCAGATGCCATGATCTTCGTTTTCTGAATGTTGAGTTTTAATCTAACTTTTCCACTCTCCTCTTGTACTTTCATCAAGAGGCTCTTTAGTTCTTCTTCACTTTCTGCCATAAGGGTGGTGTCATCTGCATATCTGAGGTTATTGATATTTCTCTTGATTCCAACTTGTGCTTCATCCAGCCTGACATTTCTCATGATGTACTCTGCATGTAAGTTAAATAAGCAGGGTGAAAATATGCAGCCTTTTTGTACTCCTTTCCCAGTTTGGAACCAGTCTGTTGTTCCATGTCCAGTTCTAACTGTTGCTTCTTGACCTGCATACAGGTATTTAAGGAGTCAGGTGAGGTACTCTGGTATTCCCGTCTCTATCAGAATCTTCCACAGTTTGCTGTGATACACACAGTCAAAGGGTTTGGCATAGTCAATAAAGCAGAAATAGATGTTTTTCTGACACTCTCTTGCTTTTTCGATGATCCAGCAGATGTTGGCAATTTGATCTCTGGTTCCTCTGCCTTTTCTAAATCCAGCTTGAACATCTGGAAGTTCACGGTCCACATACTGTTGAACCCTGGCTTGGAGATTTTTGAACATTACTTTGCTAGCGTGTGAGATGAGTGCAATTGTGCGGTAGTTTGAGCATTCTTTGGAATTGGCTTTCTTTGGGATTGGAATGAAAACTGACCTTTTCCAGTCCTGTGGCCACTGCTGAGTTTTCCAGATTTACTGGCATATTCAGTGCAGCACTTTCACAGCATCATCTTTTAGGATTTGAAATAGCTCAACTGGAATTCCATCACCTCCACTAGCTTTGTTTGTGGTGATGCTTCCTAAGGCCCACTTGACTTTGCATTCCAGGATGTCTAGCCCTAGGTGAGTGATCACACCATCATGGTTATCTGGGTCATGAAGATCTTTCTTGTATAGTACTTCTGTATATTCTTGCCACCTCTTCTTAATATCTTCTGCTTCTGTTAGGTCCATACCATTTCTGTCCTTTATTATGCTCATCTTTTCATGAAATGTTACCTTGGTATCTCTAATTTTCTTGAAGAGATCTCTAGCCTTTCTCATTCTATTGTTTTCCTCTATTTCTTTGCATTGATCACTAAGAAATGCTTTCTTATCTCTCCTTGCTATTCTTTGGAACTCTTCATTCAAATGGGTATATCTTTCCTTTTCTCCTTTGCCTTTGGCTTCTCTTCTTTTCTCAGATATTTGTAAGGCCTCCTAAGTCAACCATTTTGCCTTTTTGCATTTCTTTTTCTTGGGGATGGTCTTGATCACTGCCTCCTGTACAATGTCACAAACCTCCATCCACAGTTCTTCAGGCACTCTATCAGATCTAATCCCTTGAATCTATTTGTCACTTCCACTGTATAATCATAAGGGATTTGATTTAGGTCATGCCAGAATGGTCTAGCGATTTTCCCCACTTTCTTCAACTTAGATCTGAATTTGGCAATAGGGAGCTCATGATCTGAGCCACAGTCAGCTCCCGGCCTTGTTTTTGTTGACTGTATAGAGCTTCTCCATCTTTGGCTGCAAATAATATAATCAATCTGATTTTAGTATTGACCGTCTGGTGATGCCGCAAAGAGCAATATTGCATAGGAACCTGGAATGTTAGGTCCATGAATCAAGGCAAATTGGAAGTGGTCAAACAGGAGATGGCAAGAGTGAACATCAACATTTTAGGAATCAGTGAATTAAAATGGACTGGAATGGGTGAATTTAACTCAGATGACCATTATAGCTACTATTGTTGCCAAGAATCCCTTACAAGAAATGGAGTAGCCATTATAGTCAACAGAGGAGTCCAAAATGCAGTATTTGGATGCAGTCTCAAAAACGACAGAATGATCTCTGTTCATTTCCAAGGCAAACCATTCAGTATCACAGTAATCCAAGTATATGCCCCAACCAGTAATGCTGAAGAACCTGAAATTGAACGGTTCTATGAAGAACTACAAGACCTTCTAGAAATAACATCCAGAAAAGATGTCCTCTTCATTATAGGGGACTAGAATGCAGGTCAGGAAGCAACAGTTAGAACTGGACATGAAACAACAGACTGGTTCCAAATAGAAAAAGGAGTACATCAAGGCTGTATATTGTTACCCTGCTTATTTAACTTATATGCAGAGTACATCATGAGAAACGCTGGACTGGAAGAAACACAAGCTGGAATCAGGATTGCCAGGAGAAATATCAATAACCTCAGATATGCAGATGACACCACCCTTATGGCAGAAAGTGAAGAGGAACTGAAAAGCCTCTTGATGAAAGTGAAAGAGGAGAGTGAAAAAGTTGGCTTAAAGTGCAACATTCAGAAAATGAAGATCATGGCATCTGGTCCCATCACTTCATGGGAAATAGATGGGGAAACAGTGTCAGACTTTATTTTTGGGGGGCTCCAAAATCACTGCAGATGGTGAATGCAGCCATGAAATTAAAAGACACTTACTCCTTGGAAGAAAAGTTATGACCAACCTAGATAGCATATTAAAAAGCAGAGACATTATTTTGCCGACTAAGGTCCGTCTAGTCAAGGCTATGGTTTTTCCTGTGGTCATGTATGGATGTGAGAGTTGGACTGTGAAGAGGGCTGAGCACCAAAGAATTGATGCTTTTGAAGTGTGGTGTTGGAGAAGACTCTTGAGAGTCCCTTGGACTGCAAGGAGATCCAACCAGTCCATTCTGAAGGAGATCAGCCCTGGGATTTCTTTGGAAGGAATGATGCTGAAGCTGAAACTCCAGTACTTTGGCCACCTCATGCAAAGAGTTGACTCATTGGAAAAGACTCTGATGCTGGGAGGGATTGGGGGCAGGAGGAGAAGGGGACGACCGAGGATGAGATGGCTGGATGGCATCACTGACTCGATGGACGTGAATCTGAGTGAACTCTGGGAGTTGGTGATGGACAGGGAGGCCTGGCGTGCTGCAATTCATGGGGTCGCAAGGAGTCAGACACGACTGAGCGACTGAACTGAACTGAAATGAGAATGCGAAATTAGGAAGTTAAGAGCTACCTGGAGTAACGGGCAAATTTGGCCTTGAAGTACAAAATGAAGCAGGTCAAAGGCTAACGGAGTTTTGCCAAGAGAACACACTGGTCATAGCAAACACCCTCTTCCAACAAAGGAAAAAACAAACAAAATGAAAAGACAACCCACATTCAGCAGAAAATACTTGCAAATACTGTGACCAACAAGAATGTCTCCAAAATTTACGAACAGTTCATGAGGCTTAATATCATCAAAACAAACAACCTAATTAAAAATGGCCAGAAAACCTAAATAGGTATTTCTCCAAAGAAGACATATAGATGGTCAAGAGGCACATGAAAAGATGTTCAGCATCTCTAGTTATTAGAGAATTGCAAATCAAAACTACAATGAGGTATCACCTCACACCAATCAAAATGTCCATCATCAAGAAATCCATAAACAATAGGGATGGTCCATTGGCTAAAACCCTGAGCTCCCAATGTAGGGCACCTGGGTTCAATCCCTGGTCAGGTAACTAGATCCCACATGCCACAAAGAAGGTCAGAGGTTATGAGAGCTTCTACTAAGACCCAGTGCAGCCAAATAAATCGTTAAAAAAAGAAAGAAATTCACAAAAAATAAATCCTGGAGAAGAGAGCAGGGAACTCTCCTATACTGTTGGTGGGAATGTAAAATGGTACAGCCACTGTGGAGAACAGTGTGGAAATGTTCTCCTTAAAAAACTAAAAATAGAACTACCATATGACCCTGCAACCCTACTCCTGGACATAAATCCAGAGAAAAATGGTTCAAAAGGATACATGCACCCCAGTGTTCATCAGCACTGTTTACAATAGCCAAGACATGGAAGCAACCTAAAGTCCATCTTAAGAAAATGATATTGTATATAATATGGATGGATTGGACAGAGGAGTGGGTAAAGATGTGGTGCATATATACAATGGATTATTACTCAGGTATTAGAAAGAACAAAGTAATGCATTTGCAGCAACATGGGTGGATCTAGAGATTGTCATACTGAGTGAAGTAAGACAGAGAAAGAGATATATTGTATGATATCCCTTACATGTGGAATCTAAAAAGAAATAATACAAATGAACTTATTTACGAAACAGAAACTGACTCACAGAGAACAAAGTTATGGTTTCCGGCAGGAAGGATGGGAGAAAGGATAGTTATGGAGTTTGGGATCGACTTGTACACATTGCTATATTTAAATTGGATAAACAACAAGAACCTACTGTAGAACACAGGGAATCAGGCCAATGCTGTTGGCAGCCTAGATGGGAGGGGAGTCTGGGGGAGAATCAGTTCAGTTCAGTCATGTCCAACTCTTTGTAACTCCATGGACTGCAGCATGCCAGGCCTCCCTGTCCATCACCAACTCCCGGAGTTTACTCAAACGCATGTCCATTGGGTCAGTGATGCCATTCAACCATCTCATCCTCTGTCATCCCCTTCTCCTTGCACCTTCAATCTTTCCCAGCATCAGGGTCTTTTCCAATGAGTCAGTTCTTCACATCAGGTGGCCAAAGTATTGGAGTTTCAGCTTCAACATCAGTCCTTCCAATGAATATTCAGGACTGATTTCCTTTAGGATGGACTGGTTGGATCTTCTTGTAGTCGAAGGGACTCTCAAGAGTCTTCTCCAACACCACAGTTCAAAAGCATCAATTCTTTGGTGCTCAGCTTTCTTTATAGTCCAACTCTCACATCCATACATGACTACTGGAAGAACCATAGCTTTGACTAGACGGACCTTTGTTGATAAAGTAATGTCTCTGCTTTTTAATATGCTGTCTTGGTTGGACATTGCTTTTCTTCCAAGGAGTAAGTGTCTTTTAATTTCATGGATGCAGTCACCATCTGCAGTGATTTTGGAACCCCCCAAAATAAAGTCTGTCACTGTTTCCACTGTTTCCCCATCTATTTGCCATGAAGTGATGGGACCAGATGCCATGATCTTAGTTTTCTGAATGTTGAGTTTTAAGGCATCTTTTTCAGTCTCCTCTTTCACTTTCATCAAGAAGCTTTTTAGTTCCTCTTCACTTTCTGCCATAAGGGTGATGTCATCTGCATAGCTGAGGTTATTGATATTTCTCCCAGCAATCTTGATTCCAGCTTGTGCTTCATGCAGCCCGGCATTTCTCATGATGTACTCTGCATGGTGGAGAGTTCTGACAAAATGTGGTCCACTGGAGAAGGGAATGGCAAACCACTTCAGTATTCTTGCCTTGAGAACCCAATGGGGGAGAATGGATACATGTATATTTATGTCTGAGTCCCTTTGATGTTCACCTGAAATTTTCTCAACATTGTTGATCGACTATACCCCAATATAGAATTTAAATTTTTTTTAAAAACACACATCAAAAATAAAAGTATTTTATTGTTAAAAAATGCTAATAACCATCATCTGAGCCTTCAGCAGATTGTAAACTTTTTGCTGGTGGAATGTCTTGCCTCTATGTCGGTGGCTACTAACTGATTAAGATGGTGGTTGCTGAAGGCTGGGTGGCTGTGGCAAGTTCTTAAAATAAGACAAAAGTGATATTTGCCACATTGATTGACTCTTCCATCAATTTCTATGTACCAGCAGTGCTCTTGGTTTGCATTTTACCTACAGTAAGATTTCTTTCAAAATTGGAGCCAGTTCCCTCAAATCCTGCTGCAGTGTCAACTAAGTTTATGTAATTTTCTAAATCCTTTGTTATCGTTTCAACAGACTTCACAGCCTCTTTACCAGAAGTAGATTCCATCTCAATAAATTGCTGTTTTTGTCCATCCACAAGAAGCAACTCCTCGTTCCTTAAAGTTTGATTGTGAGACTGTGACAGTTCAGTCCTATCTTCAGGTTCCACTTCTAACTCTCATTCTCCTGCTCTTGCCACCAGGCCTGCAGTGACTTCCTCCGCTAGTCTTGAACCCCTCAGAGTCATCCATGAGAGCTGGAATCAGCTCTTCCAAATTCTTGTTCATGTTGATATTTTGACCTTTTCCCATGAATCACAAATGTTCTTGATGGCATCTAGAATGGTGAACCCTTTCCAGAAGGTTTTCAGTTTATTTTGCCCACATCCATCAGAGGAATAACTATTGGGTCTTAGCCACCAGCTGGTCCATGCTCCCAAGATGGTGGGCCCGGGGTTCAATCCCTGGTCGGGGAGCTAGATCCCACATGCCACCAGAGATCAAAGATCCTGAGTACCGCAACTGAGACCTATACAGCCAAATAAATAAATAAATTTTAAAAATAAGAGTCACTGTCTATGGCAGCTATAGCTTTACAAAATACATTTCTTAAATAATAAGACTTGAAAGTTTAAATTACCCCTTGATCCATGGGCTGCAGAATGGATGTTGTACTAGCAGGCATGTAAACACTATTAATCTCATTGCCCATCTTCCATTAGAGCTCTTGGGTGACCAGGTGCATTGTCAATGAGCAGTAATATTTTAAAAGGAATCTTTTTCTCTTTTCCTGAGTAAACAGTGGATTAAAATATTCAGTAAACTGTATTGTCAAAAGATGTGCTGGTTTCTTTTATCCAGACCCCTCAGACTTTCTCCATATCAACAATAAGGTTGTTTTACTTTCTTATCATTCTTGTGTTCACTGGAGTAGCACTTTTAATTTCCTTCAAGAACTTTCCCTTTGCACTCATAACCTGGCTGTCTCTTTGGTGGAAGAAGTCTAGCTTTTCTATCTCGGCTTTCAACGTGCCTTCCTCACTAAGCTTAGTTCATTTCTAGCTTTTGATTTAGAAAAGAGTGTGACTCTTCCTCTCACTTGAACAGTTAGAGGCCATTGTAGGGTTCTTAATTGTGTCTCAGGGGATCCCTAGGGAGGCTCAGGGAGAGGGAGTGAGATGTGGAAGGGTGGGTCAGTGGAGCAGTCGGAACACGTGTAACGTTTATGCGTTAAGTTCACTGTCTTACACGGTGCAGTCCATGTTGTCCCAAAACAACTACAACAGTAATGTCAAAGACCCCTGCTCACAGATCACCGTCACAGATACACTGACAGTGAACATTTTTGAAATATTGTGAGTTCCCAAAGTGACACAGAGACACGAAATGTAACAGCAAATGCTGTTGGACAAATGATATTAATAGACTTGCTCGATGCAAGGTTGCCACAGTTCTTCAATTTATAAAAACAAAACTGCAGTATCTGCAAACTGCAGGTAAATGAAGAGCAATAAAACAAATAGTTCCCTGCACAGTATTTTGTACCTACTAAGTGATCAATAAGTATTTGTTGAATGAATGCAGTATAATCGGTTCACTTTTTATTTGGGAAAACGAAACCACTGTCATGTGAAAGAGACATTCAGCTTGTTCTGTGTGGTCCCAAAGGACGGATTAGGAAATGCAGAACTGTGATAGAGGAGCTCTGTTTTCCAGTTCCAGTTGCCCAAGGATAGATTTACTGACCTGTGAAGTGAGGTCTCCCCCAGCAGAAACGGGGAAATCACTGAAGATGCAGAGAGTTGAATGTTTCTCAGCTCTGAGGCTGGACCACCCCAGTTCAAAGTCTGGCTAAGCCACTTACTATCTGGGAGGTTTTAGGGCAAATCACTAAATCTGGCTGTGCCAGTCTCTGTGTCTACAAAGTGGAAATGCTTTCTTTGATGCTAAGATGCAGTTATTTCAACATTTCTAAATCAGGATGCTTATCACAGTCATTGTCAGCCAGATGGCAGTGGTGGCATAGTTGTCTGCCCATGCTGGGCATACTTGGAATGAGCTGAGTGTAGTTGTAGGACTCCATGTGTACTGAGCTTGACTGTCTTTTAAAAAATGTCTTAAGACTATGGCATAGATTGGTATTGAAAATTAATATTTTTTGTGTATGCAGAAAGATAAAGGAACAGCAGTGGGGTGTAAATTTCAGATTAGTGAATGCTGTTTACTGTTGATTAGATTTTTTTCTTTTCTTCAGGGTTAATAACCTTATGATAAATCTCGAACTCGACAGCATCTGAGATTCAGTGAATGAGGCATCTCACTAGTTACCTCGTGAGGTTATTATAAAGGTTATAAAGTTATAAGGATTAGCACCTATCTGTAAATGGCCTAGAACGGGGCCTGGTGCAAAGTCAGCCCGGTGAAAGTACTGTTGTTTTATTTTTAAATACTTAGTCATCATTGATTTCAACAGTTGCTGCCTCTCGTCTTGCTTCTGAGGCGGTGCCATAAGCATTTAGGTCATGGAGATTGCAAAAGCACAGTCAGGGTTTCTCTAAAATAGTTTCAGAAATTCAGAGTTGATGCCACTGAAGTTGAGGAAAGCCTCTGACAATACAGGAAGTTCTTACAGAACCAGACATTTTAAACTCAACAATACTGATTGAAAAAGAAGACTCTGGAAATAAAAAATCGAGATTGGGGCTTCCCCAGTGGCTCAGTGGTTAAGAATCCGCCTGCCAGTGCTGAGGGACACAGGTTCCATCCCCGATCTGGGAAGATCCCACATGCCGCTGAGCAACTAAGCCTGAGCACCATAACTACTGAGGCGCGTGTGCCCTAGAGCCCGTGCTCCACACAAGAGACGCCTCCGCAACAAGAAGCCCGTGCTCCACAACTAGAGAGTGGCCCCTACCCTGTAACCAGAGAAAGCCCGGGCGCAGCAACGAAGACCAGCACAACCAAAAACAAATTTTAAAAATCAGGGTTATGGCAGCACCGGCCTTCTCTCTCTCATTCTCAGCAGCTTGTGTGCTGACCCACATTTCCCTCCACCACGTCACAGCCTGGCAAGGATTCCATCATTCCGAAGATTTATCACTTATAAAAGGCTCAATTTCACTCTGAACACCGACTGACCCTGCAGCATCAGGAGAAAGCCAGTGCTTCTCCACACTTCTTTGCCTGCCCCTGCCTCAGACCCAGCAAAGCTACCTGTTCCCAGGAAGTAGCTTAGTTGGGAAAAGATGTTTTGCATTGAAACGGTGGTTCTCATACCAGCCGGCGCCATCTCAGAACACCTGTTTGGGTGCGAAATGATAATTATTGAAAGAACACAATATGGAGATTTCCCCTTGACAGCTGCTCTTGTGTTCTCAAAGCCTCTTACTTCCTTGTTAAGAAATAGGCAGTAGAATGCATAGGAAACCAGGACTTATTATGTGTACCGCCTGGGCTGAGACTCACACCTGGATATTGGGTCTTCTAGTGTGTCAGCCCCTGCTGTGCAGCACACAGCAGTTAGCCTTGGTTAAAATGTGCCTTCTCTTATTCCAAGCAGTAAGTTCACTTCTGCCAGAGCTTCATGAGGGTCAAGCAATGGAGGAAGGCTCCAGGGTTTGGGGAAGGAGTCGAGGGTCTCGGGAGACCTGCCAGCTCTCTCACCCCAGGATACCAATGGAGTAAAGACAGGAAGGACCAGCAAGCTCTGAAAGTATTTTATTTTTTATTTTTATTTTTTAAATTGTTTGTTTGGCTGTGCTGGGTCTTAGTTGCAGCATGCAGCCTCTTAGTTTGGCATGGGGGATCTAGCTCCCTGACCAGGGCTCAAGCCATGGCCTCCTGCCTTGGGCGTGCATGCCGTCTTAGCCACTGGACCAGCAGGGAAGTCCCTGAAAGTATTTTAGGTCGCTACCCACCCTTCTCCAGCTCCCTCCTTTCTGGCTCGAAAAGTGTGAAGATTCCATCATTTACACTAGATTGACAACCCAGGTAAGGAAAATCAGTTTTCATTATGGCTGGTTTAAATGTGTGCTTGCAGGCAGGTTCACAAAAACCATCGGCAGTACTGGGAAGCAGAGAATTAGCACAACTTGCCAGAGTGTGCTCCAAGTTGATAAAATAATCCTCTTGTTTTGAGGTATGATTCAACGTGGCCTGTCTCTACCCTGAAGAATCAGGCTCAGGATAAAGTGTAAGTATAAAATCCTGGAGCATCTTAGAAGGAAGTTGCTCGATAAACATCAGGTGCTTTAATATTGCTGACTCAGTCATTGTGAGAAGACTTGCAGAAGCGTCAGGCTCCAGGTGTGGAGGTGACACTGAAAGCGTGAATGCCTCCAATGCCATAAAACTATATTTTTTATTATTATAAAAATAATACCTGCTTATTATGGGAGGATACAAGAATGTAAATTTAAAGAAAAATAATGTCACCTATATAGTCCCATGAAATTAAAAGATGCTTGCCCCTTGGAAGAAAAGCTATGACCAACCTAGACAGCATATTAAAAGCAGAGACATTACCAATGAAGGTCTGTCTAGTCAAAGCTATGGTTTTTCCAGTAGTCGTGTATGGATGTGAGAGTTGGACCATAAAGAAAACTGAGCACCAAAGAACTGATGCCTTTGAACTATGATGTTAGAGAAGACCCTTGAGAGTCCCTTGGACTGCAAGGAGATCAAACCAGTCCGTCCTAAAGGAAATCAGTCCTGAATGTTCATTGGAAGGACTGATGCCAAAGCTGAAACTCCAATACTTTGGCCACCTTATGTGAAGAACCCACTCATTGGAAAAGACCCTGATGCTGGGAAAGACTGAAGGCAGGAAGAGAAGGGGACAACAGAGGATGAGATGGTTGGATGGCATCACCAACTCGAAGGATATGAGTTTGAGCGAGCTCCGGGAGTTGGTGATGGACAGGGAGGCCTGGGGTGCTGCAGTCCCTGGGGTCGCAAAGAGTAGGACATCACTGAGTGAACTGAACTGAACTGATATAGTCCCATCCCCCAGAAAAGTTTGATGTTTCCTTTTCATCTTAAAAAGATAATACGTAATACATATAATACAAAACTCTTATCATATTGTATTTACAGTATTTTAAAACTTTTACTTGAAAGTTTCAAACAACACAAAGTTACAAAAATAAGCACAAGGAATACCTGTGTACCTCACCTCATCTGCATTATCTGTGTTCTCTCCAGCTAGCCATCCATCATCTATTCATCTATCTGTAATCAAAGTGTGAGTTTCCTCTATCAAAGCTCTCTTACTCCTAAACACTTCAGTGTGTATTTCCTAAGGAAAAGGATTTTTCTCCTTTAACGTGACCACAGTTGTCAGCCTAACAGATTCATAAGCTTATGTTGATTTAAGAATTTAATCTATCATCCATATCCCAATGTAATCAATTAAGTGAAAAATGTTCCTTATGGCAGTTTTCCCTCCAGCACAGGATCCAGTCAAGGGTCAGGTACTACAGTTCACTGTCACATCTTTTTAGCCTTCCTGATCCTGGGACATTTTCATGTTGTCGTTAGGCCCTCAGTCGTGTCTGACTCTTTGTGACCCTATGGACTGTAGCCCGCCAGGCTCCTCTGTCCATGGGATTTCCCAGGCAGGAATACTGGCATGGGTTGCCATTTCCTCCTCCAGAGGATCTTCCCAATCCGGGGATCGAACCTGCATCTCCTGCATTGGCAGGTGGATTCTTTACCGCTGTGCCAGCAGGGAAGCCAGGAGATTTACATATTTGTCTTTTGTGACACTGACGTTTGAAGAAAGCAGTGTCTCCACCCTGCCCCCTGAGTGAGTGAGTGAAGTCGCTCAGTCGTGTCTGACTCTTTGCGACCCCATGGACTGTAGCCTACCAGGCTCCTCCCTCCATGGGATTCTCCAGGCAAGAGTACTGAAGTGGGTTGCCATTTCCTTCTCCAGGGGATCTTCCCGACCCAGGTATCGAACTCGGGTCTCCTGCACTGCAGGCAGACGCTTTAACCTCTGAGCCACCGGGGAAGCCCCACCCTGCCCCCTAACACCCAGCTCTTCCTCTGTAACTGAATGTTCCTTCTGCATTTGTCCAGGGTTTCTTTGTGATCCGACTGAGGCTAGCATTCTCCACTGGATGCCAAGTAGGTGAAGCTGTGTCCTCCTTGGGGTGTCACACCTGAAGACAGTGCCCTGCTCTCCTCACTGATGATGCTAATCACCTAGTCGGGGCCTGTGTTTGCCCAGTTTCTCCACTGTGCCATTACTGTTTGTTTTTGCTTGTTTTCCAGTCCTCCTTTGCAGTTTATGTCTGTGGGGAGACAGTGTAGGATCATGCAAATATTCTGCTCCTCCTCAAAATCTCCCCTGAGATTTAGCATCCACTGAAGATGCTTACCTGCTTCAACCTTGACCATCACAGTTACAACTCGAAGGATATGAGTTTGAGCGAGCTCCGGGAGTTGGTGATGGACAGGGAGGCCTGGGGTGCTGCAGTCCCTGGGGTCGCAAAGAGTAGGACATCACTGAGTGAACTGAACTGAACTGATATAGTCCCATCCCCCAGAAAAGTTTGATGTTTCCTTTTCATCTTAAAAAGATAATACGTAATACATATAATACAAAACTCTTATCATATTGTATTTACAGTATTTTAAAACTTTTACTTGAAAGTTTCAAACAACACAAAGTTACAAAAATAAGCACAAGGAATACCTGTGTACCTCACCTCATCTGCATTATCTGTGTTCTCTCCAGCTAGCCATCCATCATCTATTCATCTATCTGTAATCAAAGTGTGAGTTTCCTCTATCAAAGCTCTCTTACTCCTAAACACTTCAGTGTGTATTTCCTAAGGAAAAGGATTTTTCTCCTTTAACGTGACCACAGTTGTCAGCCTAACAGATTCATAAGCTTATGTTGATTTAAGAATTTAATCTATCATCCATATCCCAATGTAATCAATTAAGTGAAAAATGTTCCTTATGGCAGTTTTCCCTCCAGCACAGGATCCAGTCAAGGGTCAGGTACTACAGTTCACTGTCACATCTTTTTAGCCTTCCTGATCCTGGGACATTTTCATGTTGTCGTTAGGCCCTCAGTCGTGTCTGACTCTTTGTGACCCTATGGACTGTAGCCCGCCAGGCTCCTCTGTCCATGGGATTTCCCAGGCAGGAATACTGGCATGGGTTGCCATTTCCTCCTCCAGAGGATCTTCCCAATCCGGGGATCGAACCTGCATCTCCTGCATTGGCAGGTGGATTCTTTACCGCTGTGCCAGCAGGGAAGCCAGGAGATTTACATATTTGTCTTTTGTGACACTGACGTTTGAAGAAAGCAGTGTCTCCACCCTGCCCCCTGAGTGAGTGAGTGAAGTCGCTCAGTCGTGTCTGACTCTTTGCGACCCCATGGACTGTAGCCTACCAGGCTCCTCCCTCCATGGGATTCTCCAGGCAAGAGTACTGAAGTGGGTTGCCATTTCCTTCTCCAGGGGATCTTCCCGACCCAGGTATCGAACTCGGGTCTCCTGCACTGCAGGCAGACGCTTTAACCTCTGAGCCACCGGGGAAGCCCCACCCTGCCCCCTAACACCCAGCTCTTCCTCTGTAACTGAATGTTCCTTCTGCATTTGTCCAGGGTTTCTTTGTGATCCGACTGAGGCTAGCATTCTCCACTGGATGCCAAGTAGGTGAAGCTGTGTCCTCCTTGGGGTGTCACACCTGAAGACAGTGCCCTGCTCTCCTCACTGATGATGCTAATCACCTAGTCGGGGCCTGTGTTTGCCCAGTTTCTCCACTGTGCCATTACTGTTTGTTTTTGCTTGTTTTCCAGTCCTCCTTTGCAGTTTATGTCTGTGGGGAGACAGTGTAGGATCATGCAAATATTCTGCTCCTCCTCAAAATCTCCCCTGAGATTTAGCATCCACTGAAGATGCTTACCTGCTTCAACCTTGACCATCACAGTTGCCAGATCCACTCTAGTGCCTCCTCAACATTTGCCAGTTGGCCCTTATCACTCTATTTTTTTTTTTTTTTTTTTTAGGCACCCAAATTTTTATTAACCCACCTTCTTGCTCTCTTTTAATATTATAAACCAAATTAACGTCTTTTTGACCCAGAGCTATGATGGGAACCATCAATGTGCTTTTACGTTTCTCTGGCCCCTCTTAACCGCTGGCTGTCATTCCTCTTGTCTTTTCTTGCTGAACAATATATTCCAACCCCTGTAAAATAGGGATGACTCTATTTTTTTTAATTGGTAAGGACTCATTAATTCTTCTCAATACAATTTCTCACACATCCAAAACAGTCAGATAATCTCTCAGCACCACTTATCCCTGTGGACCCTTCACCTGGAGCTCTTCCCCTCTTCTCCACTTCAGACCCATGGTCTGCTGGCTGCCGCAAAGCTGCCTCCCTGAGATTCTCACTTCTTACCATCTAAGGAAGTTCATGCCTCTTTTTGTTTTTTTCCTGTGTTGGAGCATGTTTCCTGAAACCTGCACCTTCCTCTTTCATAGTTTCTTTCTATGTTTTGAAGAGAAGACATTCTTCTCTAACCTTCTGAGAAAAGGCAGGCAACTTTTTTTTTTCTTTTGGAGCATATGTGTGTCTAAAAATGTCTTTGCTTTTTCTCTCACTTTATTGATAATTCGGGTATTGAATTCTGGGCTTGAAGTCATTTTCCCCAAGACCCCTGAGGACATTCATTGCTTCAGCGTGTTTTAGCTTCTACTATTTGCTGCACAGGAAGCCCAAAGCCAGTCTGATTTCCTGGTTCTTTTGATGTAACCCGAGACTTTGTGTATCAAGTTTTGGGCTTTCATTCTGCATATTTTCATTTAAGATTCTTGTTTCCTCTACCTCTTATGATCTAAAATTTCTCAGTGTAGCTCCTTGTTAATTCATCCCACTGAACTCTGGGGTGGGAACTTTCAGTTTGAAGACCTATGTCTTTCAGGTCATAAGAGGTTTTTTGTTTTCTTTGTCCATTTCTTCCAGGTGTTTTCTTACTCTTTCTGAAACACATGTTCAGATGTTGGACTTCCTTGATTAATACTTTAATTTTCATATTGTTTCTCTTTTATTATCCATCTCAATCAACTTTCTGGGAGTTGTTTTTTTTAACTTTATCTTCCAAACTTATTAGTGACATTTTTATGTTGGGTGTTATATTTTAAGTTTCTAAATGCCTTCTTTATCTAGTATATTTTTTCTTTTCTTTTTTTAGAGCATACTGTCTTGTGAACAGAATACATTTATCTTCTTATCCTATAATGTTATTTATGGGTTTCTTTGGAAAAAAAATTTTTGTTTTCCTTCTCTCTTGGGTTCTTTTCATTTAATAGTTTTTAATCTCAAAGATATTCCTTGTGATCCTTTACTGTCTTCATAGTTAAGAACAAGGTATTAAATCAGCTCATATGGAAGCTCTCTGATTTGCCTCACTGTAGGCAAGCTTTTTAAAAAATATTTTAATTCAAAAATTTGAAACTGCAATAAGATACACATAATATTTTCAAGTGTACATCTCAGAAGTGTTAAGGACACTCACATGGTTGTACAGTCAAACTCCAGCTCTCCTCCTCTTGCAAAATTGAAATTCAATATTCATTTAACAGCAACTGTCCATCTCCCCCTCCCTCCAGACCCTGGCAACCACTCTTCCACTTTGTCTTTATGAATCTGACTACTTCCGGCCCTATAAGTGCAATCGTACTGTGTCTCTCTCTTTTGATGGGCTTCATAATGGTCTCAAGGTTCATCCATATTGTCCAACGTGTCAGAATTTACTTCCTTTTTAAGGCTGTGAAACAGAGTCCATTGTGTATACACATCACATTTTGTCTATCCATCATCTGTCAATGACACAGGCACTGGGGCCGCTTCTCTCTTTTGACTGCTATGAATGATGCTGCTATGGACATGGATGTGCAAATACCTCTTGAAGACTCCGCTTTCAGTTCTTCTAGGTATATAACTAGAAGTGGAATTGTCAAGTCATATGGTAATTCTATATAACTTTCTGAAGGCCTACCACTGTATTTGCACCATTTTATATTCTTATCAGTAGTGCACAGTATTCCAGTTTTTATACATCCTTGTCAACATTTGGTGGTTTTTGTTTTTGTTTTTTACATAGTAGCCATCCTAATGAGTGTGGGCAAGCAGTTTTATGTTTATAGTTTTAGGCCCTGCTTTTTCCACAGAAAATGATCTTGAACATTTCTTTCCCATGTCAATAGGTATTTTTTAAAACCTGATTTTTAATGGCTGTCCTATTTAACAGATTTCATAATGTTAACATTTTGTGTCCAGCAATTTTTCAGGTATAAATAATGTTATATAGAATATTCTTATAAAGAAATCTTTGTGTACATCCCTGATATTTTCTTTAGTGGCTAATGTCCTAGAGGCTAAATTCCTGGATAAGAGGGTGTGTTTTTGATATGTATTGCAAGATTGCTTTTCTGAAAACCTGCATCAGTTTATATTCTTACTAGCAGTATGAAAGTATCATCTGTACTGCATATTATCAGACAAAATTATTTCAATGTATGATCATAAATACAAGGTCAGAAAAACTATATATATCAATAGATAACAGTGGTCAACTCTGAGAATAGTTCTGGTTTTTCATACAAGTGGTTATGTAAAATGCTAGATGAATTTTTATCTTTTGTGTTTTTCAGTAAGAATGTATTAATATAAATTTATATAAAACATTTTAATTCCCTAATTTAAAAATTGAAATTATATACTTATTTCAATATGTATGCTTTTTGGTTTTATTAAACATTTTTTCCTATTTATTATCTTTCTCCTTTTGTGAAATAGCCACTCAACTTCATTTGTCTAATTTCTTGAGTTGTTAGTACTTTTTATATATGAATACACTTCATCATACATGTCAATAATATTTCCTGCTTTTTCTTGTTTATTCTTCAGAAGCTAATGTTAAATATGAACATGAAGTCGCTCAGTCATGTCCGACTCTTTGCGACCCCATGGACTGTAGCCTACCAGGCTCCTCTGTCCATGGGATCTTCCAGGCAACAGTACTGGAGTGGGGTGCCATTGCCTTCTCCAGGGGATCTTCCCAACCCAGGGACTGAACCCAGGTCTCCCACATCATAGACAGACGCTTTACCGTCTGAGCCATCAGGGAAGTCCAAAAAGTTAAATAGGTAGCTACATTTATTCATCTTTTACTTTATGATTAATTTATCAGCTTTTACAGTTAGAAAGCTTTTCTTCATTCTGAGGTCAGATATTAATCTGCCTATTTTTTATGTGTTATTGTTGTTGTTATTGTATGTGTTTTGTGTTGTTGAGGTCGTGTCCAGCTCTTTGTGACTCCATGGACTGCAGCATGCCAAGCTCCCCTGTCCTTCACTATCTCCCGGAGTTTATTCAAATTTATGTCTATTGAGTCAGTGATGCTATCTAACCATCTCATCTTCTGCCCTCTCCTTCTCTTTTTGCCTTCAACCTTTCTCAGCATCAGGGTTTTTTCCAATATGTAGACTCTTCACATCAGGTGGCCAAAGTATTGGAGCTTCAGCATCAGTCCTTCCAGTAAATATTCAGGACTGATTTCCTTTAGGATTGACTGGATTGATCTCCTTTCAGTCTAAGGGACTCTCAAGAGTCTTCTCCAACACCACAGTTTGAAAGCATCAATTCCAGAAAAGATCCCAGAATCAGGATCTTTTCTAAAGGGTCAGTTCTTCACATCAGGTGGCCAAAGTATTGAAGCTTCAGCATCAGCATCATTCCTTCCAAAGAGTATTCAGGATTGATTTCCTTTAGGATGGACTGGTTGGATCTCCTTGCTGTCCAAGGGACTCTCAAGAGTCTTCTCCAACACCACAGTTCAAAAGCATCAATTCTTTGGTGCTCAGCCTTCTTTATGGTCCAACTCTCACATCCATACATGACTACTGGAAAAACCATAGCTTTGACTAGATAGACCTTTGTCTGCAAAGTAATGTCTCTGCTTTTTAATATGTTGTCAAGGTTGGGCGTAGCTTCCAAGGAGCAAGCGTCTTTAATTTCATACGTGCAGTCACCATCTGCAGTGACTTTTGGAGCCCAAGAAAATAAAATCTGTCACTGTTTCCATTGTTTGCCCATCTATTTGCCATGAACTGATGGGATGGGATGCCATTATCTTCGTTTTCTGAATGTTGAGTTTTAAGCCAGCTTTTTCACTCTCCTCTTTCACGTTCACGAAGAGGCCCTTCAGTTCCTCTTTGCTTTCTGCCACCTTAGGAAGTGAAGTTGCTCGGTCGTGTCTGACTCTTGGCAACCCCATGGATAGTCCATGAGATTTTCCAGGCACGAGTACTGGAGTGGGTTGCCATTTCCTTCTCCAGAGGATCTTCACGACTCAGGGATCGAACCCAGGTCTCCAGCATTGTAGACAGACGCTTTACCGTCTGAGCCACCAGGGAAGTCATTCTGCCATAAGGGTGATATCACCTGCATATCTGAGGTTGTTGTTTCTCCCGGAAATCTTGATTCCAGCTTGTGATTCATCCAGCCTGGCATTTCACATGATGTACTCTGCATATAAGTTAAATAAGCAGGGTGATAGTATACAGCCTTGAAGTACTCCTTTCCCAATTTGATGGAGAAGGAAACGGCAACCCACTCCAGTATTCATGCCTGGAAAATCCCATGGACCGAGGAGCCTGGTGGGCTACAATCCATGGGGGTCGCAAAGAGTCGGACACGACTGAGCGACTTCTGTGTGTGTGTGTGTTTCCCCAATTTGAAACCAGTCCATTGGCCTGGGGACCCAGCGGCAGGGGGCGTGTTCCGGAGGGCCAGTCCCCCTGCAGTCCCTGCCGGGCTCTGACGACCCCAGCAGCCTGGAGGCACTGGAGGCACCGGGGGCGCCAAGCAACCGCGCAGTCCTCGCTGAGCTTAGGGCGCAGAGGGCGGTGCCGCGAGCTCGCAGGGCGCCAGGGGGCAGCAGGGGACACGGCGGCCCAAGGCATGCGGGAGCGGAGCGGCCGGTACGTAGGTCCGGGTCGCACTGCCACCTTGCTTGACGGCTCTCAACAGATGGCTCTGCTCCCATCTGCTGACTTGACTTGCGGCTCCTCTTCCTATGCCCCACAGTGGTCCGGCGCGAGTTAAGTTGGACCTACTCCATTCCCACAGTCCTCTGCTCAGCCATCCTAAGCAGGATCGGGTTCGGGCTGCTCCGCCCCGGGGCGTTGTCGCCCAGACCTTTTCCCCATGGTCCTCTCTGTGCCCTTCAGGCCTCCTCGTCCGTTGCGGTGTCTCCGAAACCTTCTTCCCAGGGTCCTCTGCGCGGCCGTTCCAGCGCCCTTCTGCTCGTTGAAGCTGCCCCCGCTGTCGCTGTTTCTGCCAGACCTTCTTCCCAGGATCCTCTGCGCGGCAGTGCCTATCGCCTTTCGGCGCTTTCAGGCCCCCTCCGCCCGCGTGGTCTCGCCTTGACTTCCTCAGGGTCCTGTGCGGATCGTGCCTAGTGCCCTTCCGCACGGTCAGACCGCCTCTGCTGGTGTGGTCTCGCCCAGATCTTCTTCCCAGAGTCCTCTGCGCTGCCGTGCTTAGTGCCCTTCCGCACGTTCAGGCCCCCACAGTCCGCGCTGTCTCGCCCAGACCTTCTTCCCAGGGTTCTCCAGGCGGCCGTGCCCCAAGGAGTTTCTGCGCGTTCAGTCTGGACAGACCTCTGTCCGCTCTGCGCGACTGAGGCGCGTAAGTGGAGTCGCCGCCGGGTGGGAGCTCGCCTCGCGGGTCTCGGCTTAGCGGTCCCGCGCCCAGCGGTGTGTGATAAGCCGTGAGGGCGCCGGGCCGGGCGAGCGGGCGGGCGGCCGGGGCCAGGGCCGCGGGGTCCCGAGGGCGGATCCGGCGACGGGCCCCAGGCGGCAGCGGCTGTGGCCCGGAAGGCGTTAGCGTTTCGGCGGAGTTTGACAGGTCAGCGCGTAGTCAGCCCTTGAGGCGCTTTCAAACAACCGAGCCAGAATCCACACACGGTGGAATCCCTGGGTCTGAAGAGACCGCTGCGTGGCTTCGGCGCGTTCGCCGGGCCGGGCCGGGCCGGGCCGCAGTCGCCGCTGGTGGAGCGTGTGGGTCGCCCAGAGCCCCGCCAGCTCGTTAGCGGGCGCGGCCCACCTGGTCCGGCCCGGGTCAGGCGTTTCGGCGGCCTCGGGTCTGGTTGTTTCGGGAAGGTTTGTACAGTTTTCTGTTCTCAGTACAGCACTCCTGGACCCTTGGCGGTCACGGGCAGAGCAGCCTTCGTGTGCGGGGCTCTCTGGAGACGCCGCCAGGCCGGCCGTCCAGTGATGGGCACCGGGTGGGCTGGACACGAGCGGTCGGATGATGTAGCAGAGCCGGGGGGCGGGGGAGCTCATCTCAGAGCAGACCTAGCGCGTCTTCGGTGTTTTGTGTGTTCACGGACCGGTCCCCGAACAGAACCAGTACTCAGGGCGCCTGGCCGGTGTGCTGAGTGACCCTCGCGCTGTCCCTGCCGAAGTCCAGCAGGCCTCACCTCTGCCTGCCTGTTTCAGACTGTAAACCAGCGGCCTCGTTGTCCTTCAGTGCCAGTTTAAGCTTTTTATTCGTGATTCCACTGTTTCTTTAGCACGTTAAAAAAAAAAAATAGATCGAAAGATTCTTTAATTCTGTAATTCTTTACAATTTTCCAGTTTTGCTCGCACGAGATCGTGCGCATAAGGTTGTGTAACAACCCTCGTTTTCCCACTACCCCTGCCTTGCCCCTTCCTCCTTCCCTCCCCCACTGGTACCACCACAGAGCTCATTAGTGAGTCTGCTTCTCTTTTGTTGACTAGTTTGTTGTGTTGTTTCAGTTCCACCGGTGAGTGACATCACACGGTGTTGATCGTTCTCTCTCTGACTTACTTAGTATAGCGCCCACCCAAGTCCATCCCTGTCTAGAAAGTCCTCCAAACTTGTTGATGCAGAAAGGCAGGCGTCTTTCCGATGAGCTTTGTTCAGGTGTGAGTTAGGTGCTGTCCCCTGTGAGTTCAGTGTTAAGGAATCAGCACTGTGTCTTACTTACATAAGTTCTAAGTTCAGTCGCTCAGTCATGTCCAACTCTCTGCGACCCCATGAATCGCAGCACGCCAGGCCTCCCTGTCCATCACCAACTCAAGGAGTTCACTCAGACTCACGTCCATCGAGTCAGTGATGCCATCCAGCCATCTCATCCTCGGTCGTCCCCTTCTCCTCCTGCCCCCAATCCCTCCCAGCATCAAAATCTTTTCCAGTGAGTCAACTCTTTGCATGAGGTGGCCAAAGTACTGGAGTTTCAGCTTTAGCATCATTCCTTCTAAAGAAATCCCAGGACTGATCTCTTCAGAATGGACTGGTTGGATCTCCTTGCAGTCCAAGGGACTCTCAAGAGTCTTCTCCAACACCACAGTTCAAAAGCATCAAGGTGCCTTTAATTGAAACATGCAGAGCAAGGCTTTGTACTGACTGGTTGATGGAAATGAAGCAACTGGAGGCTCGCGCTGGCGGGGACCTAGCCATGTTTCTGCAGGAGCAGTGGCTGGGTCTTGGGTCAGTACCTGCTCAGAGTACCTGTAGAACAGATCGCCGCCAACAGTGAGAGTGGACTCTGTGACCAGTTTAATTACTCAGAAAACTTTGGGGGGATATTTGTTCCATTTCTGTGACTTTTATCCACGCATGGTATTCATTTTTGATAAAGCCCTGGCAGTTTTGAAGAGAAGAGCTAAAATAAAGCTACCATTCTCTTTATTCTACAAGTTGGGTAGGGACTATGCTAAGTCCTAGAGATCCAGTCAGCAGTTAGTATACGGCCCCTGTGTTCTCAGCAGTAGAATGGATTATAGTGTTATCTGTGCTGTGTGTTCAGTCATGTCTGACTCTTTGTGGCCCGCCAGGCCTTTTGTCCATGGGATTCTCCAGGCAAGGATTGGAGTGGGGTGCTATTTCCTCCTCCAGGGGATCTTACTGACCCAGGGATGGAACCCATGTGTCTTGTGTCTCCTGCATTGGCAGGCCAGTTCTTTATCACTGAGCTACCTGGGAAACCCGTGTGCTGTGATGTCTATCTAAATGCTCTGGGAATTTAGGATTAATTCTGTTTAGAGTGTAGTGAGGTGTGTCAGGTTTCAAGGAAGAGAGAACATTTTGATATCTTTTTTCTTCTTACTTAAATAATGCTTTTTCTACTCTTGCTAAATTTAAGAAAAGTTTTACAAGTGAGCAGCATGCACATAAATGAAAATAAAAAATTTTGATATCTAGTCTTGCTGGTCTTTATCCTCATAGTCAGCACTTCACTGATCACTGAGCATGGTCAGCTCTGCCTCAGTGACGCACGTAGAGTCCATCATGCCTGTCATCTGTGGCTGTCACTTTGGTCGAGCCTCTGTCCTTTCCTCTGCTGACTGCTGTAATGTAGACTCCAACTGTGCTCTCCTGCAGTTATTCACTGATGACAAGGAACATTTCCAGGCGAAAATATTGTATAATTCTCAACTTAGAATTTCCACTGCTTCCCCATGTTTACAAACTAAAGTTTTAAGCTATGAAAGGTGGCTCATTCATGATAACACTACCAGAAGAGTGTGTGTGACGGGAGGTCCATCTGCTCACCACTCAAAAGCCAATAGACAGGCCAGGTTGCTGGAAATGAAAGTTTGCTTTGATTCAGATGCCGGCAACTGAGGGGGAGTGTGGTGGACATCTGTCCAAAGACTGACTCTGCACCCCCTGCCCCCACAAGCAAGGGATGAGAGCTTTTATAGCTAGAGCTAGAGGGGGGCGGTACGGGCTACATGCAGAAACAGCACAGTCATCTCTTTCAGTTCAGTTCAGTTGCTCAGTCGTGTCCGACTCTTTGCGACCCCATGAATCGCAGCACTCCAGGCCGCTCTGTTCATCACCATCCCCCAGAGTTCCCTCAGACTCACGTCCATCGAGTCCGTGATGCCATCCAGCCATCTCATCCTCGGTCGTCCCCTTCTCCTCCTGCCCCCAATCCCTACCAGCATCAGAGTCTTTTCCAGTGAGTCAACTCTTCGCATGAGGTGGCCAAAGTACTGGAGTTTCAGCTTTAGCATCATTCCTTCCAAAGAAATCCCCGGGTTGATCTTCAGAATGGACTGGTTGGATCTCCTTGCAGTCAAGGGACTCTCAAGAGTCTTCTCCAACACCACAGTTCAAACGCATCAATTCTTTGGCGCTCAGCCTTCTTCACAGTCCAACTCTCACATCCATACATGACCACAGGAAAAACCATAGCCTTGACTAGACGGACCTTAGTCGGCAAAGTAACGTCTCTGCTTTTGAATATACTATCTAGGTTGGTCATAACTTTTCTTCCAAGGAGTAAGCGTCTTTTAATTTCATGGCTGCAGTCACCATCTGCAGTGATTTTGGAGCCCCCCAAAATAAAGTCTGACACTGTTTCCACTGTTTCCCCATCTATTTCCCATGAAGTGATGGGACCAGATGCCATGATCTTCGTTTTCTGAATGTTGAGCTTTAAGCCAACTTTTTCGCTCTCCTCTTTCACTTTCATCAAGAGGCTTTTTAGCTCCTCTTCACTTTCTGCCATAAGGGTGGTGTCATCTGCATATCTGAGGTTATTGATATTTCTCCCGGCAATCTTGATTCCAGCTTTAGGTATAATGAAACAAAAGCCAGACAATGAAGGTTTTGCAAGTTCTTTGAAAAAGCTTGGACTTAGCCAGATTAATTTGTACATAGTTAGTCAGATTAACTTTTTATTGTATTCTAGCAGTGAGTTTCCAATGAGATGCAAGAGCTTCTCTGATATTTTCCCCCCCTCTAGCACTGTCTAGGAAATTTTTTAAATATTTTTACTGTGGCAAAATCATAAAAGTTACCATACTGACTGTTTAAGTGTACAGTACAGAAGTGCTAACTATATGCAGATTATTGTGGAAAATAAAGCACCTTTAACCCCTGTTCCCCACTGGCAAGGCACCAACAGGCACTGCTCTAGCCGTAATTTTCTTTCCCTGCGACACTGGCAGTATTGGCAGTAACTGCCCTGTGAATAATTCCTGAACTAGTAGGAATCTTGCTCCATATGTTTAGATAAATGGTATTTTTAGAGATACTTATTAGAGGCAGGTTAGGTGGTCTGGTATTCCCATCTCTTTCAGAATTTTCCACAGTTTATTGTGATCCACACAGTCAAAGGCTTTGGCATAGTCAATAAAGCAGAAATAGATGTTTTTCTGGAGCTCTCTTGCTTTTTCCATGATAAGAAGTCATCGCTTAGTCATCTTCAAATTGGTCATCACTGGTCTTCCTAGCATCATCTTGGTTGTTTTAGGCACAATTAATCAGTTCTGGGGTGCACATGTTCCCATTTCTTTGCAGTTAGTTCTCAGAATTGTGGCAGCTTAAGTCCTGGGTTCAGGCTGGCCATCAGGTAGTTAACTTCTCCACTTGGTGTTTTAGTATCTGTAAGACAGCTCATAGGATATGGTTCAAAGCATTACCTATAGTCCTTGAGAAAAAACTAAAGGTCCTTGACTATGCTTCATGACTACATTATTATTTAGTCTTCTTCAGCTGTTTTCCTTTTTTTCCACATTTTTCACTTTTCTGATTAAACTTATTCTTTGAAATTTTCCACAGACAAAAAGCAAGCAGAGAACATGGGTGGGGGGCAATTCCCCGCCCCCTTTAAGCATTAAACTTTAAGCCAGCAGTCCTATACATCATGAGTAGTTATACCCTGTGACAATATTCAGTTCAGTCACTCAGTCGTGTCCAACTCTTTGTGACCCCATGGACTGCAGCACACCAGGCTTCCCTATCTATTACCAACTCCCAGAGTTTACTCAAACTCATATCCATTGAGTCCATGATGCCATCCAACCATCTCATCCTTTGTCGTCCCCTTCTGCCTTCAATCTCTCCCAGCATCAAGGTCTTTTCCAGTGAGTCAGTTCTTTGCATCAGGTGGACAAAGTATTGGAGTTTTAGCTTCAGCATCAATCCTTCCAATCAATATTCAGGATTGATTTCCTTTAGGATGGACTGGTTGGATCTCCTTGCAGTCCAGGGTACTCTCAAGAGGCTTCTCCAACACCACAGTTCAAAAGCATCAGTTCTTGGCGCTCAGCTTTTTTTATAGTCCAACTCTCACATCCATACATGACTACTGGAAAAACCATAGCTTTGACTAGACCGACCTTTGTTGGCAAAGTAATGTCTCTCCTTTTTAATAAGCTGTCTTGGTTGGTCATAACTTTTCTTCCAAGGAGCAAGTGTCTTTTAATTTCATGGCTGCGGTCACATTTGCAGGGGTTTTGTGACAACATTACTAGACAGTTTTTCCATCCTGAACCTTAGTGTCAAAAGTATTAGAAACAAAGCAGTTACTTTCTATTGAGTGTCTGTTACCAAAATCAGATGAATATTCCAGGAGAACTTTGCTTTTTTAACAGAGGGGAAGAAAAGGAAAGTTAGTCTTGTATCAGTTTACTGTTAATAACAAAATTTATATACCTAATTAAATTTAGTTCAATCTTAATCTTACAACATAAATTTTTTTCAAAAAAATTTTTAATAAACCTTTTATCATTTTTTGGATTTGAATAAATTAGTCCTATATTTTCCCCATCCAGAAACAGCTATAAGACAAAATTATTACCATCAGTTTTTTCAATAAAAATATTTTTATTTTTGTATACCTTTTTTGGCCAACAACATGTTGTCTTACTTGTTTTCACATACCAAAATGCTTTCCTTATTATTTTTACGCATCACAGTTTTTAACACTTGAAACCATAACATAACCAAGAAACAAGTAATTGAAATGTTATACCAGCATTTTCTGATTGGCAAACTTAAGAACATACTCCATAACCTGTCTCTTATACACATCTAGATGTGTATAAGAGACAGGCTTAAAGTTTTACAGAGCACTCTGGGTACCTCAGCAGATGACTGGCAAACCTCATGATCACCCAGGGATTTCAGGGCATCAGGTTAACACTGTTCACAATTCAAGGGAATTAAGAGAAGTTTCAAAATGAGATTCACCAGGTTACAAAGAAGTAAGAGCCAAGGGAGGTATAGGGAAAAGTAAAGCAGTGGATAGTATTTGTATGTTTAATAAACTCAAACATCTTTAGTTTTCCTCTTAGTTTTATAAGAAGACAAAAGTAGGTAAATTTAGATTTGTTTGATCTGTAAGCACTTATATTTTTTTAAACCAGTTAAGTAGAGCTTCTTTACAAATTAACCTCAGCAATATCATCCAAAGACAAAAATACATACTGAGACATGCAGATATCCAAACAGAGATCTCATTGTTTCATCTTTTTACATTTTATGAATTAGGCATTGCAATTAATCTTATCAGTTTATGGATAACAGAATAACCAAATTTACATAACTCAATTTTAAAAGGTTTTTTCCTTTTTTTTTTTTCTTAGCTTGAAGTTTCACAATTAATCCAAGGCTGGAGTTCCAGTCAACATGGACTATGTTTGTATTTCAGGGACATGATAAGTGTTAACCTCAAATTTGCCCCTAAGCTTATTTTTGTTCCCTCAGGGTCTGAAAAAAGCATTTTATCAAGCTAGCTTTTCCTAACTGTATATGTAAAGAGAACTGGCTTTTTTTGGAATTTTAAGAGTTCCATTTTAACCTATCTTCTCTGGAGTCTAAAGAATACTGTTGCCATACATGGTCCAAAAAAAAAAAAAAAAAAAATCATCTTTCTTGAGTCATAATTTTCCAGGTAAAATTTTTCTTAATGAATTGAACCTGAATTTCCATTTTACATAAGGCAACAAGAATACACACTCACACACCAATTGACAGATCTGTCGTAAACCCTCTTTGAGGGTGACCAGCATGGAGCCGCAAACAAACACTTCCCCAGAACAAACAGTCCTCAGAGTCGGACATCAGAACCAGTCGTCAAGAACGCCCACGTAGCACTGTGTGTGTTAGTCGCTCAGTCGTGTCCGACTCTGCAACCCCATGAACTCTAGTCCACCAGACTCCTCTGTCCATAGGATTCTCCAGGCAAGAAATACTGGAGTGGGTTGCAATTTTCTTCTCCAGAGGATCTTCCCAACCCAGGGATCAAACCCAGGTCTCCTGCATTGCAGGCAGATGCTTTTCCGTCTGAGTTACTAGCACTCAAATGGGAAGGTTCCCCATGTGCACACCAGTGGTCTTCCCTGGTTTTAGAGCTCATCAGCTTGTCACAAATGTAAATTTTATTCCACCAAGGAAAAGTGTACGTTGGCAGCCAGTGCTGAGCAGAGGGAGGATCCTCAAAGCAAAAGGTTTTGGCAGCTGCTGGACATCCCCCAAATGCCCTACTCGGGCTCGCTCACCCCGAGCAGGTGGATACACCGTCATGGCCACAGCTCTCCTCTGGAAGACCCAGGAGAGCCTAGTGCAGTGAAAGCACAGGAGCCAGCCGGAGCCAGCCCCAAATTGTGCGCCAAAATCTGTTACTGAAAGGGTGTGGAAGGTGGGGTTTGGCTGCTCACCACTCAAAAGGTCAATAAACAAGCCAGGTTTGGTGGAAAGCTTGCTTTATTTCAGATGCCCGCAACTGCGGCAGGCAGTGGAGGACATCTGTCTGAAGGCCATCCCCCCGCCCTCGGCACGCAAGTAGCGGGTGAGAGCTTTGATAGACAGAGTTGTGGGGGCGCCTACCTGTAGAAACAGCACAGTCCGCTCTGACAGTCGTCTTCAGTTGCTCATCAGTGGTCTGACCAGTGTCATCTTGATTGTGTGAGGTACAGCTCCAGGGTCCACTTGTTCCCATTTCTTTGCGGTCAGTTCTCGGAATTGTGGCAGCTCGTGTCCCGGCCACAGTCTGGTCATCATTGCAGGTAACTTCTCCACCTGGTGTGTTAGCATCTATATGACATCTCATAGGGTATGGCTCAGAATAATATCTATAGCCCTTGAAAAGGAACTGTAAAGCTCTTTGACTGTGTTTAAGGACTACATTATTATTATTTAGTCTCCTTTGACTGTTTCCCTTTGTTTCCTCATTTTTCACTTTTCTGTTAAACTTAGTTTTTGACTAAAGTTTTCCACAGACAAAGTTAGGCAGAGGATATGGTGGGGAGCAAGGAACATAGGGCCCTGCTCTGTTTCAGTAATTCCCTGCCTTGTCTTTAATAAAGATGAGAAGAGGTCAGACAAGAGAGTGGGCTTAGTCACTCAGTCGTGTCTGAGTCTTTGTGACTCCATGCTCTGTAGCCTGCCAGGCTCCTCTGTCCATGGGATTTCCCAGGCAAGAATATTGGAGTGGGTTGTCATTTCCTTCCTCAGGGGTCTTTCCAGCCCAGGGATCGAACCTGTGTCTCCTGTGTCTCTTGCATCGGTAGGTGGATTCTTCACCACTGTGCCACCTAGGAAGCCCAGACAAAAGAGAGAGCCATCCTTATGTGGCATGTCTCCTTCCCACCTTCCTTCCGCCCTCCACCATTAATTAGAAGTGCTTTTAGGTGATAAGGAAATAGATAAGAATAAAGGCATTGGGGGCATTCTTACTTATCTTCTTAGTTCATTTCGGTCACTCAGTCTGACTCTTTGTGACCCCACAGACTGCAGCACGCCAGGCTTCCCTGTCCATCACCAGCTCCTGGAGTTTACTCAAACTCATGTCCATCGAGTCAGTGATGCCATCCAACCATCTAATCCTTTGTCGTCCCCTTCTCCTGCTTTCAATCTTTCCCAGCATCAGGGTCTTTTCCAGTGAGTCAGTTCTTCGCATCACATGGCCAAAGTATTAGAGCTTCAGCATCAGTCCTTCCAATGAATATTCAGGACTGATTTCCTTTAGGACTGACTGGTTTGATCTCCTTGCAGTCCAAGGGACTCTCAAGAGTCTTCTCCAACACCACAGTTCAAAAGCATCAATTCTTTGGTGTTCAACTTTCTTTATAGTCCAGCTCTCACATCCATACATGACTACTGGAAAAATCACAGCTTTGACTAGACAGACCTTTGTTGGCAAAGTAATTCTCGTTTTTAATATGCTGTCTAGGTTGGTCATAGCTTTTCTTCCAAGGAACAAACATCTTTTAATTTCATGGCTGCAGTCACCATCTGCAGTATGTTGGAGCCCAAGAAAATAAAGTCTGTCACTGTTTCCATTGTTTCCCCATCTGTCTGCCATGAAGTGATGGGACCCAATGCTATGCTTTTTGTTTTTTGAATGTTGAGTTCTAAGCCAGCTTTTTTACTCTCTTCTTGGGCTTCCCTGGTGGCTCAGAGGTTAAAGCGTCTGCCTCCAACGCGGGAGACCCGGGTTCAATCCCTGGGTCGGGAAGATCCCCTGGAGAAGGAAATGGCAATCCACTCCAGTATTCTTGCCTGGAGAATCCCATGGATGGAGAAGCCTAGTAGGTTACAGTCCATGGGGTCGCAAAGAGTCGGACACGACTGAGCGACTTTACCTTCACCTTCCTGGCTTTCAAGAGGCTCTTAGTTCCTCTTTGCTTTCTGACATAAGGGTGGTGTCATTTGCATATCTGAGGTTGTTGATATTTTTCCTGGCAATCTTGATTCCAGCTTGTGATTCATCCAGCCTGGCATTTCACATGATGTACTCTGCATATAAGTTAAATAAGGAGAATGACAGTATACAGCCTCGATGTACTCCTTTTCTTCTTAATATCACTTGAATTCATCAATTTCTTGCTTACAACCACTGTACCTAGTTCAGGCTCTTACCCACCAGCCCCCAGAACCTTTTTTTTTTTTTTTCAGTCATATGTTTTTATTTCTTTAGGAAAATACCTATCAGAAGAAAATTCTTGGGTCATATGAAAATTCATGTTTAATTTTTAAAGAAATTATCAGATTTGTTTGCAAAATTATAAAACCACAAAGCGTCTAGAAGAAAACATTAAAAAAGCTTCATAATCTGGAGGGGTGCAAAGGTTAGACTCAGAAAGCAACAGCCTCTTAAAAAAAGAATAACATCAAAAGTGAAAACTTCTCATTTAAGGTAACTCTACGAATGAACAGGCTCTGACTCTGTTTGCAAAGTGCTGATATCCAGGGTTTGTAAAGAACCACTGGGGCTCAAGGGCTGGAGCCAGTCCCCTGTCGCCTGCTGCTCTGCCCTCTGGGGTGCTTGGCTTCATCTACAAGCCACTGTTTTCCCGTGAAGAGTACCCTGTGTTCACAGCCGTCAGCGGTGCGCGAGCGTTCTGGCTGCTTCACATCCTTGCCAACTTTTGGTGTTGTCAGCCTTTATTTTTAGCCATTCGGGTGTGTGAAAAGTGGTGTGTCATTATGGTTGGTTTTAATTTTAGTCCTTGATTACTAACAATGCTGAGCACTTTCTTCTGTGTTTATTGACATTTTATACTTCCTTTGAGAAGTGCCTGCGCTACTCTTTTACCCATTTAAAATTGGGTTAATTGTCTTTTTATTTTTGAGTTGTAGGAGTTCTTTACGTGTCCTTTTTATATCCTGGATATCAGTCTTTGCGGTTGCCCATTCATTTTCTTAGAGTTTTACATTTTGATGTAGTCATATCTGTCATTTTTTTCCCTTTAATAATTATTGGTTTCTAGGTCATAAGTAAGAAATCTTGGCTACCTCCGGGTTGTGAAGATATACTTCTGTATTTTCTTGTAGAAGTTTTAGTTTTGGCTTTTATGTCTAGGCTAAAATCCATCTCCAGTTTTTGTGAATGGTGTAAAAATTACCTTGTGAAAAATATTAAGTGTTCTCCCCATACAGATCTCCAGTTGTTCCAGCATCGCTTGTTGAAAATGCCATTGGGCTGCCCTGGTGCCTTTGTTGGAATTCAGGTGACGGTTGCCTTCTGGACCCTCTCTTCTGCTCCAGTGTTTCAGTCCTCACCGCTGTTTTGTGTTGTTTTTTACCTTGCTAGCTGTTTTTGGCTGTGCTGGTCTTCGCTGCTGCCGAGCCTTTGTCTAGCTGTGAGTGGGCTCTCTCTGTTTCAGTGCACAGGCTTCTCACCGTGGTGGCTTCTCGTCGGGGAGCACAGGCCTAGCGCGTGTGGACTGCAGTAGTTGCGGCTCCCAGGCTCTACAGCACAGGCGCAATAGTTGTGGGCCACAGGCTTAGTTACTCTATGGCATGTGGGATCTTCCCAGATCAGGGATCGAACCCGTATCTCCTGTATTTGCAGGCGGATTCTTTACCACTGAGCTAATAGGGAAGCTCCCCACCATCCTGCCAGTGTTTTAATTATAGTAAGTCTTGAAGTCATGCAGTGTAGGTCCGCTGCTTCTTTGTTTTTCAAATTTGATTTGGTTAGTTTAGATCCTTTGCATTTTGTTTGAACCATCATCCTAGCAGTTTCTGCAAAAAAAGTCTGGTAGGATTATGATTATGCCTTTATTGCCACATCATTTAATAGGGTACATTTTTGAGGGTGGTCTTATTAATATTCCCTTTTGCAGATGAGAAAATTGGGGCCCAGAGAGGTTAAGGAAGTGTCCTATTTAAGTCCTTGGAGCTCAGTCCTGGACCACACTGGCCTGTGGCCCTCATGGCTGCTTTGCCACCGGGGATGCCACACTGACCTGCAGGCCACAGCTACCACCTCTTTTGTGGTTAAGGTTTTGCTTCTTTCTTTTTGGTTTTCATTGTTTTTTAAAATTTTTATTTTATATTGGAGCATAGTTATTTTACAATATTGTGTTAGTTTTAGGTAGACAGCAAAGAGATTCAGTTATACATGTATTTGTTCTTTTTCAAATTCTTTTGCCATTCAGGTTATTACAGAATACTGAGCAACATTCCCTGTGCTGTACAGTAACTGGTCCTTGTTGGTGTTCTGTTTTAATAGATACCTATCAGTGTAGCAGCGTTTACATGTCACTCCCAATCTATCCCTTTCCTCCACCCTTCCACCCCAACCATATGTTTGTTCTAAAAGTCTGTGATGTGAATCTGTTTCTGTTTTGTAAATAAGTTCATTTGCGTAGTAAAGTTTTATTGGGACACAACCATGCTCATTCATTTACATATTGTTAGTGGCTTTTTGGGAGAAGGCAATGGCACCCCACTCCAGTACTCTTGCCTGGAAAATCCCATGGACGGAGGAGCCTAGTGGGCTGCAGTCCATGGGGTCGCGAAGAGTCAGGCACGACTGAGCGACTTCACTCTCACTTTTCACTTCCATGCGTTGGAGAAGGAAATGGCAACCCACTCCAGTGTTCTTGCCTGGAGAACCCCAGGGTCGGGGGAGCCTGTGGGCTGCCATCCATGGGTCGCACAGAGTCGGACACGACTGAAGCGACTTAGCAGCAGCAGCAGCAGTGGCTTTTTGTTCACTCACTAAGTCGTGTCCGACCTTTTGTGACCCCATGTTCTGCAGCACACCAGGCTTCCCTGTCCTTCATCTCCCGGAGCTTGCTCAGACTCTTGTCCACTGAGTCAATGATGCCATCCAACCATCTCATCCTCTGTCATCTCCTTCTCCTGCCCTCAATCTTTCTCAGCATCAGGGTCTTTTCCAATGAGTCGGCTCTTCACATCAGGTGTCCAAAGTACTGCAGCTTCAGCATCAGGCCTTCCAATGAATATTCAGGACTGATTTCCTTTAGGATTGACTGGTTGGATCTTCTTGCAGTCCAAGGGACTCTCAAGGGTCTTCTCCACTGCCACAGTTCGAAAGCATCAGTTCTTCAGTGCTCAGCCTTCTTTATGATTCAACTCTCACATCCATATACGACTATTGGAAAAACCATAGCTTTGATTATATGGACCTTTGTTGGCAAAGTGATGCCTCTCCTTTTTAATATGCTGTCTAGGTTTGTCATAGCTTTCCTTCCAAGGAGCAAGCATCTTTTAATTTCATGGCTGCAGTCACTATCCTAGTGATTTTGGAGCCCAGGAAAATAAAGTCTGTTGCTGTTACCATTGTTTCCGCATCTATTTGCCATGAAGTGATGGGACCAGATGCCATGATTTGTTTTTTGAATGTTGAGTGTTGTTGTTGTTGTTTTAAATAGCTTTATTGACGTTCACCCATACAGTTCACCCACTTTAAGTATATAATTCAATAGCTTTTATATTTGCACATTTGTGGAACTATCACCATCATCGATGTTAGAACATTTTCATCGCCCTGAAAAGTAACCCTGTGTCCAATAGCAGTGACTCCCCATTTGCCCTGTTGTACCTCCTGCCCCAGCTTATGGCAGCACTGATCATTTTTTTATAGTGGTTTAGTTGCTAAGTTATGTCTGACTCTTGCGACCCCAGGGACTGTAGCTCACCAGGCTCCTCTGTCTATGGAAAGTTTCCAGGCAAGAATACTGGAGTAGGTTGCCATTTCCTTCTCTAGGGAATGTTGAGTTTTAAGCCAGCTTTTTCACTCTCCTCTTTCACCTTCATCAAGAAGCTCTTTAGTTCCTCTTCACTTTCTGCCATTAGAGTGGCATCATCTCCATATCTCAGGTTGTTGATATCTGTCCCAAGAATCTTGATTCCAGCTTGTGAGTCATCCAGCCCAGCATTTCACATGATGTACTCTGCACAGAAGTTAAATAAGCAGGGTGACAATACACAGCCTTGACGTACTCCTTTCCCAAATTTGGAACCAGTCTATTGTTCCACGTCTGGTTCTAACTGTTGTTTCTTGACTTGAGGTTTCTCAGGAGGCAGGTAAAGTGGTCAGGTATCCCCATTTCTTGAAGAATTTTACATAGTTTGTTGTGATCCACATAGTTAAAGGCTTTAGTGTAGTCAGTGAAGCAGAAGTAGATGTTTTTCTGGAACTCTCTTGCTTTTTCTATGATCCAGTGGATGTTGGCAATTTGATCTCTGGCTCCTCTGCATTTTCTAAATCCAGCTTGTACATGTGGAAGTTTTCAGTTCATGTATTGCTGAAGCCTAGCTTGGAGAATTTTGAGCATTACCTTGCTAGCTTGTGAAATGAGTACAGTTGTGCAGTAGTTTGAGCATTCTTTGGGATTGCCTTTCTTTGGGATTGGAATGAAAACTAACCTTTTCCAGTCCTGTGGCCACTGCCAAGTTTTCCAAGTTTGTTGGCATATTGAGTGCAGCACTTTTGCAGCATCATCTGTTAGGATTTGAAAGAGCTCAGCTAGAATTCCATCACCTCCATTAGCTTTGTTCACAGCGATGCTTCCTAAGGCTCACTTGACTTCGCACTCCAGGATGTCTGGCTCTAGGTGAGTGATCACACCATCATGGTTATCAGAGTCATTAAGACACCTTTTATACAGTTCTTCTGTGTATTCTTGCCACCTCTTCTTAATCTCTTTGGCTTCTATTAGATCCTTGCAGTTTCTGTCCTTTATTGTGCCCATCTTTGCATGAAATGTTCCCTTGGAATCTCTAATTTTCTTGGAGAGATTTCTAGTCTTTCCTGTTGTACTGTTTTCCTCTATAGAGGAAATAACCTGCTTCATTTTGTACTCCAAAGCCAAACCTGCCTGTTACTCCAGGTATCTCTTGACTTTCTACTTTGCATTCCAGTCCCCTGTGATGAAAAGGGCATCTTCTTTTTGGTGTTAGTTCTAGAAGATCTTGTAGGTCTTCATAGAACTGTTCAACTTCAGCTTCTTTGGCATTAGTGGTTGGGACATAGACTTGGATTACTGTGAGGTTGAGTCGTTTTGCCTTGGAAACAAACCAAAATCATTCTGTCGTTTTTGAGATTGCACCCAAGTACTGCATTTCGGACTTCGGTTGACACTGAGGGCTACTCCATTTCTTCTAAGGGATTCTTGCCGATGGTCATCTGAATTAAATTCTCCCATTCTCGTCCATTTTAGTTCACTAATACCTAAAATGTCGATGTTCACTCTTGCCATCTCGTTTGACCACGTCCAGTTTACCTTGATTTAAGGACCTAACATTCCAGGTTCCCATGCAATCTTGTTCTTTACAGCATCAGACTTTACTTTCATCACCAGACACATCCACAACTGGGTGTCCTTTCCATTTTGGCTCAATGTCTTCATTCTTTCTGGAGCTTTGTCTTCGCTCTTCCCCAGGAGCATATTGGACACTACTGACTTGGGAAGCTCATCTTTCAGTTTCGTATCTTTTTGCCATTTCATAGTGTTCATGGGGTTCTCCAGGCAAGAGTACTGGAGTGGGTTGCCGTCCCCTTCTGCGGACCACGTTTCGTCAGAGCTCTCCACCGTGACCCAACAGGGGCTGCTCTCATGCTACAGTGTCCAGGTGAAGTAGTGACAAAGACTGTATAGCCTGTCGAGCCTAACCTGTTTACTCCCTGACCCTTTATGGAAAAGGTTTGCTGACCCCTGCTTTTTAAATTGTTGTTTAAGTAACACATGTATGTAGTTGAAAAGGAAACAGCACTAAAATTTTCATCTTAAAAAGACGAGCCTTGCTGCACTGTTGCTCACACGGGCACCATCCTCAGGGGCGTTTCATCCTTTCAGCTGTCTTCTCTGGCATTTACAGTCACATTCTAATAATATTCTCACTGCACTCTTTTTTGATTTGACAACTTTAGACACTAATTATTGACTAGGCCCCTCTTTTTAGTGCAAGATTATAGATAAATTTATCATTTCTTAGCTGAAAGGTAATGTTTTATGATCATTTAAACAGTTTTCTACATTTTCATAATGTACAGAAAGACATTAACAAGCCCTCAGCAATAGTGAACGTTTATTTAATACCTCATATGTGCCAGGCACTCTTCTAAGGCAGGTTTTAAAAACTGAAGTGCAGTGGATTTAGTGTTGTGTCAATTACTGCTGTACGGCAAAGTGATTCACTGATACATACATATACATTTTTAAAATATTCTTTTCCATTATGGTTTATCATAGGATACTGAACATAGTTTCCTGGGCTATACAGTAGGACCTTGTTGTTCTCCAGTCTGTATGGAAAAGCCTTACATCTGCTAATCCCAGCTTCCCACTCTCCACACCCCCACCCCCTCCCTCTTGGCAACTACCTGTCAGCTCTCTCTGTTCCTGATTCTGTTTCATAGATAGGGTCATTTGTGTCTTATTTTAAGTTCCACATATGAGTGATATCATATGGTGTCTATCTTGCTCTTTCTGGCTTCACTTAAGTATGGTCCTCTCTAGTTGCATTGATGCAGTTTTATGCAGTTTCACACTTAATCTTTACAGAACTCCTAGGAAGTGTAGGTACTGTTGTTATCTTCATCTTCCAGATGATGAAATGTCATTGGAGAGCTTATGTGATACTTCTCTTGGTCAAGACCTCATGGGTGATGGAGCCAGAAGTCAGCATTAGGAATGTGAGCTCTTAAACACTGTGCTGTAATGCCATGTGTGGAATCATATACTACTTGACCGTCACAGATTTGTGGCTCTATAGGTAATCTGATAGGTAGGATTATGTGCAGGATTCATACGCAGGTCCGCTGAGGCCCCACTTGGAATCTGCTGGGTGTGCGGCAGGGGCGGGGCCTCCCGAGGTAAGGCTGTGCACTGCCAGCCTGCACACTAGCGTGGGCTCAGTCTGACACATTGGCTCTCAGCCTGGAGCTGTCAGAATCGCTGGGTGGGCTGGTTTCTGAGTCAGTTGGTTTGGGGTGGGGCCTGAACAAGGTCCCAGGAGATGACGAAGCTGCGGGGACCATGGGTGGCTCAGTGCTGTGTCCTTTCTGGACACGGGGTCTTCTGTGCCACGTGACTCTTCCATGGCATCATGGTCCATGACAGTTCAGCTGCTGCGGCTTATGTTTCCTCTTTGACCCTACAGAGGTCAAGGTCACGATGCTCATATAGTTGGTGATCGTAAGCCGGTTATTGGCTTTTTCCTAGCGTGCTTTTGTAGTTTTGACTTTTTCTATTGCAAACATTGTAATTATAACATATAACACAAATACTGCAAAAATCACCTTTAGTAGCAGCGCCATGCTGGCAGAACTCAGCAGAAAGGCAGAAGCAGGCCCGAGGAGTTCAGAGGCCTATTCGGCGACAGCCAGGCGCTGAGGAACTGTGCCCCTGGCCTGTGTTCAAGGCGTGTGGAGAAAGTGACTTCATCTGATTGTAGTGGAGACTTGCTTTTCACCATTAGCGTTTTTTCAGATCTCTGTTTTGCTCTTCTGTTTATTTAGAGTCAGCCTGAACCAGCATGTCCGGGACTGAGGAAGCAGTCCTTGGAGGCCATGGCAGCCGGCCTGCTGGGGGCAGCCCTGTGCTATGCTTTGGCCAGGTGAGTGTGTCCTCCTCCCTGGAAGGGATGAGGTTAAGTGAAAACCAAGACAGTCTGGGGAAACAGTGTGTGCAGCGCCATCAGATACATGGAAGCTGTTATTTTCATCTAGAGACGTTATTTGGGCGTCTCTGTTGAGCTCTGAGGGTGTATTGGAGCTTCAGCTGTGCTGGGGGCTACATTTAGATGTAAATTGTTTTTGCTGTAACATTCCAAGTGGAGCGGACTCTGTAAAAAGTGCCAGTGTTTCCTGTCACTCCTGTCCCCATGACACTTGGATCTCTCTTTTTGGAGGCATCCAAAGTTTCTGGGGTTTATGGAGATACTCTGTGCATATAAGGGAGATTCTTGCTTTGTCCACCCACATTCTATCTGTCTTACCAGAGATCCGTGTGTATCGTTCCACTTTAATGAGGCCAGGGGAAAACTACCAAGGCGTCGAAACTCTAATCAAAGAGTGGTGCAGTTCTCCACGTGCAGGATGGGAAATGGTTGAATTGGAGGACACATGGAAGCAAGGCTTCCTATCCTGTTTTTTCCTCTTTCATGTCTACATAAATGTCATGAGAGATTCTGAGACAGGAAGTCTTAGTTTCCTAGTTTTGGTTGGAGAGAGTTGTGGTAACACGGTAGTCACACCTAAGGCAGTGGTTCTCACAGTGTGGTCCAGTGACCCCTGGGGTCCATAGGACCTTCCAGAGCCTGGGAAATCACAGTTATTTTCGTAATACTACTGAAGTACTCTGCCTTCTTCACTCTCATCCTTGCGTTGAGTGAGGGTGGGGTTTTGCAGAGGCCGCATAGCATGTGCCAGTGTCATTGCTCTGGTAGTTACTGGAATGTGTGCCTGTGAAGGTTTAATTCCTTGTATTGATAGACAGCCCACATGAACAGCAGCTCATAGGATCCTCAGTATGTCGGTTCAGTTTCCCCTTTCCGGTTCCAGTACCAGTACACAGTGGAAGAACACCAGGCCATCCAGAACGCCCTGAGGCAGAGGCTGGGCCCAGAGTACATCAGTAGCCGCGTGGCTGGAGGAGGCCAGAAGGTAGGCGAGTTCACTGCCTGAAAAGTGGGGTCCCGTGATGCTGACTGTTGGACGGCGAGGAATTTTAACGAGGTGTTTTTCGTCTTTATTTTTTCCAGGTGTGTTACGTCGAGGGTCACAGGGTCGTTAATCTGGCCAATGAGATGTTTGGCTACAATGGCTGGGCGCACTCCATCACTCAGCAGAACGTGGGTGAGTGCCGCCCTCCTGGCATTGCCGGCTCCCGCCGGACGCGCCGCGGCTGAGGGCCGGGTGGGTGTGCCCCTTCCCCGGCAGGAAGAGCCCTCACCTGGCTGTCTTTCCCGCCCTAGATTTTGTTGACCTTAACAATGGCAAGTTCTACGTGGGCGTCTGTGCGTTTGTGCGAGTCCAGCTGAAGGTGAGGGTGATGGGGGAGACGTGCGGCGGGAGAGAGAGCAGGTGCGGAGGCTCTGGGCCAGAGTGGGCTGTGCATTCACTCGGCCTTACTCAGGCGCCCGGGAGAATTTTGAGGAGCTCGTTCTCCTGCACGTTTTTAAGTGACTAAGAATTTTCACCATATACAGACAGTTGCAAGAGTGCATTTTTTGGCATATTGTAAAATTCTACGTTCTAAAATAAATCTGCTACATCTTTTTAAAATGTACCAATGGATTCTAAATATTAATACCATAGAAGATGACACGCTGTCATCTATTTGAAAAAATACGTATACAAGCTGCTTTTATTTTGAGCAAGTTACTCTTTAGTCATCAGAAATTTTACATTGTCTCTTCTTGAATACATATTTCCATCCCATTTCTCCACCGGCTTTTTTTTTTAAATAATGCAAAGTGACGCTTTGCTTATTTTTGGCTGCACTGGGCCTTCATTGCTTTGCACGGGCTTTTCTCTGGTTGCGGTGAGCAGGGGCTACTCTTGGTCACAGCACTTGGGCTTCTCACTCAGTGGCTTCTCTCGTGGGCTGTGGGCTCTAGAGCGCGGGGTCGGGCGAGCGGGTTAGTTGCTCCATGGCACATGGGATCTTCCTGGACCAGGGATCAAACCCATGTCCCCTGCATTGGCAAGCAGATTCTTATCCACCACACCACCAGGGAAGTCCCCTACTGGCTTAAGAGTATATGATTGAAAATCTTTTATTAATAACTATTATACTTCTCTGCCTTTGTATGTTTGTGTATGTGTAAAGATTTGGAGGGGGGAGTAAATTTCCAGTGATCCTAAGGCTCTCTATTAAAACATTTCTTTTGGATTGAGTTACTGTTAATATTATAGGTGTTATTAACACACAATAGAGTCAATTGTGTTTATTTTGAAGAGGCAGCAAAACTACATCAAAATATAAAATTTTATGGAAAATGCATTTCTTGATAAGATGGATGAAGCGTTTTTTTCTATTGTTAATATATCTATAGTTAATATTACTTATTCCTAAACATCTAGCATTAATTCTGTTCTGACTTATTTTTGTAAATAGTACTGGAAACCTTGGGCTTCCTGGGTGGCGCAGTGGTAAAGAAACCCGCCCGCCAATGCAGGAGACGCAAGAGACACAGGTTCGATCCCTGGGTCGGGAGGATCCCATGGAGAAGGAAATGGCAACCCACTCCAATATCCTTGCCTGCAAAGCCCCACGGACAGAGGAGCCTGGTGGGCTATGGTCCGCAGGGTCACGAAGAGTTACATGACTGAGCACACACACACAGAGACTGAAATCCTTATTCACATACACAGGACTGGAAAGAGCTTCATTATAGTGTTATTCATTTCTTTGACTGCTTCTGAGTTATATTTCAGAATCATAGTGTTACCATCAGAAGTTATATTCGGCTCTCTGTCAGCTGACAGCTTGATCAGGCCTACCTTTGCTTTTGGTGGAAGCTGAGAAGCATATTCCACCTGACTTGTGAGAGGATTTGCTGTCCAGTCATTAGAATCAGTTAAATATAATATTTCAATTTTCCTTTTTCTTGGTACCCCAAAGGTTTTTTTCTTTTTTTAACTTTTTCATATTGGAGTGTAGCTGACCAATAATGTCAATTTCAGGTGTACAGCAGAGGGGACGCCGTTACACACGCACCCGCTCTTTTTCCAGTTGTCTCCCATTTAGGTCATTACGGAAGCTTGCGCTGAGTTCCCTGTGCTGCACTATGGCCTTGCTGGTTATTTTAAATACAGCAGTGTGTACATGTCCATCCCAAACTCTCTGTCCGTCCCCCACAAGGCTTTTCTACTGTGCGGTAGTGCATCTTAGTGAGACTTGGGCTGGGTTAGACATGTGCCTTTTTATGTAAAGAGGAAGAGAGACAGAACTGTCTCGACACTGAGCCCCGGCACGTGTGGGCGCAGATCCAGTCCAGGAGGTGGCCCGGCAGGACTGACGCCCAGTCTGAGCAAGGCTGCTGGATGATGACGAGAGCTGTGAGGGATGGGCTCTAACCCCTCACGGTGGGGCCTGAACGCCTTTTCTGCCCCCAGGATGGCTCGTATCATGAAGACGTGGGCTACGGTGTCAGCGAGGGCCTCAAGTCAAAAGCCTTGTCCTTGGAAAAGGCCAGAAAGGAGGCAGTAACAGATGGGCTGAAGCGGGCGCTGAGGTAGGCGGGCGCCGAGGTGGGCGGGCGCCGAGGTGGGCGGGCGCCGCTGGTTTCAGGGCTGCTTCCGGAGCTGTCTGCGGACCCCTCACCCTCAGCCCCAGGCGGCCATCTCCTGCTGCCTTGCCCCGCTTCTCTTTACTCCAGGGCCCTCTTGGGGAACACGAGGGAGGATCCTGTTCTATGCTGGACTTTGCCTTCCCCACCCCTGCCCTCCACACGAGCCCACGGGTTGCTTCCTCATTGTCTGTAACACACCGGCATGGTTCTTTGTTATGTGCATGTAACATAATTAACTTAGTTACACAGAGCAGGATTTTGATCTTGTTGGGGCTTCAAGATGCCTTTGAGAATTGAATTACCAGAAAAAAATACAGGTAAAACTTGCTTTAAAAATTCGCCTGTAGGGGATCTGAGCCTCTCAGTACAGAAGTCTAGTCGTGAAGGTTGTGCCCCTGAGCGCGTGTGCTCACACACTGGGGGTCGCAGCGGTCCCTCGGAAGGGAACTTAGCCCTGGAGCTTGTGTTCCGCAGCAGGAAGGGCCGGTGGGCTTTGTGAAAGACTGACTCGGGCCCTGTGCTCCGGGGGAGGGACGTGCGACTGTCCCGCTCACTGCTGTGTTCTCAACCGGCTTCCACTCTGTTTTACCCTTAGAAGTTTTGGGAATGCACTTGGAAACTGTATTCTGGACAAAGACTACCTGAGGTCACTGAACAAGCTTCCCCACCAGGTGCGTTGAAAGTGGGGATGGTGGCTGATCCCCTTGTATCTGAGTATGTGGTGATGGAAAGGGACGCGAAGATTCAGCTGGCTCTGTAGAGGGTCGGGAACGTGCACTTCCGCCGTCTTTGAACAGAAGAGCCAGCAGGGGCCAGTGGGCTCACTTAACACCGAGGACGATGAAGCAGAGAGTCCACGGTGGAGGGGACGTGCTCGGCAGAGGTCTGAGAGGTGGGAGCACCGGGCCCTCTCAGCCCGCTGCCATTTCTCACACTCAGAGCCTCACCAGCCCAGCCTTCTGCTCTTCCGCAGCTCAGCCTCTGGCAGGGCTGGGTTCTCGTTTGTGTGGCTGCGTGTCACGTGACCTGCGCACCTGCCTTTGGAGAATGGGGTCTGGAGTCCAGCGTGGCCTGGGCTGGTCGGGCGCGGGAATGCCCGTTGCCTGCTGCGTGTGGCTGTGGTTCTTCAGGCCCCTGCAGAGCCGCCACCTGCCCGGCCACCTCCCTCTGCTGTACATCAGGGGTCTTTTTCTTGTGCTGCCCCTCATAGAGGTGTGTGTCAGTTGGCAGAACTTCGTTTCTTTCTTTCCTTTTTAAAAATCTTTTTAATCTATTATTGGGACTCAGTTTGCTGTTAATAATATTGTTTAGGATTTCTGCATCTGTATTCATGAGGGATATTGTAGTTTTGTTTTGTAATCGTAGTGAGAAACAAATAGGAGCTCCCCCGGTGGTGTGGTGGTAAAGAATCCGCCTGCCAGGGCAGGAAGGGCACTGGAGAAGCACACGGCAGGCCCCTCCACCGCTGCCCCGTGCCAGGCCGCTGCTCCCTGCCAGGCCGCTTCCGGGTGCCAGGCCGCTGCCACCAGGCTGTGAGCACCTCGCCTCCTCTGCGGTAACTTTGTTTCGGTGTCGCGGCAGCCTGGGTGCTGGCTCTTCTTGGCTGGTCACTGGAGCTCTTATAGGGGTGTCCGTCTGTTTACTGTTACCTTGGTGTTGCTGTGAGGGAGGGCCTGGAGCGTCCTAGTCAGCTATTTTGTTGATATGACTATTTTTTCACTTTTTTTTAAATGAAGTACAACGTATACACACCTGCGAAAGTCATACAGGCCCAGCCTGGTGAATTTTTGGAAGTGAACACAGCTGTCTACACCTCAGATTAGGGAAACGGGACATAACCAGCTCTCTACAACTTTTCTGCTGCCCCCACTCCATTCACTGTTGTTTGTCTTTTAAACTTTGGGCCGTGCTGTAGCTTCGCTGCTGTGCTCAGTATTTCTCCAGTTGCGGTGAACGGGGGACCCCCGTGCTTTTTGTGCACAGGCTTCTCACTGCGGTAGCTTCTCTTGTGGAGCACAGGCTCGGCATGTGGGGTCTTCCCGGACAGGGATTGAACCCGGGTCCCCTGCATTGCAAGAGTTGATAGTTTAACTACTGAACCACCAGGAAAGGCTGACTTTATTTCTTTTTAAAGTAACTTTTTTAGTCAGGTTTATTCCTACTTTTAAACTTTATATAAATGGAATTGTATGGTTTGTGCTTTATAAAAAGTGTTGTGCTAAAAAGTACAACATGTAGACAGTGGACACGTGATAAATGCTCAACTGGGTGAATTTTCAGGCAGACACACCCACGTAGGCAGCGCCTGAGTCAGGCGTGCATCACCGCTCCTGGAGTCTCCGGGGGTGCCACCCCGCCCCGTCAACTGCTGAGGAAAGTTCTGACTGTTCTTTGCTTTGGGGACTCACATTATCAACTGTTCTGTGTCGGGCTTTCATTCCACGTGTGTGATTCATTTGTGCTGAGTGTCGTGGCATCTTCTGTGACACGAGTCTACAGTCGGTTTTTCCATTCTACTTAATAGACGCTAGAGATTTTCGTAGCTTTTGGTTGATTAGGGCTGCTGTTAGCGTTCTTGAGCGTGCCTCGGTGCACACACACGCATTTACTGTGGACATTATTAGCGAAGCTCAGAGGGTTGGGCGTATGCTTGGTTTTAGTAGGTTCTACTTCCAGTTGTCCAGTATGGCACACAGCAGTATGTGAGTTCCAATTATTCTGTATATTCAACAGCATTTAGCTTTGTCTTAAAATTTTTTTCAGTGCTCATTTTCAATTTTTTTTGTGGTGGTAAAATATACATAAAATTTACCTTCTCAGACATTTTAAGGGTGCAGTTCAGTTGTACAAAATACATTGCTACCGTGGGGCGCTTGCCACTACCATCTATGTCTGTAGCTCTTTGCTGTTACAAAACAAATCCTACCCACTGCACAGTGACCCCCGCTCCCTCTCCATGCAGCCCCGGCACCACCATCTGCCTTGTCTCTGCTGCTTGCTACCCTCAGTGCCTCTTGTCAGTGGAGTCCTCTCTTTGTTCCTGGCCTGTTTCACTGAGCATACCATCCTCCAGTTTCCTAGCATAAGCTCATTTCCCCTAAAGTTTCTTTTTTTTTTTTTTTTGGCAGTGGCGTGTGGGGACTCAGTTCCCTGACCAGGGATTGAACCTTGGCCTTTAGCGTGAAAGCCTGGAACCAGGAAACTCTCTGCAGAAGCTCATTTCTTTTTGACTGACTGACTTCCCAATGTAGATAAGAAATTTCACAGTGTAATTTTCATTTTCAGGTTATCTTTACCCAAATGTGGTCGTCTCAAGCTGATATTCCGTTATTCTGTGAGCCTCACGTTACTGAGTGGGGCTTCACTTGTGGAGCATGGGCTCTGGGTTTCTGTAGTGGACTGATGATGTATGATCATTTCCATAGGAAAGTGTGTCAGGCCCAGTTGCCAAGGAAAGATTGAAGTTAGATTTTACAGAGCTTTTTGCCCTAAATAAAAACTGAATTGTGATTGCTTTGTATGAAAACTACGTTAACACAGAATGGCACAGGAGGAAAATGGAGCTGTTTTATTCCACGTAGAGTTGAAGTTACTTGCACTTGTGGATCCTTTGCCTCAGCTTCTCAGGACCTTGAAGGAATGAGGGCAGAGAATTGTGGAATGCATTCAAGGAAGGGGCAAGAGCAACTGAAGGAAATTATTCTCTCTCCTTATTAGCCGCCTCTTGAAGTGGATTTAACTAACGCAAAGAGACAAGATTTTGAACCATCTGTTGAACAAGCCAGATACAGCAGCTGCCAGCAGAATGTGACCCTGGCACCCCCTAAAGCCCAGGAGGCGACCTCGTCGTGCAGACGGAGCTACTCAGCTAGCCCCCACGCTGCGGCGCAGGGGGCCACGGAGAGCAGCTCCCGGTACGGCCGCCTGCCCTCTCCGCTCCTCCCTCCACTTGCACATTCTCAGCAGCACGCGGGGCCGTGAGCCCCCTTGGCAACTGTGTGCTGTTAACCAGGTAACTCGGAACCACCCCCCCCCAACAGCTCACTGGTCTCCTGCTGCAGAAGCCTGGCCCCCGGCACCACGGAGAGCGAAGCCACGCTCCAGCGGAAGCTCCGGCAGAAGCAGCTGCAGCAGCAGTTCCGGGAACAGATGGAGAGACAGCAGCAGGCCACCACCTCTGCTCTGTCCACCGGAAGGAAGGACCAGGGTGAGAGGCTTGGGGCACCTCTGCCTGGAGCTGCAGGTTTCGGTCCAGACCAGGGCTCGGCACACACGGGGCCAGGGCTTCCGAGTGCCGGGTCCCGCCCCGTGTTTCCCTGTGAGTGAAGAACAGACAGCCCCTGACGTCACCAGAGCTGGAGCTCTCTGGTGCCAGAGCTTCCTGGGGCCTCAGTTACTCTGGCCACACGGACATGAGCTCTTTGACTGTAAGGCAGAAAGTAGGGTGTGCAGGTGATGGGGCTTCTGGCAGCTTTTTGTCCATGAACTCGCGTTTTTTCAGAGTCCAGACTCACTGGGAGTAGTAGACAGATTGAAGTCTCCCAGACTAGAAACAAAGACAAAACGGATTTTTTCCCAGCTTCCCCTTAAAAATTACTAACATTCTGAGGACTTTGTTCCTGTTTCGTTCTTTGAAACTCCCCTCAGCACTGGCCAGCTGAGATTAATGAAGGGAAAAGCCCACAATGGATTGTGCTGGGGCTGTTCTTAGTAAGAATTTTTATTCTGGGTCTCTAGCTTCCAACCCAGACTTTTTAGTTTTTTCTCTAGTTTGATGAGAAGAATATGGTGTTTTCAGCCCTAGTTTATATAGAGGAGTAGGTGGGACTGGGACGCAGGGCCCCGAGCTTGGTGCTGGCTCTGCGGGCTGTAACCGGGCAGCTCTACAGGCACCCCTGAGGCTGCCCCGCCCCGCGATGACGACGGGAGCTCAGGCTGCCCCCTCTCTCTGCAGCGCAGCCGCCACCAGTGCCTCCTGCCAAGCCCAGCCTCCCCAGGACCCGCTCACCTTCAGAGCCACTCACCCAGAGAGACCTGCTCCCAGGTAAGCGGAGCCAGAGGCGTGACCTGAGGCCATCAGTAGACACGCCCGGTGCCTGTGAGTCGCTGGTCGCCACACACACACCTCAAGAGGCACAGGGATCTGCACTCCTGTCGCTTCTGCACCAAGGGGACGCGAGTGGCCCGAGGCTGGGTTGACTGCTCGCACACGTGCAGCTCCTCTGCTGCACCCTGGAGAGGCCTGGTGTCCTTCCACAGGACCGGGGGAGAGAAACTCAGACGCTGTCACGGGGCCCTCACCATACAGAACCTTCTCGTGACCTGCTCTTTTCTCTTGTTTGTGTTACATTTTCCCGTGACCGCTGTCCTTGCAGACAGTCTTGAAATGTGGGACATGGCTATGGATGCAGAGGACAGCGTGCTCAAGCCGTTGTCGAAACCAGAACCACCGCAGACCCCTGCCATCTCGGTCCTGAAGAACCACATGGAGACCCAGAACAGGATCCCACCAAGCCTTTGCCACCAGAATCCACAGGCACGATCTGGACCCCGGCACCTCCAAACTTCCAGCCTTAACCAAGACACCATAGGTAGCCGACTGTTCTAGGAGCCAACACCAAAGGGAACCTGGGTGTGTGTGATGCACTGAGTCTTAAAAGCAGAAGGACCTTCCATTTTAAGAAGTCTGGTGGGCTCCTGTCAGAGGGGCAGCCATGTAAAAGAACATGGGGGACCATGAGTTTAAAAGCCAGAGGGTCCCCTGGGGTCCTGACCTGAGGGCTAACTCTTCTGCTATATTTAACAGCTGTGGTTAAAACGCAGACCCATCACGATTTCTCCTGCAACTTGGTCTCATGTTAATGGAGGGATCTGTCCTCATATAACAGTTTTCATTCTTGGGCTTTTGTGGTTTAAAGTAGGTCGAGCAGGACTGTTAGCTGATGGCTTCTGGATTGTATCAGTTGTTAGTTTACTCCTGATTTTAAAGTCACCGCAGCCACATCTGAACAGTTTCCTCCTCCACAGGGGACTGTGACTCCTCTAGGAAGAATCAGGACATGAAGAAAAGGAAACTGGACCCACCTTAATCACGGCTCAGGCACCTCCTGAACTCTGTCCTGATGGGACTTCATTTTGGTAATGAAATGACTGGTCCTGCTTGAGGAGTGCGCTCTGCCTCAGGGCTCTACCTGCTTCATCCTGAACTCTGCTGGAGGACTCAGCACCTGCTCACATCAAGTCGGGCATTTGGGAAGCTCTGTAGAGACTCGATGCGTTTTCTTGGGCTCCTCACTCTTTATTCCTAAGCTATTATGTTAATGAAGACAGAAATCACCTCAGCCTGTGATGCGTCCGAGTGACCGCTGACCTCTTGCTGTGGGGCCCCCGTTTTCTAACGCTGCCACACAAGATTGCAGTCATCACTATTGTTCATCGGCTCATGAAACTACTTCCCTTTTCTCCTAAGACCAAAGAAAAGGCATTTTTAAGAAAGCAAAATTAAATCATACCCTGTAACAATATAACAGGCATGTCTCCTCTTATTGCACTTCACATTTTTTTAAAAAAACAAACAAGGTTTTTAGCCACCCCGTGTCGAGCATTTTAAAGATTTTTTTTTTAAGATACAATGCTAGTGCATGCTTCAACTAGTGTCATGTGAACAGTGTTCTTATGTATCCAAAAACCAAAAATCTGATGCAAGCAGCTGTTTACAGTTACAGTCCAGAGGCAGCTGGAGCCCAGGCCTGTGACGTGGTGCCCGTGACAAGGAGCCCCATGGCAGGAGGCCTCGGCCACCCCAGCACCCCCGACCCCTCACCTGAGCTGCAGAAATTTTTTTTCTGGTTTTGGTTATCGTTACCACTATCTTCCTTGTCTGCAGCACCTTAGTTAAGGTCAGAATCACTGTTTGAAAAAGTTTCTGGAGATAGGAACCCAGTTATAAATTACACACAAGTCGTATCAGAGCTAATGCGATCACGAAAAGGCACCTGCTGAAAATGAATCCCCACAGCTCAACAAAACCAAGTTTGGTTTATTTGAGTGGCTTCATCACATGTCCACAAGCAGGAAGTGCAACCCACAGTGCCAAACACAGGAGTGACGGCTGCTGAGGATCCCCAAGGTTTGAATTCAGTTTATTTTTTTTTTAAACAGTGTACATTGTTAAATAATGTAAGGAAAACATTTATAATTCAGAAAGATTTTTTTAATGTGGAAAAAGATACTCAAAGTGTACTATTAACACGAAAATAATTTAAACAGTTCAGTAGCACTGGTTCATTCCTCTAGGCTTCAGTTATTTCATCCACAGGAGGGAAAAAAAATCAACAGTAAATAAAACCAGTTCTTACTTTCCATGTGAGTGAAGAGACCTCAAAATCATTAAACCAAAGTGACAAGACAGTCGTGCTGCACTTGGCTCCCTCCTTTGGTACAAAGTCCTGTCTCCTCTGTCCACGCGTCCGTTTCCCGTTTCCCCGGCACTGCTTGTTCTGTCCTTCCTCTTAGCATTTCTCAAGGATTACAGGCAGAGAAGTAGTAAAGTTTCAAAGCGAAGCTTGGAGCACCTGCCCTTCTCATCTCTTCCCTTCCTAAAAACCTCAGCTTTTATTTGCATCTTTGGGGCCTTGGCTAACTTAATAAAGAAAATGGCCAACGAAGGACAGGACAGCCAGGCCCTTCCTGTCATGGGAGATTCCTGGGATGGGCCACTGAGGTGGCTCAGAGTCAAGAGAAGCAGCACCCCAAGATTAAGAGTCCTAGCTTCTTGCCCCATCTTCTGGGAGAACAGAGATCCCCAAAATAGGCAATGGGAGAGTATTTCCTGAAGTTTCTGAAAATAAAGAGAACTGCCCATCACCACTAGGCATAGCACTAAATAATACTGGCTGGTTGCAGTTATTACTTGAGGGGAGTCTCTATGAGAATATCCATTGTCATTCTAGAAACAAAGGTAGCCAGGGGATTATGGCCCTGCAACCCTCTGGACGTTATATAGAAGTGAGGAGGGACAAGCAGCCGTTCCTACAGTGCTTATTTCAGATGTGGGGCCACTTGCCATAAACTGCAGGACCCCACGTTGAGAAATACACGGTACATTTGCACCAAGAGGAAAGCAAGGCAAACAATTTTTCTTAGAGCAACTTTCTCCATCTGAGACATTTCACTATCACATTTCCCAACTTAAAAACTAGCCCCCACCCCCTTCCTTTCTCTTCAGCCATTTCTTCTCAAACTTCTGTGTTCAAGCCCAGCGCAGGTGAGTAAGGCTTAGGGCAGCCGCTGGCCAAGCACCGCGTCTTCACGCACGTCTGTTCCGCAGCCTCTCGTCCCAGCACCGGTTGCGCCACGCTGTCTGGCAACTGCCCGTTCTGGAGACAGCCTCCCTCCTCACTTGTCCTGAAACAGTTTTCTGCTTTAACCACTGATGTCAACTTAACTTCTCACCCTGCTCATCTTACAAAACTGTTATATGACTTGAAAAAATACCCTTCCAATTTCCTTACAACATAGTCCACTGCTGGGTCACACGGACCCATGCTCTCCTTCCACACACCCTCGCTGACCAGGGTCTGACGAGAAGTTGATGCAACAGCAGAAGCGATAGAAGTCCAAGGCACTAAGCATCCAGCAAGCGGTACTGGGAGGACGGAAGTATTCAAGTAGAGTGATTTATACAATTTTACATTCACATTTATTTGTCTAATACAATGGAAATACAAAGGAGAAAAGTGAAATCTCAGTAAGTAAAGGACAGAGCTAGCCTTTTTAAGCCTTTCATATTTTACTCTTAAACTACTGTTGTCCAACAACATTTATACATCACAGTGTTTCCACATCAAAACTGATGGCAAAGTTACATGTCCGCAGGGAACTTAATTTTTTTCCTAATTGCTAATGCTGCAGTCAAAGCTGCGAGTATCATTTGCTTAAAGCACTAATGACCTATTGTAAGAAAGGGCTGAAACCTCCATCCCTCCCCTGGTGTCTTCACTGGGTTCTAAAGATTGGTTGGATTGGGGTCGGGGGTAGGGGTCGACAGGGTAGGAGAGAGCCCAATAGTTTAAATTTTTTGTCTTGTGGTTTATATTCTTGAGGGAGTAAGTAAGGGGTTGGGGTGGCTACCAAAATGAAGAGCCCCACCACCTGAAAATGCAGACGGCTCTGCTTTTCCAGAGCTCTCTAGGAGCCTTCTGACCAACCCGACTTCCCAAGAGCTCACTGCTGGGTCTGGGCGACGACAAAGCACACACAAGACAGCAGCCCTCTCTCCTCCTCCCACTCCAGGCGACGGTGAGGGCAGGGGAGAGGACCCGCTCCAAGGGCTCTAAGCGGGATTAAAACATTCCTTTCTGGCAAGAAATGACCAGTTAAATGCAGCACTAGTAGTTGGCATACAGGCTACACCCCCTGACCCCCCACATTCCATCTCCTGCCCCCAAACCTGCCCCAGGATCGCCTCGGGTCTATGTGGTCCGCAGGTTGGACCCTGGGGGGTTGCTGATGGATTTCTGCAAGTTGCTGATGTTGAAATTCTGTAAGGAGGCTGTTCCCACAGGCTGGAACTGGCTAAGTGGCTGGGGTGCCGGGCCACCCGTCCCGCTCCACTGTGTGCCAAATGGGGGGGCAGGGAAACCGTACTGCTGAGGGGGGCACATGGACTTGGGGAAGTGCCCCAGAGAGGTAGCTGACGCTGCAGAGCCGGGGGCAGAGCCACCCAGGTTTGAGGTCATGGAGACGCAGAGCTGACCGGGCGCGGAGAACTTCCTTGCCATGCCAGGGCCCTGGGGAGAGAATAGGCGGTGAAGCTGTGCAGGTGGGATGGGCACAGGGTGGGGGAAGAGTTCTAGGACTGGGCTGCTCTGACCTTACAGGGTCGGGGGAACAACTCCCAGACAGCCTTCGTCACCATCACTGGCTCCTGACACCATATACCTGTTCTGACTGGAAGGGGGTGGCATCGCATGCCTCATGTGAGTGGCTCGAACACACGTCATTCAGAGTGTTAAGGAAAAGGGGAGAAAAACTGGGCTGACTCAGTTCAGAGCAAGGAATCCAGGGAAAGAAACTAAGAAGGGACCTGGCTGATTTCTTTTTTCCCGGAAGTGCTAGAACTCAGGAGCCCCTGGAGGTGGTCACGGCAGGGTCCCCGTGCCCAGCAACACTCGGACAGGCAGGAGGAAACACAAGGGTTGCGCTGACCTCATAGCTCACATGTCCTTTGCTTCCCCGTCTGCCTGAGAAACTCATGGCGTCCCGGGCCCAGTTGTCCACCAGCTTGTGTAGGTCATCCGTGAACGTGCCCTTCCTGCTGGACGTCACGGCAGGAGGCGGGGCCGGGGCGGCCTGGCTGCTCACGGCTCCCCCGACGGCGTTGGTGCTGCTGGTCCCTGAGGTCAGGAGAAGCAACAAGGCACGCCCGTTAGAAGGGACTTGGGTGGTGACTTCAGGGAGAGGAGAGACCTCCCACGATGATGAACGGCAAGCCCAGGACGGGGGGATGAGCCAGGGAGCCATGCAGAAGGGAGGTTTCAGGGTCTCAGGAGCCAAACGCGGCGCGTAGCAGGGCCAGGGAGGCTCTCCTCAGGAGCTGCCGGGGAGGGACGAGGGCCCGGGCCTCGCTTCACCCATCCCCGCGGGGTCGGGAGCGCGGACACTTGCTGCCGGGCCTCTGCCCAGCGCCCGCTGAGGGGAGCTGTGTGCTGGAGCCACCAAGCCTGGCTGCTCTGAACGCTGCAGGACAGGGGAAGAGACGAGGGCCCCCCAAGCACGGGCAGGGTCCCCGCGGGAGCCGAAGCACTGCGAGCACAGGTCTGAGGAGAGCTGGGCTCCCAAGCCGTGGAGGGGGCGGGATCCGGGACGCGCTCAGCCGCTCTTCCAGAGGGAGACGAGAGAACGCGTGCTCTGTTCAGAAAGCTTCTTCACCTGGGCCCATAAACATGAACGCAAACATCAACTTGGGAGAGTGAAGGCTCAACCTCTCCCAACTCCGTGAGGGAAGCACGAGGACGCGAAGGTTCTCTGTGCTGCGCCTGAGCCTCTCGGCTCCAGGAAGACGCGGCTTCCCCGAGGGGGTCACCCTGGCTGCACCGCGCTGGCTTCTCCCCACCCTGCCCCTCCCCGAAGAGCAGGCACTCTCTGTGCACCCAGGGAGGCGGGGGTGCGGGGGAGCAGAGGCTCTGGGTCTGTGATGAAGGGTCTCTATGGTTTGATGAGGAAGAAAGGAGTCTGTGTCCTGCCTGATTTCGGCTCTGCTGGAGGGCACACTGGCGATTATTCGAGAGGCAGGTTTGAGGGAAGAGGGAAAGAAAAGTCAGGGTCTTGTGTATTCCCCGCACCCCCACTTTCTTACCAGATCTCACATGTGCTGCAGAATAGCTGTAAGCGGCCACTGTAAGGCGCGAGACAAGAGGACTTCAGATCCCCAGTCAAGGCCAGGGCTGAATGTCTAAACGTGGACACTGCCCACTGTCACGGTCCAGCAGCGCCAGAAGCGACTCGTCCCCCACCCCCCAGGCCCCACGACGGGGGTGGCTCACCCGCCTGGGCTGGGCACCCAAGCCCAAGTGCGTGAGGTGAGGCCGCCCAGCGCAGAGGTCCCGTGCTTCTCAGCACCCAGGCCACACGGGAGCGGGGGCCGAGTTCCCTACAGAGCAGAACCCAGGAGGAAAAGCGGGACGCGCAGGACACAGGCCTCCGGGACGGCAGCAGGGAGACAGCGCAGGCGGGACCGGGGTGGGGATGGTGCCGCAGCGCATGCACGAGGACCATCTTGCCCCCCCGCCCCCCACGTGCGTGACCACAGTGGCGTGAGCTTGGTGGCGAGTGAGACGATGAGGACGACACAAAGGGTCACAAGTGAGCAGAGCTGTCAGCAGCCCACGGAGGGGAATGCTGCTGCCACAGGCCGGGCTCAGCTGGGTGCTGAGGCCCCTCGACACGGCGCGGGGTGGACACCAGGGGGGCACCAGCCACACAGGCAACCTTCTCATCCTGGCTGCTGAAAACCACCTTCCCACGGGAGGATGACACACACCCCACTCTGCAAGCAGAAACTAGCTCTAGGAAAAGCTGGCTTGGCTACTAAACCCAGGAGAATGGGGGTGCACGTGGTCCGTGGCAGCAGGAAAGCGGTGACGAAACCGGCAGAGCAGGCATTTCTGAGACACGGCCAGCCTTCAGAGGCCACTCACTGTCCTTTAAACCCTTCTCAATTCTGCTCAAAAATTCTAAAAGCAGTGCATGCTTTCCCACCAAAAATGTTCTCCTGCCCTAGTCTGCCCCCCACCCCTGCTCCCTTCCAGTAACAAGAGCCCACTATGAGCCACGCTTACTGCCCGCCTCCCAAGCACCGTTTTCTGGAAGAGCCCCTTGGCGGCAGCGGCTGCTATCGTCCGCACCGTCTACACAGCTGGCTGACTCCTCGGGGCGCGAGGCAGCCCCACTCGCCCTATACACAGCCGCGGGCGCCCCCGCCCACAGCGGCCACAGAGCTGGGTGCAGGCTGTCACCGAGAGCATGGACTGTGAGGGGACTTGGAATCTGGAAGGAGAGCCAGTGGCAACCACTGAGTGTGTTGAAGACAACACCAGAAAAGGGTGCAGGGCTGGGGTCCAGGAGTCGAGAGGCTGCGGGGCACAAAGAGCTCAGGGCGACAGGCTTCACAGTCAGGGACCAGAAGTAACAGAAAGAAAGGATAATTACTACAGAGCTGGTTGCAAGGGCAGACTTTTTTCACCATCTTCCCTGAAGCACAAAGAGAAAGCAGTGTGTTAAAGATAAGGAAACAGAAGTATAAAATAATCAGACTCCCCAAACAGCACACCAGGGCCCAGCAGGAGAGAGGGAGGGGAGGGGACAGGGCCTGGGCTGTGCAAGGGTCCCTCCCGGCCACGGCCCCACCCCACGCTGTCTGCAGGAGCGAGCCCCGCACCAGGCTTCTGGGGCTCTGGCCTCGCTGCTGGAACCTTGAGTACCCAGGCAGTCTTTCCACGCCCTGGCCCCTTCCTGCTTCTCCTGCTGGGCTGTTAAGATGCACTGCATTAAATGCATTCACAATTCTACCACAGGAGGCTGACATGGTACCATTGTTACAGTTCTCATTTAAACTGGCTAACACACTATTTCCAAACCCTAGACATACATACTAACCCCGTGCCCCCTAGAAAAATCTTTTAAAAGTATGTGGAAAACAAGCAACTTTTGAACAAAAATAAAGCATGAAGCCAAGCCGTGCTTCCAAACCATTATCTATTTTGAGCACAGAGTGAAGCACCCCAGGCTAATTAAGACCCTAACACCCAAGAGCCCGATATCTCTGTCCATATTTGCTCTTTCACTTTTTTCTTTTTGGCCATACCACACTGCTTGTGGGCCTTTAGTTCCCCGACAGGGACTGAACCAGGGCTCGGCAGTCCTAAACCACTGGGTTTATTTGCTTTAAATCTGCATCTTGCGGTCTGCTCCCAAAGGCTTACATAATGGACACTGACGTGCCTTCAACGGAGGCGGGGCCTCTCAGTCACCTGAACACCACTGTGACATCACCTCCCTTTCTGAGTGCGATGGGGATGTTCTGAGCTAACAGAAGGGGTGCCTGTCACACGATACCTCCCTCAAAAATGCCCTGGTCTTCCTCCTTCCCTCTGAGACACTACAGGCCACATAACACAGGACTGACACCTCCAAACACTGGTCCCCTGCTGTTACTGTCTCCTCAGTCATCTAACTGGACACAGGACCTACAGCGCCGACTTAAGTGCCGAGGGGCTGACACTGTTGGTCCAGCCTAGCCTTGCCAGGCCCTGCCAGCTCAGTTGGTAAAGAATCTGCCTGCAATGCAGGAGACCCCGGTTTGATTCCTGGGTCCAGAAGATTCCTTGGAGAAGGGATAGGCTACCCATTCCAGGATTCTTGGGCTTCCCTTGTGGCTCAGCTGGTAAAGAATCCATCTGCAATGCTGAAGACCTGGGTTCCATCCCTGGGTTGGGAAGATCCCCTGGAGAAGCGAAAGGCTACCCACTCCAGTATTCTGGCTGGAGAATTCCATGGACTGTGTATAGTCCATGGGGTCACAAACAGTCGGACACGACTGAGTGACTTTCCCTCACCCACTCAGCCCTGCCAGGAAAGCCGTTGCCCTACCAAGCGGGGCAGGCCCTCCACCTCCCTCTGGGCTACACAGCCCTGGACTAGTGCTGCATGTGGCCCAAGGACCTCTGAACCACACTCGAGAGACGACAGTCCGAGCACATGCACTTAAAAAGTATGTCACCAGCCACATCAGAAGTTTGAGGCCTTAACAGAAAAGATCTTTTAAGCTCTAACAAAGGTTTGCTACTTAAACCTCAGTTTTGTTTTTAAAATTCTCATTTCAACATATGTTTATCAACTACCGGAACGTGCCAGGCTGATCGGACAGAAATGATGTGTGCTTCCCTGGGCTCCTGTCTTGTGCCTGTGATCTCACCGGGTCTGTGCAGGACCGCCCACACTCCACATGCAGGGAGGTGGGCTGGAGAGGCAGGTGCCTTGTTTTGGGGAAGAAAGCTGAGAAGTCCCAGCGATTTTGTTAAAAAGCCCATCTTGGCCTGCAGGTGCTGGCCCTTGGTCTTAATGAGCATAATTTATAAGACGAACTACAAACTACACTGAAACCCTCTTTGAAATCAGAGGGCAGTGGTGGTGAAAACATCCAGTGAAGAGATTCCACCATCTTTACAATTGACAGATGGTTATGCTTAACTGAGGTTACCAAAAAAACCTGCAATCTACTCTGAAAAATAATACAAAAACAGGGTTTCTGTTTTCCCTGCACCGGTGATCAGGAAGCTTGCTGTGACTCCTAATGCCAGAGCAAGGGGGAGCACTATGCATGGCTGGGTGCGCGGACATCACTATGCTGAGTGACCCAGCAGGCCCTTGCCCGGGACACCATGCTGCCCTCTGGCACAGGCTGAGGAGGAGGCAGTTCTACCAGAAAACTCATTTTGAAGTTTACAGAAACCTATCATCAGATCTCCATCTTTTATTGTGATTAACAGAGGCCCAAACTTCTGAGGGCGATGCTAGTTCAGCCAAGCCACTGAGATGAGGCACAGACACAAATGAAGATGGGCTGCGTGAAACAACAGACCCAGCGGCAGACACAAGGACAAGGAAGGAGGAAAGTGTTACACACAAAGAGCCAAGCAGGGCGTACTCAGAAATCGCGTCCTCCTGCCGCCAGCTTTGAATGTCACCTGCTCGGACGCACAGTTAAACTTGGCACAGCCTGTGAGAGGGGAAGAATGGGGAGAACAGGGAGAGAAGAGACAGAACACGGCTACGAGACGTTAGAACCCGAGCTGAGAGCCAGATGTGCTAGGACGGCACACAGAGGGACGAGCCTGCAGGACAGGCCTGCATGCCAGAGGCGGGGTCAGGTCTGTCCCCCACCAGCCCAGACTGAGCCACCCACCAGCACGCTCAGAGACAGGCTGATCGCTAACCTTCGCAAAGCTGCGGCAAAGGCACCTCTGTTTGCCGTCTAGATCCCCTTCATTCTTTTCCACCCAGATGCCCAACAGCTTTTAAGTTTTGTCTAATGTTACTAAAAGGTCTTTCCTCTACAGGAATGTTCTGAGTGATATTTTATTAAACCTCTGTTTATTAAACAACCTACACTTGGGAAGTAGATTAAAGGTAGCAACTTGAATTTTAGGGCTATTCACTTTAGTATGTCTCTTTCACACTTAGAAATTAGTAAAGTCTACACTGGTTGAACAAACGCATTAACTTTCAGAAAGGGCTAAAACACCTAAGAATCTGGCTTCAGGAAACCCCAGTCCAGTATTAAATCATAAGTTCCAAACCCCAAAGGAGTCCTGCACTGCACTGAGGTGTCACAGGGCCACTTCTGCTGTAATCCCTTGAAGAAAAACCTACTTCCACCAGAAGGGAGCAGTGATCCCACCCAAGCGAGTCACTACCCACCCCCTTGACAGCCCAAAGAACCGTGTGGGCAGCAGGTTCCAGGTCAGCTGCTCCCCCAAGCCACCCGCCTGCCCCAGGCTTCTGTCCTGCGCGTGGCTGTGTCTCCATTTCAAGGCTCTCGGAGGATGGTGGCTGCTCGTGGCTCTCACCTTGACCTGGAGCAGAAAGGCTTGGTACTGAAATGGCACCATCACTGGTAAAGGCTGAGTATACGTTGTCACTGGAAGGAGATGGCTTCACAGGCTGTAACAGCTGGTTGGGCCCTGTCTCCGGGACACTGCCAGGAGCGGGGAGGGTCTGCTGAGGGTGCAAGACTGAAGCTGCACTCTGACCAGACAGGGTACCTGTTAGAAGATACACTGGGGTGAGGGAGGTACACAGCTTTCCCCCTGCACTGGACAAGCACTGTCTACTGTTTGTCCCACTGAGGGAGTGATAATGGGTCAAAAGCTACAGACCAAAGGGCAAAGGCCTCTGGACGGGATGGGGAGTAAGAGATGAAGGAGAGCCAACAGGGCTGCAGAGCCCCATCCCTGAAGCTGCTGAGCTGCAGATAACCCGGGGGACTCAGGAGTCCCAGCTGGGTAAGATGACAGCGCGTGCAGGAGACGTGGAAACTCCACTGTGCAACCTCAGCCCTGCCTCTTACCCTCTTTAGCGGAGACTGGTCCAGAGACAGTCTCTCCTTAGTCCTTCTGGTACAAAGAGGTGTCAACAAATGATACAGGGATTATAAAGTAATGCATATTTAGAGTTATTTTTGATAGGTGGCTTTCACTCATTAGCCAGGTGTCCTGAAGTAGACACCTGGCTATTTCTTAGTATAACTAGTGGGCACTCCAAAAGAAGGCTGAAATTGGGATCAGAATCTACATGAGCTGCTGTGACTTATGATCTCACATCTCATAATGAATTGGCTCTAACATCCCAGAGAAGAGGTTTGCTGCTGCTGCTGCTAAGTCGCCTCAGTCGTGTCCAACTTTGTGCGACCTCACAGATGGCAGCCCATTGGGCTCCCCCATCCCTGGGATTCTCCAGGCAAGAACACTGGAGTGGGTTGCCATTTCCTTCTCCAATGCATGAAAGTGAAAAGTGAAAGTGAAGTCGCTCAGTTGTGTCTGACTCAGCGACCCCATGGACTGCAGCCCACCAGGCTCCTCCGTCCATGGGAGTTTCCAGGCAAGAGTGCTGGAGTGGGATGCCATTGCCTTCTCCAGAGAAAAGGTTTGGGCCCCTGAAAAGTTGCAGAGAATGGGAAGCTGTTAAGCCTGCAAGTGCTGTCCAATATAGTTAACATGAGAACTGAGGAGCAAGTGCGAAGTGTATTGGAGTGTAAGTATGTAAGTGTGCTCCAGCTGCTTTTACTTACAACTAGTTATCTAACACTACCATAACTTCACCGAAGGGTAAAAACTCTACGTAATAAAGAAAAAAATAGGCAAACCACAAAAATAAGAGATTATGATTTAACTATTTTTTGACTATAAATACTAGCAGGTTCTTTATTCCCACATAGCTAAATAAAACAAAACTTTAATCAAGAACATTATCACATGACATTCCCAAACACCTATATGAAATTTACACACATGCCAATTGTGATTATGACCACTCTACTCATTAAAAAGAGAGAACTGACCTGGGCTTTACTAAATAGAGAACAGTGTGTTTTCTTCCGGCTGCCTAGGAGTTTGGTGACATGTGAGTTCCATGAGTCAAGAACAACTACACATGAAGGAAACCACCAGACAGCAATATGGGCAACACAGGAAAAGGGCACAGTGCCACCCTGTCTTCCAGGCTCAGAAAGAGGCTCTATAAACATGGGGAGTGGAAGGAAGGAAGTGAGAACTCCTTCACAATTAATTCAATGGAAGTAGCCAATGTTCAACAGATTCTATACACAGACAGAGACAGAAACACAAGACAGGATGGCCACGGCTGACCTGGTCCAGGGCTTTTATTCCCCAAAGAGCTGCTGCGACTGGACTTGCTCCCTTTGCTTTTGGTGGGTCGCCTCCTTCTCCCTGCAAGGGGGGCTGCTGGGGGAATGATGACAGCAGGAGGAACCTTGCCCAGTTTGGTGTATAAAGACTCAATTTCGTGCTTCTGGCGACTCTGCAGGTCCTGAATCTCTTTAAGATGTCTACAAAAGATAACCAAACAGTTAAAAAATACAATAACCACCTCTGTTCCAACAAAAATTAACATGATATCACCTTCACGCACAGGTTTACCTGCTAATGACTCTGTCCCTCAAATGCACTTAATCTAATTTCTACTAGCTTGAGATTCTAGTTTGTCAGCTCTTCTTGCTGGCCTCTACACCCAAGCCAATTCCAAAAAGCTCCTAAGTGAAGTGAAGTCGCTCAGTCATATCCAACTCTTTGTGATCCCATGGACTGTAGCCCACCAGGCTCCTCCATCCATGGAATTTTCTAGGCAGGTGTACTGAAGTGGGTTGCCATTTCCTTCTCCAGAAAAAGCTCCTGCTGCTGCTGCTAAGTCGCTTCAGTCGTGTCCGACTCTGTGCAACCCCATAGACGGCAGCCCACCAGATTCCTCCGTCCCTGGGCTTCTCCAGGCAAGAACACTGGAGTGGGTTGCCATTTCCTTCTCCAATGCATGAAAGTGAAAGTGAAGTCGCTCAGTCATGTCCGACTCTTCGAGACCTCATGGACTGCAGCCTACCAGGCTCCTCCATCCATGGAATTTTCCATGGATGAGTACTGGAGTGGGGTGCCATTACCTTCTCCAAAAAAAGCTCCTAGCCAACCACAAATGGCTGATGATGTTCCAGAAGGATTTCCTGACTTTGAGGCTCTATACAGGATACTGAACTGGCAACTCAAATCCAGTTTGTCATCTGTGACCAAGAAAACCTGCTAAAGTATTCTATACCCCAGTGCCATTACCAGATTCATTCAGTAGGCTAAGAAATGGTTAAGATTAGGTTAATAACGCTGAAGTGCTAGTGTTAAAAACCACATGGAGCAGCCATGCACAGGTGCTGAGGACTCAGGGACGCCCTGAGTCCTTCCGAGAACTACATCCAGACCCTGCTCCTGCGTCACCTCTCCAGCACCGGGAACGGGTCCTCACACAGCTCTGCCGCCACCCTCATGGGAGAAACACACTCACTTTTCCCGTAGCCGGCGAAGCTCTAACTTTAAGTCCTCGTCTTCAATGTCTGACTCATTGTCGCTGCTCATGTAGGAGGAGTTGAAGGAATTGCTGAGGCTCTGACTGAGGCTCTGGGCAGGAAGGCTCCTGGAGCTCAGCTGCGGAGGGGAGTGTGGGCTCCCTGAGCCAGCATCCACGTCCTGGCTGAGGAAGGCAGCCTCCAGGTCGGAAGACGGCCCGTTCAGATGCGAAGGCTCAGACAGTTCGGGTTTCTCTTTCTTTGGCATCACGGTGGGAGGAACGTCGTGTTCTGAGTCCACGAAAGGAGGAGAGACCACTGGCTCTTCTCCCTTCACCTCAGCCATCTTGTCTTCGGTTCTGGACACAGAGAAGCGACCCACTCTGCTCGCTGTGGTGGTCACCTGAAAACGGCCGACCTTGCTAGGCTGCCCAGCTTCTGAGGCAGGCGGCGGGTGGGCGCTGTCCGGCATATCTGCAGTGGTGCCCCGGACAGCCAGCCCGTTGGGCTCTGCCTTCACTACGGTGCTCTCGGGGCTACTGCTTGACAGCACTGAGGACTCCGACGTGCTGGATTCAAAGTGGACAGACTTGGCTTCCTCCGACTTACTTTTACCCTCCTTCTGGGGATCATCCATTGCAACTGAAACCTGACATAAACAGACCAAAGTGAGACTAAAAAGCTCCTGAACACTCCATTTTCACAATGGATGATAAAAAAAGTGAATCACTTTACGTCCCAGTCTGAGTAGGCTGATTATTTGTTTATACAGGCCCTCCACTTCAGACTGTGAAAACAGAAGGAACCGTACCACAGAGCATGATATGTCTGCACTGAGAAGTGCAATCAGATGAGATTCTGAGCGGCTGGCTAAGCCAAGCAAATTCGCTACTTCCATTATCTCCTGCTGAGCACAGGACTCAGATCACATCTTGTTAAAATATAAATAACAACAGGTCACAGAATATTGACAATTGCTTGTAAACAAGAGAAGCTACAAAGATTAAATCCAATTAATGTTAAATGACAGCTAAGCTTCAAGAAATAGACAACTAGCTAGTGCTAAAGGAAGGATCCCGATTCCTGTGCTAGTTCAACAATGTATTAGAAATAAAGTCAGGGAAGCCACAAACTTGGAGAACACTTTACAAATGAGGAAGAACGTGACCCAATACCTCCCAGCTTCGAGTGCTATCCTGAGAATAATTAGAAAGTAGCTAAGAAAACAGAAAAAGATTTTTACAGCCTGCACTGTTCCCTATCACTAACCCAGAAAATATTCAGTTGTTTCCCAACTGGGAAAATATAATTACATGGTGTCATTTGATGCTGACTCAGTATTTTCACTGTGGAAATCAAACTTAAGAAAGTTATCCTAAACATGAAAACTGTTTTTATACAAAGATGTTTACTGTTACTTATTAAAAAATTAGAAATCGCCTAATGACTGACAATAGGAGAATGGCTAGATGACCCTACCGCTAAATGGGAAAAGCTACAGAGAGCCATCAGGAAAGAAGCAGGGTCAACGTCAGGGCCACACATGCATGGGGCCAAAGGAAAAGAGGAGGATGGGCAGGAGTGCAACTGCCTACCGTTCCTCTACCACTCTGAGTATTCTTCATTTTCCTTAATGAGCACATATTATTTTAAGAGAGGAAAATGATAAACAACTCTAAAGTGCTCCTCAAAAAGACATATCATTGATGGCAATTAGGTCCCCAAAGACAGATGTAAGTTTCTTATATACACACTCCCACTCCGGAATCGGAAATCCCTTTTTTATCATACATACACCACCACTGCCCGTTATCGGAGATCCTTTCTTCGTTACACACACACTACCCCTTAAAAGCGAGAGTCTCACCTGAAATCGCCCCATCTTCAGAACACCAGCTGTGGAAGTGGGTGCAAGGACAGGAGCTTCTGTGACTTGAGAGACTGAAACAACTACACGGAGGAGGAAGAGAAGGAATGTCAGCATCTTTTTAGCAGCTTCCTTTCCCTGGCCAGAAGCACAGTAAACAGAAGCTGCGCGTTCCAAGAAGAAACTCCTTAGAGGAGAGCAACACTTCCTTACGTCTGTCCCCCCTCACTGCGGTCAACAAGGGGAAACGGTTACTGCTCGCCTTCCTACCAGACACCTTCTGTGTACAGATTACATCGCTGTGAAACCCTCTGTCTCCCCCGTACACCATACACAGGACAGCACACCACGTGGAGCAGCAACGCGGCTTCCCAGCTTAGCTCACACGGGAAGAGATACTGAGGCTGACGGGCAGGGACACTATAGCTCTGTCCTGTAACTCAAAGATGTAAATAAATGAAGCAAACCATGAGATCCTGCTGAGGACACTAAAGACCCATTTTAAATGGGAATGAGCTATAGCAGACTTTTATAGCAGCAACTGCTCTAATATGTATATTCTTATATTAAAAATCTGTGCAGTAAATTAAGAATGGGAGTACTGAATCACTGCCATTTAAAACTTTGACAGACGTAAACTGATCTCCAAAAAGGCTATATATATATACATATATATATACACACACACCAAGCCACCAGTGAATTTACCAAGGATGGGGAACGACTTGTAGTTTTATTCTACTGCTCTGTTTCATGAAGGAAGTTAAATATTTTCACGTCTATGTTTGTTTTTTTCCTCCCGTTATCTTTTTTTTCATTTTGGTCTATGCCAAATTGACAGAAATTCTTTATACTGGCAAAACAAAGTCCTTTTCGTGACAGGCATATACAACACACACATTTCCCAGGTTTTAATTTATCTTTATCTTTGGACGTAACAGTACTTTTCCCCCATGCAGAAATTGAAAATCTATTAATGCTTCTGGGTTGGGTATTAAATGTAATAATAACATCTTTCTCTGTATCAGGGTGTAACAAAATATGATCTGTGAACCAAATCTAGCCCACAGATTATTTTTATAAATAAATTTTATTGGAACATAGCTCATTCATTTATTATCTATTACTTCTTTGGAGCTACAATAGGTTAGATATTTGAGCAGTTGTGACAGACTGTATGGCCAGCAACACCTGAAGTATCTCCTCTCTGGCCTCTTACAGAACAAGTTTGTCAACTCTGCTCTAAATAGTTGGAAAAAAAAAAAAAGATCCCTTTTGTTTTCTTACAGTCCTGCTTTATGGCCGCATTTTCCATCTTTGTTCCACTTTGAATTTACTTTGGCCTAGGCTAGTGATACATCTTTACTTTTTTCCAGATGGCTGTCTAGTTGTCCAAACCACTTACTGAACTACCCCGTCTATCTCATTGATTTGAAAGGCCACCTTTTTCATATTCTACATTCTATTTTAGTTTGTCCATTTCTAGACTTTCTAATCTATTCCACTGATTTTCAAGTCACTTCTTTTAAAATAAAAGCCAATTCATAGTGTGACTGTCTTGAAAATAATTTAATTTAGAAAGGTCTTAAGTGAAACTTAGCACTTTTTAAGGAAGACAGGAAGTAGTAAGAGCATTCAGGCAATCTTACTAATAGTTATACAGGGAATTACACTTATGGCAGGTGATGCTGAGGAGGATGGTTATCTGGGAAAAGGCAACAACAACAAAAGTGTTAAATTTCCCATGTTTGGTGGGACTGATGGTAAAGAGAGATTTACAACAAAACTTTACAACAACAATAGCTGATATGAACTTACAACTAACATCATGATAAAAGTTCTAATAAAACATTTAAGCTGTTGATATGGATAATTTTTATAGAATTAAAAATTTTTTGGAAATGTTCCTTTTAAAAACAGATTATTTTATGGACATGCCAATTCTAAACAATTCAGAAATAGACAAAAATAATGTTTAAAACTGAGAATCTGAACTCTTACATGTGCATTTTCACCATCCACGCTATTCAAGCTTCTATATTTCTATACATCTCAAAAGCCAAGAGGCTGTGAATACATTAACTTTTATAAATATGTTTGAATTTCCTTGTTACGTTTTAGCAAGGATCTGGCCTACCTAAAAACAGAGAGTCTTACGCTAAGAAACTATCATTATCCCCTAGGAAGCCACCACTCGAAAAGAAGTGAAAACCTCATGACCCTCCTGACACTACTGCTCTAGATGTTAGTATCAGTTCTTGCCAAGCAGGAAATGTGTAAGAATGTCCTCTGATAGTCTCAAGTACACCTGCAAACTCTCAAGAACGTGTACCTCCCACCATTAACGACAGGAAGGCTGGGCATGGGAACAGAGAGGAAGAAGGGTGCTCTCACCGTCCTTCGGAAGTTGGGCTCCTGTCTCCACAACCGCTGTTGGAGCCACCACAGACACGGGCTGCAAGACACACACAGACACCACCACGGCTTTAGCGTCAAGAGGCTCAGTAAGAGGATCTTTTCCCTGCTGCCTTTCCACTGGCCAGAAAGACAGGATGTGTGAAGAAACGCTTTTGTCTAAGGCAATTTTTCTTTAGTAACCTAAAAACTAGTCTGATATACAAAAAGACGGATGTTTTAGAGATTTTTAAAAGAAATTTTGAGTCTTAACCTTTTCAAACCGCTTTCTTAATTTTTCTCATGGAATGCTTAAACGTGGATATTCACAGAAAGGTAATTTGAATCAGAACATTATTTTGTCTCAAGCCTAAAAGACTTAAGGCTTCAAACTTAAAAGTGTGGCCTCCTCCCAGGCATAAGCACAGAATTCACAGGGCTGGTCTATGGGAGAGCTCTAATTACAGGGAAGATAAGAAAATCAAAACCAATGTCTTGCTTGGTTACACTGCTAGGTCAGTGTTACTCCTTCATTAACCATCTCATTTCTGTTGACTGGAACAAAAGCAAAGACTCTGCTTGGTGCTAAAGGTATTCAAAGTGGTCAAGGTCACAGCTTACATCCCAGGAACATAACACATGAGGGTTATGGGGAGAATTTATCAAGGTCGTCAGAACTCACACCAACGGCAGACGTCAGCACACCAATCTCGGGACTGAGGGTTCTTCTCAGCTGAGCATCCAGGTCTCCCAGGGGCTGCGGGGGCTGAAGGACACAGCGTGGTGAGCATAGCCTCAGGCACGGCCAGAGCCAACAAGCACGGGACACACTGCTTCCTGCTCAGACCACATGGCGTGACCTTCTCTGCTCACTCAGTACTAAACCCAGTAATCTACACTCACCTTAGCTTTCCTGCTTGAATGATTCACCAAACTCTCAAAACAGTATCATCAAGTTCTTAAGCCAAACAAAAACCCAGTTACATTTATGTTTGTACAGTTTTGAGGTCTTCTCTCTTATATGTGTCCTCTCCGTAAAAATATACTCTGAAACATGTACAAGGTTGACTGGCAGATTAGCCGTATCGTTCCCTATTTTCTTCTTCAGTTTGGTACATCTTCCTGAGGACCTGTCCTTGTGAGTAACAGTAGGTATTAGCACGCTGTCAATGCCTTGGCTTCTATCAACCGTGCGCCTCTCTAGCCTTCATCCGCTTAGCCTCACTCCCATAGGTCTATTTTGTAGTTTCTCATTTCACATTTTGGGCCTTCTGAGGAATTGGAATACATGTTTTTAATGAGAAAATAGGTTCAAGACTTTCACAATCTTTTTCAAAGTTTAGCAGCTGATGGAGTGGGTTCTATATTGGAGTTATTACTTTATTTAGCAAGTTGCTTAAATTATGTTTTACTGTGTATCTGGGATTAAAGAAGTAAGGATAAACTCAGACTTCAAGTGAGCAATTTCCCATATTTTTTTCTTACATCTTATTCTAAAGTAAGTCCCTAATTTAGTTTCACTGTTTACTAGCTTGTCCCATGTCACAAGCTCTTACATAGTTACAATGGGATCATGCCAAGTACTTTATAGGAATTTGACTCTTGTGTGGGGTTGGGGGTAAGACTGGGAAAGGCCATATTAATTCACAGACTGCAGGCGATTCTGACCCTGAGTGAGCAGAACGAGTGTGAGACGGGATCTCATTGTTATGTCACTGGTCTCACTTGTCTCTGAGCAATCTCATGTTAGCTGAGCTCTGTTGGGTTTTGGATTTTAATACCTGTTTTTCATAACCATGACCCTCTCATAGCCAATTACTTCATTAGGAGGTCACTGAGAGAAATGTCAAACATTTAAGAAAACAAGCCATTATCAGTTATCAGGGTGGCACCCTTTTCTTAGGAACTTTCACCATTAATTTGAATTACATTAAAATTTTCCACTTGCACAATGGTGTCATCTTTCAGTATTCTACAAAAGTATGAATGACAAAGCAATTCTATCTTTTTTGGCAAAATGTCATGTTTGCTATTTTTTTCCTCATAAGATATGAAAAAATATTAACAGCAAATGATTTCTAGATGATTTGCTTCTGACTTTAAGTAGGGCCTATATCATCAGCTACGGGGTTTTAAAAGCAAGTTGTTATTAAGTCAAAACCAAACAGGAGCCAGAGGCAAGATCATGCAGTGGAGAACTGCAATAAGCTTTGAGAAAGAAAGGAAAGGCACAAATAGAAATTTGCCAAGTTGCAGGGCACCTGAGTTAGTGAAGGTCCCGGAAAAGGTGGCAGCTGCTCGCTGGGCGGAGTACCAGCTGGAAGTTCAGCGCCCACGGGCAGCACCTACAGACAATGAAGGGAAATTCAAGTCCGTGAGACGCTGAGCAGAGACAGCATACAGAGAGCAAACCAACTAATTCAAGTGCAGAAGCATAGGAATAGGATGCATCTGGTTAAGGGAACTTTGTTGCCTGGGTTACACTCTGGTATCTACCGTAAATAAAGGACATTATAACCATGGTGCTCTTAGAGGGGTTACCATGATATACCAATACAATGAACAGAACTTAGTAAAAGGCTGTTCCCAAGAGAAAGCAGAGCAGATGAAGGCTGTTGGACATGAGGCACAGGCGAGGCCCTCACAAGCCTGTCTGGCACAGTGTCATCAGGCCGTCTGAGGGCACAGCACAGTTCAGAAATAACCATGGGGCAGGTCTGATAGCAAAAGGCATCAGAAATCTAATGCTATCACGGCATCTGTATGCTGTCTGAGTGAAGCCACTATACCACCCCACTGTACAAAGGATCTCACGCAGAAAGCCAGGCAGAAAGAGGGGGAAGCACACAACAGGAGAGACACAGCCTTGCTATCTGGAGAAGAGCAGAGACTGAAGCAGAATAAGAGGAAGGCACCACAGCAGAACCAGCAGGCACATTCTAGTAATCGTATCCTTAACATTGGATTCACCTCTCCTTCTGTCAAACGTACAACCCACTTCCAGCTTTTTATAAACTCCAAATTGTGTGCCTATGGAACCTGAGCAAAGCAGAAAGCCTCCTGCATTCTCACGGAAACAAAGACTGGACTGCTGTCCCCAGGCACAGCGCCAGCAGGAGCACCCCACACCTTGCGGAATGGGGGTTTCTTCAGCCTCAGTCTGCACCAATTCAGAAACAATGCCCGCATTTTACCTGCTATCATTCTTAGAAAATCTTACAGTTAACCCCAAATCCTGCCACAATTCAGAAGAGAAAAATCTCAAGTTCAATGAACATATATTCTAAAATCACCTTCAATTAATTTAATAAATATCTACTATAAGGAAGACAAGCATCATTGTAACTATACTGCAAGGCTGAATTGAAAAAGTTTACTTTGGGGTGGGGGGTAGGGAAGAATAATATTTTCCCAACTATTTCAAAATAAGAATCTTACTGGAGGCTTAGTTAAAGGTGGCTTTGCTGGAGCAGTTTCAAGTTTCACTCCTGGCGCAGAGCTGGCTGGGGTGGAAACTTGCCCAGGAGTGACCGCTGGTATAACTGACAAGCCAGCTGCTCCTAAGGGCAAACTGGTTGGTGGCAAGCAAGTACTGGCAGTGGAAGTCAGAGGCTTGCTTGGTGCAACAGCAGTGGTCGGGAGGCCTGCTGTGACAGCGGTCTCCACAGTGAGCGAGCTCTCCAGCGAGATGGGGGCATGCTGGGTTCCAGAAGAGCCGTGCTCACTGAAGAGAGATCTCAGCTTTTCCTCCAAAGTCTTGATGTCGTCAATCCCAGGAGCTTTGGGTTGAGTGTCAGCATCTATCTCGGGACAGTGAGTGTGGGGCTGGTTGGGGAGCAGAGCAGGCTGAGGCTGACTATGAACCAGGGTCTGCTGCACAGCAGGCACGCTGACAACAGGCTGTACCAGGGGTGGAATACCGGGTACCTGGGGCAGTAGAGGTGTTGACATGGGTCCTGCCTGGGAGAGTACGGGAGTAGAGGTTACAACTGATGGGAGGACCAAAGGGTGAGCCACAGCAGCAGGCTGGGAAACAGCACTGGACACTCCTGCTCCAGGGGCGGGAGAGGACGAGGTGGCAGGAAGGGACAGAGCCAGGCCAGTAGTGCTGCTATGGGCCGTCTTATCCAGTGCGTGGGCACTGACCAGCACTGTCTCCGCCAGAGCCGGGGCAGAGGTACTGCTGCTGAGAGCAAGGGACGGCGGTGCCGTGAGGCTGGGGCCCAGAGCGGCAGCGGGCATGGCTGTCAGCGTGGCCACCCCGGTCGAGCTGCCTACTGCGGGCTGAGACGGCACAGGCGGAAGCTGAGCAGCAGAGGCAACAGCGCTGCCCGCAGCAGAGGCTGGTGTCAGGGATCCGGGTGCAGAGGGGAAAGTGCCTGCACTGGAGGCCCCGCTGCCGGGGCTGGGAGCCTGCGCTGCCTGGGGCGCTGGTAGTGCCGAGAGACCTGCAGGGATGGTGACGCTGGGGGCCACGCTGGAAGGTGCCGGGGCCTCAGACACAGGGGGTACAGGGAGACCACTGGGAGGCATGACACCTGTTCCAGGGGCCACTGTCACCTCAGTCTGAATGACCGATGTGACCACGTCACTAAGAGGGTGGCTTGGGGCAGGGGCTGACACTGAGGCTGCGGCTGCTGCAGCCGGGGCTCCAGGGGCGCTGCTCAGGGTGGGAGGCACTGCTGGAAACACGGGGCCTGTCTGACCAAAGTGGGGAGGGGCTGTACTCGGCCCTTCTGCCATCCGAGCGTGTCTAAGCTCAGAAAAGGCCTGCTGCAGACTAAGGGATGAGGCAGAGTGAGACAAGTTCATTCCAGGGCCAGCAGATGTGGAAGCAGCAACTGCAAAGGAAAAGGGAAACTCAGACTCAGTCCATTGTAAAAAGCCGGTTCAGAAGGGTGCCCTCACCTATTCTTGGGATTCTTAACGGTGCCACACACCCATGAGGTACACGAGCTCTCCTGAGCAGGTGTCAGCACGTGATGGGGCGCTCAAGCAGAGTAGGCCATCTTGTATGAATATGCACTTCTGAAAGGGCACGGAGGGACTGCAAGCCATCCATGGTAGCTAAGTGGAGACACGCATGGTGCTGAACCCACGCAGCTTCGGTCATACAGGCTATGTCTAGTGTGGTCATCCTTCCATGCCCATTTGCTTAAATCCACTCTCTTCATCATCTATTTCCCCTCTCCATATGTTTATCTGTTGGTTAGTCTCAATTTTCTACTCTTCTCTACTGTCTATGTCATCATGTGACCAAGCTTCCAATCTAAGAGGGAGAGACATGGGATTTATACATGTATGTGGGAGAAACAATTTCTTACCCGTATCTGAAATTTCAGTGAAAAGTTTTGATTCTCGTAATCGACTTTCTGGCACAGGACTTACTATAAACCGTCTTCCAGCAGAATGAACAACTTGAGTTAAAGAACTGGCAGGAACGCCTGCTTAAAAAGAAACAAACCACTTAACTGTACTATTATTACATACACAGTCACCAACACAAAGCTTCAAAATTTCATCATTAGCACACAACTTCTTAGGTAAAAGAACAAACAATAAAAAGAAAAGAAATTCACCTATCTGTTGTGGCATGGAAGATGCAGGAATTGGTTGTTTGAACTCTCCTTCCAATTTCTACAACAAACAAAAGGGATTAAATGTGTTCTCTAACTCAATCTCAATGATCAAGCAAAGCAAATGGCCACATGCAAAGAGAATATAAATGCTGATCATCTCAGTTACAGGTGTGATGTGGTATCACTGGACACTCGCAAAGTGTCAGACTAGACAGCTCAGACTCCGCAAGGCAAATACAGCATACTTTTACCGTAAACAGAGCTTCACCATGGGAATTGTGAACCTACTTGGGCGCCTGAGAAGCCATAGTCATCCTTGCCATGGAGACTCTCCAAGCTCTGGTCACCCTCTGGCTCCACGCTGACATCCTCACTGAGCATCTCGTCAGCTTTCTCAATGATCTCCCGCACTTGCTCCACAAATGCATCTCTCTCCAGTGCCAGAATAAAGTCATTGTTCACCTGTAACAGGAATGCGACATCCACCTTTCGTACAGTGCTGGAGCTTCAGTCATCCCAGCACCACTTCTGCCCATCTGGTTAACACCCATACTGGATCTGATTACCATGTAAGTCGGGTCTTCAATACCTAGTTACACATGACCTAGAAAAACACACCTCTAAATCACAGGTTTGGTGTGCTAGTTAAATTCACACTGAAATAAATATGTTACTGTCAAAATAGTTCACAGAATACTGCACATGCGCCTATGGCAGTGGATATAAAGATCAAAGACATAGGAAAAGTCTGGAACTCCAGACAGAGACGTACCATAATTGTGGCTATCTCCTCAGGGTTGTCACCATCTAAATCGAATTTGAATGTAACCATCTTCCGATTGTGAGTCTCTAACTGACATTCTACCACCCGATCTCCCTTATTTGAAACCTAAAAAGAAAAAAGAAAGGTACTTTGTATCTCAGAACACCACACTCAGCTCTGGGACTGAATGTGACAGGTAACACAGGCCAAGCACTGTCTCTTATATAACTAGCAAGGAATTCTGAAGAAAATATCAGCCTTTCAGCTACTTATATACTTATGGAGAAGGAAATGGCACCCCACTCCAGTATTCTTGCCTGGAGAATGCCATGGACAGATGAGCCTACTAGGCTACAGTCTATAGGGGAGCAAAGAGTCAGATACAACTGTAGCAACTTAGCATGCACTTGTATACATCTTTCACTAAGGGGTCTGGAAGAAACATAAGGTCTTTGTTCTACAAATAAAACCCAATTTTTTTCCTAAAAGGTAAGACAGTGCCTTCTCAAAGAAATATCGAATGTAACAATATCATCTGGGTGATTAAAAAAAAAAGATCCTAAACGTTCATCAATATTCCCAAGCTTTATAAATATTTAAATGTTATTAATCAACTACATGAAGCCAGAAGTCAGTAACACTTACATTGAGAATTCTCAGTTTTGGGCGGGAAGGCTTCTCGTGACGAGAGCGGCTCCTTATAGACTTTCGATGCAGCCGCTTCGTCGTCCTGCCCTCGTGCCTCCCACTGGACGAGGGGACGTTCTCGTTGCCATCACTCATGCCTGAAGCCACATCTGAATGTGCACTGCAAAAAGAACGTGTGGTTTTCGGTGCGATTTCAACCTTCCTTCTATTCCATCCTCCCGTCAAGAACGGAGAACTGCCCTGTCACATACCTGTCTATAGAAGAGACCACCGTGGCTGGCTGGGCAGGCTGTGGCTGAGCTCCAGGAGCTGGCTCTGGAGGAGCCACCTGAGAGACGACCTGAGTGCTCTGTGAACAGAAAAGGGAAACTCACACCTCGGCCGTAAAGCAGTTTATTACTGACCATCCCCAACTAGCTAGTCTTTTTTTTTCCTTTCCCCTCCCCTAAGTCCTAAAAGCACTATAACGCTCAATTTCAGCATCTACAATCGTCTTCAAATTGCAAAGGAAATTTCTAAAGCTAGTCTCTGGTACAGACTGCATGGTGTGTCATCAGCCAGAGGAGCGGCTAGGTAGTGAGAAACTACAACCTGCCATGCAGCCAGCATCTCACCACAATGTGCAACAGGGCAGGCAGAGCAAAGTGCAGAAGACGGCTCAGAGCTCTCTCGGAGTGGGGCAGAAATGATCACTGGGAGCATAGCGGGGAAAGCTATTCTGGTGACTGCCCATGGCAGGAACTTGTGAAAGAAAGGGTTAAGAACACTAGAGGGCCAGCTAGAGAAGTGAAGTGCTAACGAGGATATTCTTCTCAAGGCACACTCACTTCCCAACAGAACAGCCAGTGGCAACAAGGCCCCCACACTGGCATTTCATTCTGCTGTAAGAAAAAGTCATTCACAAGTTAGTTTGAAATAGTTTCCAAATGAATCCTAAGCCAGGGAACCTATGTTTCTTCTATGTCATTTCTATCCCATTGTGTGTATGCTTCAGATATAAACATGCAGGAACTCCATTTACCTCCAGAGCTGCTTGCTGGGAGGATGTGGTGGGGGCTTGTACTAAGCTCACTGCCGGCTGGGACACCTGGACCTGTCCTCCTACACTGCCCACAGGAACCAAGAGACTGGATTCCACATAGGGCTGCACCATTGCAGGAAAGTAACCCGGGGCAGCCAGCGCCTCTGTTGGCATGGGAGGGGACAGGACTGCAGAAGGCAGGCACACAGAAGCTGCGCTGGAGGAGGGAGCAATGTTTGAGTCTCCTGGGTACTGTGATGGCAGTCGAGGTGGGAAGCCCTGTGACAGAAACGAGGAAGGGAAATTAGTGCAGGTTGGGTCATCAAATCAGCACAACAGCAAGACATGCAAGGGAAAAAGAAAAAGAAAGGAAAGCACACAGCAAAGAAAAGTAGCCCAATCTCTAATAATTTAAAGAAGATTTTCAAAAGAAATGATCTACTGATTTTGATTTAGAGGACAGGACAGGACATAACTGAACTTTTAAACTGCTACTTAAAAAAAATAATAATAAACTGCTACTTTTTTCCCCTTCTGGAGATCATTTTAAATAGGAAGAATAAACATAGTTCCTCCAAAAAAAACATCTACTTTCCAGGCAGTCCAACATGAAAATGCAAAAACTCTTGAAGGTATCAGTCACGGCAGTCACATAACGACTTGCTAGTGTTCTAAATCTAGACTCTGAAGGTTTCCATTGACACCATGTTGGCTACCCACCATTACTCCTCCCATAAAAAAACACAGCCTGATACAACCTACTGTTGAGTCATACCGAGCTCTCAGCTCACAGTGAATGTGGAGAGAGCCATTTTTCTCTCAAAGAGGGGTCTTGGAAAAGATGCAAATGAGTCAGACATCTCTACTGGGTCCTTGCTCAGATGTGGACTATTTTGGCATGTCTGGTTGAGAACAGCAACCTGTGTTATTGCTGGTTATTATGATACTCAGTTACTCGGTTTTTAAGTCCCCGATGTTATGTCATTACAACCAAACCCTCTGGGGCCCTTCATCTACCAGCCAGCACAATACCTGGTAGAGAATATCTCCAGGGGGAAGTGGCACCTCGGCAGTCTGTCCAAGGCTGGCGGGGATCCCCATGGACTGAACTGCTGGCTGCAGGAGCTGTGGGTGAGCCTGACTCGGCAGCTGGGTCACAGGCTGCAGGAGGGTAGGAAGCTGACTAGGGACCACAGCGGGTGCCCCTGGGACGGCTGCTGCCGCAGCAGATGAAGCCAAGGTGAGCAGAGGCTGACTAACACCACCTGCCATCGTGATGGGCAGGGGTGGGAAACCTGGCTGAGCCACAGACACGTGAGGAGGAGCAGAGGGGAGCTGAGAGACGGGGTACTGGGGCAGTAAAGAGGGCAGGAGTGGCTGTCCCACAGGAAGGAAGTGAGCACCAGCATGGACGGGAACGACTGAGGGCTGTGTTGCAACTGGGATCTGAGGTTCGCCTTGGAGAGTTGGTACTGGCTGGGAAACTGGAAGCTGGGAAAGTAAAGAAAAACATAATTGCAAACAGACAGACTTAAAAAAAAAAAAAAGGCAAGGCTGCCAAAAGCAAGACTTGTTTATTAGCCAAAAAGAAAGAAAATTAAAACAAACACCAATCCCTGCATATATTAGTGTAAGTTAACGTGCCAACAGGATCAGGGAGAGGCAGCTGCAAACGGGCGGCTGACGGACTGCTGCTGTTCTAAATCTGCGCTAGAAAATTCTACTCACACTTCACCATCAACAACAGAGAGCTCTTGCATAGGAAATATCTTCTTCACATCCTGACTGAGGCTTGTTTCTCAAGCCATAATCCACTGGCACGTTTGCTGTCGCTAAACTTACAACTGCTATTATAGTAATGGCTGAAATTCAAAGGACTTTCTCCCCAGTGAACTTATAGCTCATCTATATTGCTTCCACAGTTCTCATGTCCCACCCAGGCCTGTAAGAGTAGGTCTATGACCATATTCCACTAATTGCAGGATGTAATCATGCCTTTCCACATGGTCATTTTAACTTTTATGAAATTAAGATATACCTTACAATTAATGGTGCATCAGTTTTCAGTGTTGCCTAAAATAATGGTGCATTTTACAACTGACAGTCTCAGATGTGACAAAATATGACAGAAACAATACACTATATCAAAATACAAGCACAAGCCCCAACCTTAAAGTTGAAAAAATGTCATTCAGAAAGGTGTATCTTCAACAAGGCTACTTTTCAAGCGACTAGAAGGGTTATTTAGGGGAAAAAAAAAAAAAACCACTCCATATAAGGTTTTTTATGACTGTCAGAAGACAATGAGGGCAGGGAACAACACATAAGTCTATGTGAAAACACTGCATAATTGCAAACCTAGAACAGATACAACTGACAATTCTAGAAAATGTCATCACTGTAGCACCTTTATCAGTTCTACATCTGTCAAACTTATATTAGGCTGATAAACCTAAAAACTGAACATTTTTGGATTACCACTGCTTTACAAACCCATTTATATTAATCAATTCATATGTACAAAGGACACACCATGACAGAGGAGCTGGCGGGCTGCAGTCTGAGCGACGGAACGGGAACAATGCACGGAAGTAATGTTCATCCATTTAGCAGTTTTACCACCAGGGAAGCAGAAGGCAAGCGGTGCTCCTTCCAGAAGTATGGCACTCACCTGTTTTCCCGCGGACACGTGTGGCAAGGCCTGTGGAGGTGGAGGCTGACTCACGGGCTGTGCGATCGCGGCCTCACTGGGGGCCGATGTCTGAGGGAGTGGATACTGCGCCACCTGCTGAGAGGGGGCTGTTGGCTGCACTCCTTGCTGCTGAGAAGAAAACAATCACTCAGTTTTATTTCAAGTGGTTAACAGCATGTTTCTAAGGCAGTACATCTGCTTATCAGTGTCTGTAAGAGATGGCAATTTTAGTAATCAAGACATGCACAAAGTCAAACTCACCAATTCCCCTTTATACATCTTCATTTTTCCTCTGCTGCTCTGTGTGATGGGTCAACCAAGAACTAACCCATGTTTCCGAGTCTGAGTCACCACTGGTTCTTCACCTGACATGCTCCTTGCCCCAGGAGCAGCTCTTGTATTTACAGACACCTTCAGATCCAGGTTCAAACAGATGTTCTCTCCTCCAAATGCCCTCCCCTCTTTGCTCCCATTTCTTGATAGCAGCTCTCAATGTGGTTCATACTGTCTCTTAGTCTAGTTTCTCAACTGTGTAATTAATTTGCTTAAAGAACAGCTCTGACAGTAGCTACAAAATAGAAGAAAAGCACTGAATTCTGAACTCTACCATAGACTAGCTCTGATACCTTTGTGATTGCTCATTTTACTGCTAAAATGAGGTTTCTTTCTTTGAAAACAAGGGCACAATCACTCAATTCGAAGTGCAGCAAAGTGAATGACATCTGGGAATCCAGCATGTGCTGGACCCTCTGGTATAATACGTCTACACTCAATGCTGAAATGTAACTGTACCCAAACATTAAATTTTGCAGTAAAATTAATGGTCCCTTCTAGCTGAAACTCTGAACTTCACAGCTGACTTTCAAGATTCCCTAATACTTGCCAGTAATTTAAAAATTAATTTTTAAATACAAAACAAACACCTGTTTGTAATAAAAATTTTAACCATTATATTACATTAATAGAGTTAAATGAAAACACCCAACCTCATTTCTCCAGATATAACCACAATTAGTGGTCCGGTGCACTTGCTTTATGAATTTTCTGCTATGCATAGGTGGTCACTTACACACATTGATTTAAAAAAAAAAAAAAAGCCCATTTTTATAAACACTATTCTCTGACCTACCATTTTCATTTATCTATGGTACCAGTATCTTAATGATGAACATTTGCTTGACTCAGTATTTTGTTACTTAAAATAATGCTACAAACAACAACAGATGTCCTGGTCCATACAACTAACTAGTTATTGCTGGTGTAAAGATAAGCTATCTGTGTGTATGTGTTTGTATATATGTACCTAATTGAGATACAACTATCAGTAACAAAGATTGGATATATGTACATACTGCACAATACTCACCACAGTAAGTCTAGTTAACATTCATCACCACATATAATTCATATTTTTTTCTTGTGATGAGAAGTTTTACAATCTTCTTTTAGTGGCCTTCAAACATGTAATACAGTATTATCAACTTTAGTCATGATGCCATACAGTGCATTCCCAAGATTTTTGTTTTTATATTTATTATGCATCTGGACACCTCAATAAGCATCCTAGATTTTGTTAGGTAATATTTGTAAATAATATTTCTGTTCTCCATGATATTTCTTATTTCTTACTACACCAATTAAAACCTTCAAAAGAATTCTGAAATGTAATAGTGACAGTAATCATGTTTTATTATTTAATTATTTCTGATAATATATCCTTATTAACTTTAAAAAATTAGGAACTAATGGCTGTTGAATTATAAAAAATTTATTTTCAGCAACTAAGATATATCATAAATATCCAACTATAAGGCAACTCTGAATATAAGACAATTAAGCTCATTTTCCCACTAAAAATTAAAAAAGTAGAAAATGCTTTTGGTTAACTTGAATATATTGAAACTTTAAGGAATTCACATGGAAATATCTAAGTTACCTAAGCCATTAATTTACATAGCTAAGTAAGACTGTGCATTATATAAACAGACTAATTCAGAAATACTGCTTCCCTTGCCTCTTTCCAGTTCTTCACATGCAATACATCAGCATCTTTATCTTTAGGAGACCTACACTAGGAATGGTCTCACTTTTCTGGCACACAACACAGTACCTTTCCTTTAAGCTGTGTCTTGAGGTGAAATTTGCAGTGACAGCAGATTTGTCTGACATCTGTTTGGTTAATATTAGGATAGCTGTAGTGTTCTGCAATTGCTTCACAGGAGTATATTCATGTAACCTTTAAGTGATCTTTAAGTTATTTACAGTAAACCTGGAATAGTGAGGTTGTTCCCCTAAGAATAAGATGTATGATGTCTCGGCTTATATAAAACCAACTCTGTTAGACATTGCCTACAAACATTCCCAACCATACACATACCATTTAAGGTCCTTACAGGCACATCTGTTCTCAACAGTCTTACTTTAGTCCATTCGTATTTTTTATGTTATTGTTCAAAACAAAGAGCAATGAGAGCCCTCTGATATGAACACTGGATCAAAGGTCTGATTATCTGGTGGTCCCCTTTGTTATAAGGGGTATATCTGAGGAAAACCTCCACCTTATATTTGCACATATGATTTACCTCTCCCCTGACTTCCATCAGTGTGGAACCTTGCTTACATCAAGGTTTGGACTTAATTAGCTCTTTTCAAAACTTATACCTTCACTTTTCCCCACTATGTTTTAGGCCATACATGGGATCTTAGTTCCCTGACCAGGGACTGAACCCCTGTCCTGGTCTGCGTTGGGAGTGCTGAGTCCTCATCACTGGACTGCCAGGGAAGTCCCAACTTATCTGTATTCTGGTTACACTGAAGCCAAGGTTTATTTGTTTGTCTCATAGCTGTCTACCTTTCTGCTTTCTACCTTGCTTATACTGCCCCCTAGCCCGCTCTTTTCTTTGGGCCTAGACTCCTTATCCTTCATCTGAAATCTAACTCATAATCACAGTCCGGTTCAAAGGCTTTCATAAACCTACTGATATCCCCCTCTCTGCTCAGAAGAGAAATAATTTCCTCCTTTCATGGAATCAGACTGCTTGGGTTTAAATATCCTTTCTGAGAAGCTATGTACATCTGGGTAAAGCACTCAGCCTCTCCAGCTCTCGTCTCAGCTTTCCCATCTGTACAATGGAAATGATGGTACTTGGAGGGTTCATATAAGGACCAAATAAAAACCCAGGTAGAGTGCTTTGCCCATTGTGTATAATGTTACATTATCCTCACTCCTTTTGTAGCAGCTGACATACATGTTTACCAGAGGACTCAGGCTCCCTGAAACTAGCCTTCCACAGGCCATCTTGCTGTCCATCACTACCCACTCAGCACATGGTTCTTCAGAGCATGAACTCAGTTTGGAAAAAAACCGTTTAATTAGTTGCTGTGTGTGTGTGGACTGTCAAAAATAAGCAGTTTTATAGACATACTCTCACTCCTTGCTTAAAGTAATAGAGAGGCATGTATGCCAGTTAGCCCTTAAAGCATTTACAGAAAAGTGGCACCTCTGAATAAGCCAGGAGTATATGGTGTGGTTTTTTTGCACAATCACCCTGGCTAATAATCAACACTTTAGCCAAACAAATATTGTTTTAGCATAACATCATGCTTTGCATAAAACTGCCTCATGAAACCAGTTCACATAACCTATACAGACTGTGTACTATCTGTCGGACAAGGGTGATTGAAATAAAAAAAATACTCCTAAGCCTGAGTTGAACAGAAAGTAAGAAATACCTAAGACTATGTGTTCTGTTGGATGAAATTATTAAGTCAGTAGGGGAGCTCATGACCTTTCTTGGCAGCAAAATCCTGTTCTCCAGGAGAAAGCTATTTTTGGTACCACATTAGGATACAACATACCATTAGAAGAGATTCCTGAGGAAAACCTGAAAAGAAGCAATGCCTTATTCATTTTCATAATAATTTCATTATTTCAGAAACACAGAAATAAAGAAAATTTCAGCTAAAGTTCATCTTTCCTTACACTAATAAAATTAGAGATATGGTTTCCTAAGAAGGCACTGGGCCCTGACAGTATGTAAAACATAAATCACATCTAAAAAGAGACTCTAACTGAATAGTACAGAAGATTTACCATCTTTCTTTTCTATATATGGAATCCCAGAAGATAAAACTAACTAAATGCAGCTTCTTGGGCACCTCTGCATAATCCTGAGTCCCTGTAGAACTTTAATATACGGGGGGGAAAAAAACTACTGGAAGAAATCTTAGGTTCTGGTTTGTAACATTTCATTCTATCTACCTATTGGCTCTGCAACCCAGGAAAAGTTAGTCCATACTGCACACATTCATGCAGACTGTGATTCTACTTAATTCATCCTATATTTAAAATAAAAGTGTCTGAAGAAAGCATCACTGAAACAGGCACTTTCATCTGTACTGCAGAGATAGCCATTTAGTCACACCTTTTCCCAGAGAGTCAACCACCTAATTCCTTTCAACTGACAGGGTTTACAGAGCTGCCTGCCTGACTGTGCACAGTCTTATCACTGCTACACTCAAGGGCTCCCTGCACTATCTGCTTCATTACATGCCTGAATATAAGACATCTAACAAATTCCTTTGAAAAGGAAAAAGAGCATACACTGAAACCTGTACATTTTACTGGTATTGGTAGGAAATTGGTACCAACGGCAGTGTCCGTTCTCACCCACTTTATGGAGCTTTAAATCTGTGTTCTTATCAGAAGTTGTTAATATAATTAAACCTGTTAAGGGTGGCAAAAATGTGACTACTTGAATTTAACTATAATTACATACAGATTAAGATACTTGTCTGGAAGAAAGGGCAGGAGCAAGACAAAACAAGTTATTTCCAGCCCTTCCATTCTATAAGACAGAGATGTTGGTCATAGAGAAAATGGATTATGTAGGTACCTCAGAGATAATACAGATCACTGGTTCCAGATCACTGCAATATAATGAATATTACAATAAAGTGAGTCACATGAATTCTCTGGACTGAATTCCCCATGCATATATAAGTTATGTTTATACCTTACTGTAGTCTGTTAAGTGTGAAACAGCAGTATGGCTAAAAAGACAATGTACGTACCTTAACTTAAAAATACTTTATTGCTAACAGATGATCACCATCATCTGAGCCTTCAGGAAGTCATAATCTTTTTGCAATAGTAACAAAGATCACTGATCACAGATCACCATAACAGAGTAATAATGAAAAAGCTTGGAATACTGTGGGCATTACCAAAATGTGACACAGAGACACAAAGTGAGCAAATGCTGTTGTAAAAGTGGTGCCGACAGACTTGCCTGAAGCAGGGTTAACACAAACCTTCAACTGTTTAAAAAAAAAAAAAAAAAAAGGTGGTACTATGAAGCACAATAAAACAAGGTTTGGCTATATAGCCAAGTTAATCTTGTACAAAGAACACCTCATCTTAAGCCAGCATCACGACTACATGATCACATGCTGGATGATAAGCAGGCCATTTGTAATGAGAATTAAAAACTTAAGTTTCAAAAATTAATAAAAACAAGCCAATTCAGAATTTGGTGGTTTGAAAACACACTTTGTAGGGAACTATCAACAATATAATTCATCAGGAAGTTTTTATGACATACGTAGTGACAATAAATTTTATTTGTAATGGATAATAAATATTCAGTTGTGCCCCTAAAGCATTATTTCCTTATAAATAACTACTGTTAACTAACAGCAATGATGATCTACAGATTCTTAATTTTAGAATCAGCAGTTTTACTGTTGAATACTTCAGCACTGTACCAATCTCGAGCTCTCTGAACCTTTGGGAACAAACTCCCCCAATCAGAAGTTTAGAACATGTTATAAAAGTTTCTGAAAATGGTTCCTAGGCTTTCATTCGCTTTAGCATAAAATCTGATACCCCATCCCACAGATTAGAAATAATCAAAAAGGTGTGTAGAATCATTAGAGTCAAGCACAAGGAAAGCAATGGTAAAATGCTCATAAAAGGACAAATCATGAAATATACAGAAATAAAATTGATATTCTTTGTGGAGTTGATCCTTGAATAACATGGATTAGAATGGCACGGATTCACTTACATGTGAATTTCTTTCAGTACTATACAATCCAAGATATGAATCCATGGATATGTAACCATGAATAGGGAAGACCTACTATAAAGTTAGACACAGATTTTCAACTGGACAGAAGGCCTGTGCCCCTAACCCCCTGTGTTGCTCAAGGGTCAACCACATTGTTAAAAATAGCATAGAATCAATCATCTGTTTAAGAAGGCACATAAATTATTTCAGGAAAAATTCTTTTGAATTTCAATATATGTCTCATCTAATAGACTGTTCAAAAATATATTAAACAAAAGATTCTTTAAAATGTTACCGAAGATAAGAAATGTTATGTTTCTTGATTTTCCTTTCAAAAACTTAGCAAGCCACTTACATCAGGAACCCAATTCATGAAAGATATAAACAGGGTTCTGGATAAAGCGCAGCAATGAGTTGCTCTCACCTGCTGAGAATGCTGCATAGGTTGGGAGGATGGAACCCCTGTTAAACTACTTGAAGATGGCTGACCCTGGCTCTGCCCCTGTGCCTGAAGGAAAGAAGTGAATACAAAAAATTAGAGCAGCCCAAAGGTACCCGTACACAGAGGTCAGGGTTCTGCAATAAACATATGAGTTCCTGAGAGTCTGCCTGAGCAAGATGAAATATTAGCTTGGTCAAATATGGTGGGAGAGGTGGCTGGGGCAGGTTTTTAAAGAGAAGGGTAGAGAAGGATCATATTATAGAACATACCGTGCAAAAACCACTGATGGTTAAAACCTAACCTATCCCACTGCTCAGGCTATAATTTTTACCAAAATAGTAAGATTCATAATAAAACTGTTACTGAAAATGAGGAAAAAAGTAACCAGACTATCAATGTGAAAAACCTATCTGAACAAAGAAAAGAGGGTATTTAAATAGATAATGTGACTTTGGTTCCTTTTGCTATTTCTTATAGTGATACAGTGACTTTTGTCAAAAAATGTAAAAAACAAAAACCTGTTACTATTAACTGCCAAGTACCTAGAGCAATGGTTCTCAACCAGGGCCACTTTGGGTGCCCCACACCCTTCCCAGGGACATTCGGCAATATCTGGACGTGTTTTTGGTTGGCACAGCTGGGAGAGGTAGCGACTCCTGGTATTTAGTGAGTAGAGGCCACAGATGCTGCTAACATCCAACAAATGCACAGACTAGCCCCCACAACTAAGAATCATCTAATCTAAAATGTCAATAAGGGTGAATCTGAGAAACTCTCACCTAGAAGAGATCTTAAGTTAAACAAGAAGGTGAGAGTGAAAGAAGAACTTGACAGAGGTGAGTCATGAGATGAGAAGCCCCACCTCTGCTGTCTCATCTCAGTTCAGAGGCACTTCTTTGAAGCCTACTTGGATAGGACAGCCAATCCAATTGCATCTTAACCACCTGAGCATACATTCGTGCTGCACCTTTCCTGTAGAGTAATTGATGTTTAAAATTTCATTTTGGAAGTTCACAGAGTGAAAGTGGCAGTGCACACATTTAGAGTAGAGTTGACAACCAGTGTGTTAACGTGAGCTTATCACACTGCATGTGCACGCAGAACAAATTTTCAAGCTCTGGATCTTTCCGCTTCTTAGTACTGCTCTAGGTAACTAGTATTTGATGTATATTTTGGGGGATACTTTTGCCTCAGATGAGGGAAGAACATAGGAAGAAAGTATGAAGAACATATAGTAATTTATATACGAGTGAGATCATTTAAAACATCCAAATAACATCCTGAATATATAACTGCAAAGTTTCCTAATTAACTGCATAGTCTCCTACACAGATTTTATAAGACTTATACATTTGACAAAATGTATCAAGGGAATATATAAAACAGTCAATACTGATTCCACTTCTTGAATCCTATTATGTCCATCATTTTGTCTTTAGTTGCAAGAGGCTGCATACGTTCACATACATAAACAGCATTTAATCTGTTGAGGAAAAATCTAAGAACTGAGATATCTCATGTTCCTTACCTTGCAACATATATCACAAATTCTTAAGACAAAAGAAGCCCCATCACCCACACTAGATTCTAATTTAGTTACTAAAAATTAGAATTAGTCAATTTTATGGATTAACATTTTATTTGAACATATAATACATGGTGATTTGTTGGATGCCATTTTTTAAAGGCATCTTCATTTCTTAAGATAAATTCCTAAGGTGTTTCCTGTTTTTTAAGATCCTTTCATACTAGTGGAAACTCTATATATTCCTAATACTACTTAAAAAAAAAATTCCCTATTTTCCATTCTTTTCATTTTAGGGGGAAAAAAAATTATCTCCTCCAAGTTTTAAAAACTAGCCATGTTTGTTTCTAGGGAGAAAGAAACATTTTACAGTACTGTTTGTAAATAATCAATGCTCTGTCAACTTTATAGACACTAACATGTTCACAACTAATTGAAAACTCCATCCATTCTATTGAGCTGACCAAAACGTTTGTTCGAGTTTTCACATACCATCATACAGAAAAACTCAAATGAACTTTCTGGCCAACCCAATACGTATGGACAGAAATAACTGATTTTGACAAGTAATTAAAATTCTAAGTTTTTGTGTTCTTTTCTCCAAGGGTTTGTACACATTATAGGTCAATCAAGCAGCTTCAGTCTCATATTTTGGTCTTAAATACGAGTAGTTTAAAATCACCCTCCCCGCTCAATGGAGAAACTCCACAATAAACAATATCCCTGATGAATGGAAAAGAGGGACAGAAAACTTAAATGTAACTGTCACAGCAGGGTAGTGTAAAAGAACCGTGAAGTTTTCCTATAACCTGTGGATGGAGTGCAGATCCTCCTGAAGAAAATGAGGCGGATAAAACCTGTGGAGAGGTGGCTCCTTGGGGGAAACAGAAGAAGAGTGGGGATTCTTGTAACACTGTCTGAGGCAGGCGGATAAAGGGTAATGAGACGTCAGAGCCAAAAGGAGCAGCTGCTCCCCCTGTAGGGGGAGGTGACTGAAATTCACTGGGGTCTGAAGAAGTGACCTGGGAGGAATCACTGGAGTACTCTGGGCTTCCTATGGGCCAGGTCTGTCCGGTGGGCTCCACCACAGAGATGGTCAACTCTGGGGCCTGGGGCGTCTGCTGTTCTTCAGTCACAGGCTGCAGGCGGCTGTGTAATCCTGCAGGTTGAGGAGGTGGTTCTTCCTGGTTCGAGTCCACAGCAACCTGCCGATTTCTGTAAATGCGCTGAGGTAAAACTCCTCCCCCTCCTTCTCCTGAAGAGGAGCTTGGAGTATGAACGTGAAACTCAAACACACAACTGCTTCTGCTCTCGTTGTTATGAGTTAACACAGCAGGTGCAGAATGAGGAACAAAGACAGGGTGAAACTTCAAGCGTGTGGCATCTGTACTGACAGGCGCAGAAACGCTAGACTGGGGAGAGCCTGGGCTCAGTCCCGAATCTAATCTTACATTCTGGAGGTGTCCTACCAGGAAAGCCTGTCCCGATGGAAATTCAAAGACAGAACTGGAGGTGGGGCCCCCGTGCACTGGTTTCTGCTCAGGTGTCTGCTTCATAGGACTTGAAAGGACTGGTGAGCTGTATGGAAAACCCTCAAACTGTTCTGCCACCTGGGCCTGGTAATGTACCCCGGCTAGATACACTGATTCCGGAGGGAGGAAGTAGTGAGCTTCTTCTGGAAGCACCAGTCCAGCTCTGTAGTCACTGTAAACTGGAGCTGGCTCGAACACAGGATGGGCCTGCACCTCACACAGCTCCCCAGCTCTACTGGCTGCAGTGCCCCACATGACTACAGTCTCTGGAGTCCAGTTAGGTGGGCTGCCACCAGGTGGAAGAAGACTCTGGCCGATAGTCCTCAGCAGGGGTTGGAACTGGTGAGTTTGGGCTTCCAAGAAGGAGGTGCTCTTACGCCGCTGGGCAATGGCCACCTTCGGTGGACAGGTGGGAGGTGGTGAAAAAGAAACTGGACGTTCATGAATAGTTGGGAAAAATATCTGTGATTCTGGGTATGTTGGGGTCCCCCCACGCGGATGCGCCATGGACTGAGGCTGTATCAACATGAATAAGACAAGTAATTCATACATTCATATGTGAAATTACATCAGACATGCACAACTGGGCAGCTCTGTGTAACCCTACAAAATGGTTACACCAAATTTATAATTAATAAAGAAATACAATGTTTTTGGAAATTATGTGCATAGTAAAAACCCATTAAATACATCCAGGGTCAATAAAACTATTCTGTGGGGATCTTTGCATTAGATAAGAGCTGCTTTTCCACAACGCTCCCCTCCTCAAAGGAAATGAAGAATTTAACCTTCCGAGCGACTATTCTGCTTTTACCCACAAGTAACATGCTCACCTATGACTGTACCAAATCTTCCTACCCTGAAGCCTTATTGTCTTCTGCTATGTTAAGAGGCTCCAGGATTCATTTCTGATTAACTAATGTCATGTCTTCTAACTAGAAATCAGAAGAGATTTCTGGTGGGTAGCAAAAGATACACAGCTTGGCTAGTGACCACCATGTCTTTCCCCTGTCTGCCCCAAACCATATGCAGTGAGTTTTACTACATGAAACATGTTACAGATGCCAAACCACTGAATGCCCACTTTTCTGATACCAGTTTAAGGGTCAACTAATTTGCTGTTCAGATCAGGTGAAAAGGGTAATGTAAATACCCAACTTGATCTGACAGCATTTTTTGGTCATAGAAGCAGTTCTAGGTTAACACTCTAAAAATGAGAATTTTACCTATAAAATGAAAATGGTACACACTGTAATAATTCACTTTCACTGTAATAATTCAATTCACCCTTTTTTTAAAGGGTAGATCAGTTTCACTCTTTCAACAGGAAAGATCCTATCAAAATCGCAAAACGGCTCCATTATTACTTCTTTACAACAGTTAACAGGAGGTTTCTATTTTGAATCAGAATGCTCTGGTTTATTGTTGTTTATTCAAGAGTATTCCCAGGCCACAAGACACTATACAGTTAATCACTCTCCTAGGTACAAATCTGAAGGTTTTGGGATTCCTAGATCAAAATGCTAACCAAATCCTCTATCTGGAAAAGCAGCAGCAAAGTCCCACACATCTACAGACATTAATGGGGCCAAAGCAAACTGCATATATTTTATGTGCATCTAACGTACTACATTAGAGTCAAGGTCCATTATTCAATCTAAAAAAAAAAAAAAAACAACTTGCCAAGAGGGAACATTATGTGGCCTTTTAGTTTGTTGATCCCTCATTTTAAATAGGTAACAAATTAAAAGCAACTTTCTCTCTTCAATTATTCCTCACTTGACTATGGAAAAAAATGGACTCAAGCAGCATTATCGGTATCTCTCTGGAACAAAGTGAAAACATATTTCGGTAATTTTTGATAAAGAGAAAGCTTGCTTTCGAAAAAGCCAACAAGTTTAAAATTAAACAATACGCATACTCTGGTAAAATATGAAAATGCAAGGAGTTGAATACACTGGTGGGGGATAGGAGATTATGCTGCTCACAGACTGCTATGTGCTAAGGGTGTCATTAGCATTCTCTCTGATTACCTCCTTGCTTTTCTCCCCATTACAGCCTTATAACAAATTACAGGAAAAACCTATTTCCTAAAAGCATACTATATTACTAAGTTCAGTCCTGTTTTTTTAATCGTTATTACAACTCCTGATGCCTGGATGTATTCATTGGTGATAAATGTTCATCTGTCAGGAAGTTGATGTTACATACAGCACTGACAAAGAGGGAAGGCAGGCTGGAGCGTCGGCACTCGCGCTGAGAGGCAGAGTACATAGGCAGGACCCTCTCCAATGCTTTAGAAAGCTTTTCGGCAAAAGTCTCCTCGGGGGCAGTCCGGAGGAGGGAAGGAGAAAGAGGTGCGGACAGCACTGGTGGTGGGGTGGAAGGAGCACCGGGAGAGATGCGGGGCAGAGAGGGGGCAGCAGCAAGATGGGGGACACAAACCGACATGCTACGGCCACGACGAGGCTAAACAGAAAACAAACACACGTGAAAAACACAGCACTCTGAAAACAAAACAACAAAATGTACAGTGGTCACAGGGCACAGCTGACATAAAAGAAATGTTCCATCCTCCCCCCATTCCACGAAGTCATTTTCTGAGGAGACAGAATTCCACAAAGCACACTTGGCAGACCATACTATTCTCTCTACACTGTTGGTCAAGTACAGGTTTTTTAAAATTAACCACCAAAATAATGATCAAGTACCTTCCTAAACATTCTGAAATAACACTAATTGTTATGAGTGTATGAATAAGAATGACCAACTGAGGCAGCAGAACAGACTGGGAAAACGATGATTACTGGCTTGTAGTCTCTGCAAACTTGTTAATAAATTCTGTCAGTTTAATGCACATTATAAGATGCAGAAGATCTTAAGACTGGATCGCTCTGCTGGAGCTCTAGGAACCTCAGACATACAAGATTTCTAAGTCCTACTTTAGAAGGTAGTAGACAAAAAGTTGTTGGCTGATAGAATAGTTTATCACATTTACCTATCTGTCTATAAAGCTAAAAGTCATATTCCAGGAAAAGCATTAGCTTTCGAGACATAATTCATAATAGGTACAGGAAATAGTCTGTATTTTTACTAAAGTAGTCAATGGAAAAATATCTAAACTGTGAATCTCTAAATAATAATGTTAAATTTTTTTCAGCCACATCAGAGGTTCAATTTTGGTTTAAAAGTTTAAAGCACCTTAATATAAAGGTTTCAATATAGCTACAAAGCAGCAAATCTAAAGCTCTAAGGCTGTCCTGAGCATGTCTGTTACTTCCTTTTAGAAACTGTGAACTGTTTAATTAATTACATTTTTCCCCACTCTTGCTTCTCTTGTATTTTTAAATTTTACTTGTAATTGATATGCTATTGCAAGCCATGGTAAATACTTTCTGGAATTAGGACTGATTATAAAAGCTTTGAAAAATCCTCAATATTTAGTAATTCTTCATGATACTTCCATAGAATATTATCATTAAAAGGCAGGGATGTTTGCCTTTTTTCATTTCATTAATGGTGTGCTTTTAGAACATTAATAAATATAGCTATATTTGTGGCTAAATATTTAGCATCTTCATAAATGGTCAGTCCTTTTCCATTTCTAAAATAGAGACCCAAAGTTCATATCCTGTGATGCAGGAAGCCAAGAGATTAAAAAGTTTTTAAAAAATCTATAGTTATGATGATCCAGAAGAAATCAACAAGAGTAGAAACTGATAAGAAATGCTGACAAATAATATTTGTTACACCACAGAAATATACTTGTACAGTCTGTATAGCTCTTCTACCCTACCTACTTATTTTAAAGGTCAGAGAAGTAGATTGCTATTATAACTGGAAGTTTTCGTTCTGTAACTGTGGCCATTCATCTTAAGATGTAGCCAATGCAGAACTAACTAATGGGCTCTAAAACAAGCAAACATCTTTTATTCCAGCTCTAGGGTAAGACACCAGAATAAGCAGAAGTATTTTCTTACCAGAGGAAGAGTTTCATTCAATGAAGAACAAGACTTCCACAAATTCAGATTAAAAGTTCCTGAGACAGAGGGGCAATCTATCTGCCTAAAGATCTCACTAAACAAGAGCACTGTAGTGACCAGTTATTCTCAATTCCATCCTGAGGCAGAAGATGCATCTTGTTTACTTCTGAAGACTTCATGGAAGGTTGACCAAAGAAATGGGGTATTATCTACTGGTCTATTTGAAACTCTGTATGAGAAGCAAGAGTGGCTAACATAAACATGGGTAATAATGTGTGTGTGTATGTATATATATGCATAGGTACAAATGTACAATATATACATCAGGATATAATTGCTACAAATTGAATCTGAAAATAAATCAGTCATAAAACAGATACCAAAATAAAGGGAAGAAGCAAATGAACATATACTGGGGAAAGAACTTGTGTCCAACACAGACTTTAAGGCAAGAACACGCATAGCAACTGATGATTAAACACAAGCGCTAAATTAAATGGTCATTCCTTTTCTCTGGTGTACTCACATGCAGCAGTCTATAATGGTTTGAAGGTCTTACCTGTGTTTTACACAATAAGACATCTTACAGAAAATACTTAGTAATTCTTTCAAGTAACTTTTGAAAAACTCTCCTTGTCCCCCACCCACATTTGTATGTCTAACTTACATTGCTTTGAACAGTTTCAACTTTAAAGTGCTAGAGAGCATTATCTTTAATCAAATGCTGATTAGTTTAAATCCTGTGAACAGTGTCTTCACAGAGTAATGCATGTATCCCACCCTGCCTGCACCACTCTGACGGCACTTCAATAAATAACCTGCCTCCTCTGGAAAGGCACCACTTGTACTTTTCACTCTGGACTCGTGCTGTCACTCATTCAGTGGCAGAGTGTGCTCTGAGCCATGTTACAGGCGTGCGCGCTCTTGCGCAGTTACTCACCAAACTTGAGGGTGGATATACCGCATGGGGCTGAGCCTGTGCTTGGACAACAGACGCTGTGTGCCCTGGGAGGGCACCAGTGGAAGGTGCCTGCTCATGCTGGGACCCGTATGAAACTGTCTGTTGGCTGCTAACTCGAGATTCCGTGAAGACAGAGGACCCTTGACCACTGTCAACCGTCCCGTCAGCTGAAGGAGAAGTTGCCAAAATACAAGACAGAGAGACAAATCATGAAAAGGAGATTCACGTTTTCCCATCACAAACCCCTGATTTTAATTGGTCTTTTTATCTTTGCACAGACCTGAACTAAATAAAGAATGACTAGTTTTACTAAGTAGATTTCTATGTTTAACGGAGGAATCCATATAGAAAAGTTTCATCTTAAAAAAAGAAAAATCCCCTGGCCATCACAGAATTTACCACCCAATGAACAAGGGGGAATAAAACAGAACGTTGTTAATAGGCCTGACATTTTTGACACAGCTTCCAAAGTCTTAACCATGGAGACCAGTGGGCTCTAAGTATTAAGATGGCTCGATTAGTAACTAGTGGCCTCATTAATTTCTAGTTTATACATTATTAAGCTTTGCTAAAAGAGCTGAATCAGATTAACAGGTTCAATATTAAGTAGCTAAGATAAATTTGTTACATTTCACTATTTAATAAATTGTAAAAGGTAGGAATCTACAAATAGAACATCCAAGATGCTAGAACCTGCAGAATTTCTCATATCCTAATCCCATTTCCTCACTGTCCCATTCTTCTATGCAATTAGCTGTGAACGTAAGAACCAAAAGGAAAAGGAGATAGCAACCATTTCAAACCTCTTATTTATACGTTAGATTCACAATTCAAAACCAAGAGGCCAGTGCAAAACGAAGACCAGGAAGACAGAGCGTTAGCTAAGAGTGTGCCTAGCAACCTCAACGGGCCCCTGATACTCACATATCACAGACACACCAGGCTGCTGGTACTGCAGCTGCTGGTGCTGGTCGGCCTCAGGCTCTTCTGGCTCTACCTGCGTGGAGACGGATGCAGACGCAGCAGAGGCAGCAGGTCCACCAGTGCTGGTGGCAGGGGGCTGCTGGACTCCAGCCTGGGCAGTGCTGGGTTGCTGTTCCACCTGCTGCTTGAGGCTGCTCTCCTCCTGCTTTCTTTTTTCTTGCTCCTCCCGCACTAATTGACGCTGTTCTCGTTTTCTCTTAATTAACGACACTCTATCTTTGATGGCTTTAGCCATGGTCTTGTGATCACCTTCACAGACATACCCAGAATCTACCTATAGGATGAAAGGGTACATCAGGAAGCAGCAGGATAGCAAAAGAAAACAAACCAAACACAAACAACAGTCTTTCGGGAAAGGAAAACAGAGAAGGAGAGGGAAAAAGAACTGTCCGAGGACTGACCTTTACCAAACAGTGAAACTACTGCTCTGCACTATGCACTTGCCCATCATTTTTGCAGATACTCATGGAGTGGATGCATATTATCTTTATACAAACTCATGAAGTACATATACCTTCACTAATTATAACAAATCAACAGGGAACCTAAGCATCCAAGTGGTAAAACCAAAAGGCTCATTTTATCATACTCAAATTTCCCACTCACATGTAACCATCAATATGAACCTGTGTTGCTTTTACTTCTTTTCACTAGAAAGAAAGAAAAGAAAGTGAAGTCGCCCAGTTGTGTCCGACTCTTTGCGACCCCATGGACTGTAGTCCACCAGGCTTCTCCATCCATGGAATTTTCTAGGCAAGAGTACTGGAGTGGGTTGCCATTTCCTTCTCCAGGGGATCTTCTTGACACAGGGATCAAACCCGGGTCTTGCACTGTGGGCAGACGCTTTACCGTCTTTTCATTAGACAACCACCTAACCAAACAAAACAACTGTGGTAAATATATGATGGTTAAAAATAAAAACTCAAATAATATAAAAACCTGACAGTTAAAAATAAGTACCTCTCTCATGCTGACCCCTTCTCAGATGGAAGTACTGAATGGCTCTGACACATTCGGGCAGAGACCATCTATATGTCTGCGCAGTAAATGGCTATTAAGGCACCATGGAAAGCCTAAACTTGGCAAAGCGTTTCCTTGAAAATGACTGGCTAAAAGCTGCCGACTAACAATCGATCATGAAAATTTCCTTTGAAGTAAAAACAATGTGTGATCTGCTTATTGGGTTTATTACCCAGATGACTGACCAAAGGCTAATGTATCAGTATGCAGAAACAATTTTTTATTCTAACTAAATAGGTTACACTAATCAGAAGTCAGTCAACCTTACAGGGAGAAGGCAATGGCAACCCACTCCAGTACTCTTGCCTCGAGAATCCCACTGACGGAGGAGCCTGATAGGCTATAATGGGGTCGCTAAGAGTCAGACACGACTGAGGAACTTCACTTTCACTTTTCACCTTCATGCTTTGGAGAAGGAAATGGCAACCCACTTCAGTGTTCTTGCCTGGAGAATCCCAGGGACAGAGGAGCCTGTTGGGCTGCCATCTATGGGGTCGCACAGAGTCGGACATGACTGATGCGACATAGCAGCAGCAGCAACCTTAAGAGACTTTGAAGATGACTTCAAAATGTCCTCCAATTCATTCCCTCTCTGTATATCTGCCTGCCTGCCTGCCTGTCCATCCATCTATCTACTATACATATCTATGCATATACATGTCTCCTAAAATAAGAATAAATCTTGGGACCATTAACGTAATTTTATATCAATAGGATATGTCACACACACTGCTTCATAAACTGCTTTTCTGCTGAATAGTATCAACATATATCAACAGTATCAATGCATATAATATAAATCAACATAAAATATAAATGACTTGATCAGTGTTAATCTACCATTTCTTGAGCAACGTCTTCTGGCACATCTTTCTCCAAGTCAAAGGAAAACTCGATAGCTTCATTGTCTTTGTATTTCCCCTTTAGTTTCTTAATATCTTCAATACGTAGCCATAATTTAATGGCTATCTTTTCTCCATCATCTTCTTCTGCTAATTCTACCCGTACCCCTGTTTCCTCTTGGAAGAAGGCATGGTTCAAAAGGTCTTTGATAGAGTATCTTCAAAAGAGAAGGGAAAGAAACAAAAAACAAAATGCCATTAGATTTAAAAGATACTTCTCCAATATGTTATGTTTAGAAGAATGAAAAAGGACTGCAAAAAGAAGAATAGGAAATTTCTAATTCATTTCTACACTGCTTCATTTAAGTAGTGATTATAGTTTTATTCAAGTTATGGAACATCAGAACAATCTCATTTATGAATAAGGGCTGAACGTGATACTTTTTATTACTGGAGTATAATTGCCTTAAAACGTTGTGTTAGTTTCTGCTGTACAACAAAGTGAATCAGCTATATGTACACATTCAGCCCCTTCCCTCTTGCGCCTCCTACCCTTCTCAGTCATCACAGAGAACCCAGCTGGATTCCCTGTGCCAGATACTAGCTTCCTAGTAGGTACCTATTTCACACATGGCAGCATATATATGTCAGTGCTACTCTCCCTGGAAGTGATACTTTTAAATGTGTTATATAGTGCTTATATTAATAGTTAACCAAATTCTTATATGTATGATCTCATCTGATTTCTGGTATCCAATGAGATACCATTTCCTGATCAGCAGGAAATGGATGGATTCTGAGAGAGACTGACTATCTTGCTCAGTTATAAAAGTCATAAATCATAGAATCAAAACTCAAAAATCTTTTTATTTCTATAGTACATTACCTTCTAATACAGCAATTTTTCTTTACACAATAAATCCTCTCAATTCTTGGTTCAGCACCTAGTGTACTAGGCAAGCAGAAGTCTGACCATGGAACAGTTTTCTCTAGATAAATGGTCTCAAAATACCAGTAATCTAGTAAACTGTTCCATCCAGACAAGAAACAAGAGTACCACATTCTATGACTGGAGACAAATATTCATTTATAGTTTTATAAAAAAAATGTTCTTAAAGAGATTAAGGCGTCTCCTTTTCAATCAGTGTATATAAAAACAGAAACCCAAACTAAATTTCTACTAAAAAGCCTTAAAGATCAAGATCTTAAGCTCTTCCAAATAACAAAGTTATGAAAAGAATATGAGACTGGAGAAGTGAAGATATGGAATTCTTTAATTTGGCTGAAATACCTGATCACTCACATTCTTCAAGAGGTAGATTATGTTCAATTTACACTTTGTACTAGTGGGTCTACTTTTTCTTCTGTGGAGGGTGACGGGGGATGGTGAAGGTAGATTATTTTTCAAAAACAGACACTGGACCTTTGCCATGCCTAACGGGTGATGAATCAGCTATATGGCACATCAGATACTTGCCACTCCTCTGAGAAAAGCCCTCTGTTAGCATAATGACTAAGCTAGATCTCCTCCCAAGCTCTGGGTGAAGTTGTCTCTTCTTACTCAAAGGAATTTTGACATTTTGCTCTTCTTCAATTCTGGCATAGCAACAGTAAATCAAGACCAGAATAGCAGAGTTGATTTTAAAGAGCCAAAATTTTACTTCATCTTTAGAATTCAACTGGTAAACACCTAAGGAAGAGATCTGCTGTATCAGGATAGAACCTAGTGAGTTTCACAAATCATGTAGATGCTATAAGTAAGTAGCTCTTATTGAATGTAGCAGGTACATTTAAGGTGGTTTTGGCTTATTCAAAGTCTACCAAACCACATTTGTACGATATTTCAGTATACTAAATCTGAATACTACCTCCAGTGGATAGAACTTTACTTTCCAAGATATTACAAGACATAAACAGAGAAACTAAGCACAAGTAAAGTATTACATACACCTTAGGCTGAGGGTTCTGCTGCTGCTGCTGCTGCTAAGTCACTTCAGTCGTGTCCGACTCTGTGCGACCCCATAGACGGTAGCCCACCAGGCTCCCCCATCCCTGGGATTCTCCAGGCAAGAACACTGGAGTGGGCTGCCATTTCCTTCTCCAGGCTGAGGGTTCTAGTCAGAGCATATTATACTTGAAGTTTCTGTTTAAGCAATATCCAAGTCAAAAGAGGCAACTTACCTTTCATCTTTGTTTTGCCGTATGCATCCTTCAATAATTTCCTTCACTTCAGGAATTGCTACTTTGTCAAAACTGGCTGGCTTCACCCCCTGAAAAATCATAAAAATAGCAACAGGAACACATCAAGGCAGGCAGGGGCTTTGAACTTGAATTTCAACTTGCCTCCTAAGGTTCTACTAGATTGCCTTCTCACCATCCTGGCTTTTTCCTGGTTTGCCTGCAGGATCTAGTTCATGCAGGGTCAGAGCTAGGTAGTAGCAATTTAGCCCCTACAAGGTAACAATAGGGAATAGTTAAGACAGCGGAGTCACTTACTTCCATGGCCACGACACTGCTAGTGACAAAAGCAGGCTATCGTTAGCATCTTTTGCTGTGTTTCAGGTAATGGAACTTTTGGCTAAAACAAAGCCCAAATGTTCTAATTGGTTAGAAGATCTTCTGTTCAACCTTATTCCCTAACACATTAATCAACATAACATGCAACTCCTTTGAACAGAGAATCCATGTGTGGGCATGAATTCACACGCTTAGACTGGCAGGTATTCTATCATTATAGTGCTCCTTAACAAACTCAGTAAGAAGTGAAGAATTTAGACTGGTTTGGTATGGTAGCTGAAGAGCAAACTATCTTGTACATATGAAAACATAAAATGACAACACATCAGATGCATCTGAAAGGCAAACTTTCTAATTTCAGAAAAAAATTTAACATCACTATTATATTAAATAGCACCATTGTAATATTTTAGAATTTTCACAAAAGGTAAATTTTTGCAAACAAAAATTTCAGTGGTGTGTGGAAAATGTATATAAGATAGAAGAACAACAACCTACTCCTGTCTGAGAGGTGGTGTGGAGAAGAACATCTCATTATCTATTCCTGCCTCTTCTAAGTCACACAGACTGAGCTGAAGTAGCAACACGATATACTTTCCAAGAGGCACGGTAAGTCTATGACCACCTAACATACAGCGAGGAGGAGACAGGGGACAGGGACTAGAATTAATCACCTAATGTCTCGGTGACAATACATATTATTTGAATTTTTCCTCAATCTTATTTTTCAAGTCTAGCTAAGTCTTCCCAACCAGTCCTTGTCTTCACATAATCATTCTAGTAAAAACAAAAAACAATGTCATTGAAGGAAAAGTCTGCTTTAATTGAGCAAGCTGGTATGGTATGGCGTGGTATTTTAAATTAAAGCTAAAGAAAACAAGAACTTTTTTTTTTTTTTTAAAGGATGATGCTCACTAAAAGTTCTCTGGTAGCAGAAACACTGGAGATTTTTATATTTGCTTTTAATTTTTACAATAAACATGTTAAAGTATAAAAGCAAACTTTTAAGATGCCATTTATAAATATAATGGGAACAGTCTAAAATACTTTAAAAAAATAAGATACTGTATAAGTTCCTAGAATACTCACTATTGGCAGAAAACTATCTGAAAGATTGTTCTTTGGTAAAATTAGACACTAATACACATAGGAAAGAAGTTAAAGAGGATATAGAACAAGATTAGAAAATATGTTCCCACTTCCATAAACGCACGCGTTTTAGAGGAATGAGTCTGACCTGGCAACTCTACATATTGAGGAAATAAATCACACATATACTGACTGTATTAAGACTCCTCCCTCTCAATTTAGCACAGGCATAATGGGAAGATGAAAGGAGAGAGCCTAAGACTTGAGTTAGGTGTGAGCTGGACAAGCAGAGGCAGCTCTGAGCTTCACTTCCCTGTCTAGCAAAGGGGGATGATACCTGTTTTAAACTATATTCATGGGAACTAGAATCATATGTGACTATCCACGTTGAAAGCTCTGAATTATTAAGTTTGCTGACCTAAGGCACCTTTGACTTCAAAAGTAATCACCAAAGGTAATAAGGCTTAGAGTTAAAAAGAAAGCATACAATTCTCTTTGAAAAATAATCACCAAGATCCACAGTGAACATGCTTTCAGTTTTGGTTATCCTTAAAAATAATCTTCTTGTTAACCTGACCTATGCAGACAAACACATTCACAACAGGAATTTCTATTTACAGGTAGAAAAGCGAGTTGAACAGCCGAGATACCAGAGCACAGTTGCAAAACTGGCAACTATGCATCATACAACACACTGACTACTAGGGTAAGCTGCTTTCTCAACGTATAGCCAAGATTCAGGCACAGCAAACTCTGCACCAATGCTGCACAACTGCCGCCGCCACTGCCACATGCAGCTGCTGCTGCCGCCTTAAAGAACACTGCAGGCACTGAGACAGCCAATACAAGAGACAGTCCAGCAGCTTGTACTCAGACATCCAGCTTGTATTCAGACAGCACCCAATGAAAAAGACAAGAAGAAATTTCACCAGGCACCAAGAAGTCAGGATTATCCAAATATCTATCAAAATATCTAACTGAGGTATTCTGAATCATGTGGAAAGAAGCAAGGAGATATAGGAATTGTATATTAAAAGTGACCAAAAAAAAAAAGTAAAAACAAGCATAAAACGTCAATGACCTTGAATGTGACCTACTGAAGACATCTGGGGCACCTGATGGAAAGCCACTTAAAATCAACAAGCACATGTTTCAATACACAAGAGGCATCATACTCAGAAGCTTCTTGTTCTATCTAAGAGAACTTTTTTAAATAACTGATAATTTTTTAAATTAAAACGTTGATTTAAGATTATTCTAAAACGTGACTTAAGCACTAGACAGAACAATGATAAGAAAATGTTTTCATGATAATATTTCATCTTTTTTCCTTGAATTTGTTTACTTCAAAAAAGATGATTAAGAATCTAAAAATCCTTCAAATGACACCTCTTTTCTATACTCTCTGAGTTAGCCCCACACAGTCTTACTTCAGTCCTGTTCTGACCAGCAGAAGCAAAGTTTTGCTCATCTATTCTGAATGAGGTTCAAGAACACAAAACAGAAAAGAGTACTAAGGAATAAATTGAGCTAATGTTTTACACATAAGAAAACCTAAGTTAAAGATTGGCGCCCTTTCCCTTCACCCTTCCAGAGCTAGCAACCTGCCAACTCCAGAAACACTCTTCCTCACTGCTGTGATTCACAAGACCTCTCTTCAGGCAGAAGTGCCGTAAAATGTTTCTTTGACATGAAACAGTGGCTTGTTATTCTGCATTACACACAAGTACTTCTTCAACAGCTAATGTATATCCATTTAAGACACCTTTCGGATTAAAATTATATATTCTTATAAACGAAACAAAAAGGTGACTTTTATGCAATTTTAAATGGAGAACAAAAAGAAAAAAACAACAACTGTGATTCTCCAAGGGTACATCGGAGTTGATATTAAAAAAAAAAAAAAACTTGACATGAATCTTTATAAAATATGTCGCTTTATTTAAACTAAGAAAAACTCCAAACATATATGTATCTCACAGACTGAGTTTTTCTGTCAATTCTATATACTTATAGTTTGCAGCTAATCTGCTAGAAAAATAAAAGTGAGTCATAATAAAAATTAAAGTGAGTCACAATAAAAATTAAGGTGAGTCACAATGTAGTATTCTCCAGTTCAATCTTCTAGCTCTTAAAAACTGTCACCACTTGCTTCTTAAAAACTTAAGCTGCAGTCTGTGTCAGGGTAACATTTTTCTCTTTCTAAGAGTAAAAATTTTCCTAACCACTCAGAATTGAGAAAGTCTCCTTCCTCCTCACAGAAAATGCTGTGTAAGTTAACTGCAGAACTAATCTATTTTGAAAAGCATTCTGAACTAACAATCCCAATACTTTAACTGAAACCTTCCATACATAAATATCACAACACACCTTTGGTATATATAGGAAATTCTTACCCACCTCATTTATACAATCCTTTTGAGAGCAGCAGCAGCAATGAGAATTTACGAAGACAAACACTGAGCAAAAATCTCTCTTTGTAAAATCCATCAGAAAAGGCAAAACAGACTTATTAGAGGAAAATGGGGGGAGGGGATTGTATAGGATGTAAGTTAACAGGATAACTTAGCCCACAGCATAAGCAAGGCAGACATCAAAATCAGGCTGAAGTTGAATTTCCTGTTTAACACTAGCCATGCTTCTCCGACCCTCAAACATGGGTTTGCTCTGCTCAGCCAACAATCTCCTTATTACTTAGTGATCAGCCCTTTCAACACAACTACATGCTGAACAGCAGGCAAACTATTCTGCTACTCCTCCTCCTGCCTCTCCCCCAACAGCAGCAGGTCCCTAGACAAGCAAGATTCTTCACTTGCTCAAAGCTCCACCTCCGCCATGTCCACAGGTTCCGCCTCCTTGACACCAGAAATCTGTTTATCTAAACACCCTCTTCCCCCTACTCCTGTTGAAACTAAGCTTCAGAAGAAAATGGGGAATGAACATGTAAACTCAGAATATACAGCCTAAAGAACACTAGACAAGAAAACCCCAATACTGGGGTTGAGCTCCCAGTATATAGAGTTCAGCCTATAGATACCAAGTCTGTGTGACTGGGGCCATATTCTTTAAACTCACTTGAAAAGTGAGTGTAACAGTTCCTGTTCACCTAATTTAGAAAGTGGTGACATAAGGTAAACTGTCTTACCACGGTCTCATGGTACATTAAAAAAAAATTTAAACAGCTGCAAATTAGTACACAGAAGTGGTAAGAATTTATTCTTCTCCTTTTCCTTCCCTAAAAGGCTTAATATATAGGACTTCCCTGGTGGCTCAGATGGTAAAGCGTCTGTCTACAATGCGGGAGACCCGGGTTCGATCCCTGGGTCGGGAAGATCCCCTGGGGAAGGAAATGGCAATCCACTCCAGTACTATTGCCTGGAAAATCCCATGGACAGAGGAGCCTGGTAGGCTACAGTCCATGGGGTCACAGAGAGTCGGACACGACTGACCTAAAGACATCTCCATTTGCCAGGAAGAACTCATGGACCCAAATGACTACTGCTTTGATCCTGGTGATTAAGGCAAGGTTTTCCCTCATGGTATTTAACAAAGATGACAGAAAAAGCACTGCTCCTGGCAGTGTTACAATGGGTAACATAACACAGCGCTGTCCCTTGTAATGCGGTAAGCCTGAATCCCCATAAAGACAGTGGATACTAAGGCTTCAATCACTCAGGAACAGTGACATAACGGCTCAGAAGTTATTTGATAGGAATATCTCTACTCTAAAGGCTAGAAATGACTTAATTCTAACAATCTTCCTGCTCAACATAACTCATCACTACCAAGCACACTAAGTAGGTAGTGCAGAAGGCCAATACTGGTCCTAACTATAGCATGCAGCCCACCACTACCTTTAACCTCGGTGGTTGAGCAAGCCTGCTCAAGACTATGATTAGATAATGAAAGCGAAACAGAGGAAAACAGGGATCATGTTCTCTGCTTCACAGGTTTATCAGATATAAGTATGTGAGAATGTTTTTAAACTTTATTGTGCAACAAACAAAACCAAAACCGAGGCAGCTTTTTTTTGGACAAAAGTAAAATATAGGCACAAATATCTAACTCTGTGAAGACCAGCATTTTTAATACACCAAAATCAAGAGTTTTCACTTTGTACAATAAAATACCATTCACATATGTGTAAGTTTATAGGTCTAAATCGTCCTTCTCTTCAACTCTGCCTTTCTCTGGACTTCACCAATTTCTTTTAAAGGTATCATTATTTCCATGATCCAGAATAGAAACCTTACTCATTCTCAGATGCTTCTTCACAACATTTAAGTACTATTATTCTCTGGGAGCTCCTTAAACAAAGAGAAACATTTAGAACAGCAGGTAACAGCAAGCTGCTAGTACTCCTACCTCCCCTCCAATGGCTAAAGGTCTCTGGCTGGACAAAAGGGAGATTTTTACTTGCTTCTTTGTTACTTCTCAACATCATTGCCTTTTCTGCATAACAACTGTGACCACCAATCCAGACTGACAACATCAGTTCAGTTCAGTTGCTCAGTCATGTCTGACTCTTTGCAACCCCATGGACTGCAGCACACCAGGCTTCCTTGTCCATCACCAACTCCCAGAGTTTGCTCAAACACATGTTCATAGAGTTGGTGATGCCATCCAAACATCCCATCCTCTGTCGCCCCTTCTCCTGCCTTCAATCTTTCCTAGCATCAGGGTCTTTTCCAGAGTCAGTTGTCAGTTCCTGACATCAGGTGGTCAAAGTACTGGAGTTTCAGTCCTTCCAATGAATATTCAGGACTGATTTCCTTCAGGATTGACTGGCTTGAACTTGCAGTCAAAGGGACTCTTCTCCAACATCACAGTTCAGAAGCATCAATTCTTCGGCACTCAGCTTTCTTTATGGTCCAACTCTTATTTTCTTCCATGTCTACTGGAAAAACCATAGCTTTGACTAGACAGACCTTAGTCAGCAAAGTAATGTCTCTGCTTTTTATTACACTGTCTAGGTTTGTCATAACTTTTCTTCCAAGGAGCAAACGTGTTTTAATTTCATGGCTGCAGTCACCATCTGCAGTTATTTTGGAGCCCAAGAAAATAAAGTCTATCACTCTTTCCACTTTTTCCCCATTTATTTGCCATGAAGTGATGGAACTGGATGCCATGATCTTTGTTTTTTGAATGTTGACTTTTAAGCCAACTTTTTCACTCTCCTCTTTCACTTTCATCAAGTGGCTCTTTAGTTCTTCTTTGCTTTCTGCCATAAGGGTAGTGTCATCTGCATATCTGAGGTTATTGATATTTCTCCTGGCAACCTTGATTCTAGCTTGTGCTTCATCCAGCCCAGCATTTTGCATGATGTACTCTGCATATAAGTTAAACAGGCACATTTACAGTATACAGCCTTGAAGTACTTCTTTCCCAATTTTGAACCAGTCCATTGTTCCATGTCCAGTTCTAACTGTTGCTTCCTGACCTGCATACAGGTTTCTCAGGAAGCAGGTCAGGTGGTCTGGTATTCCCATCTCTTGAAAGATTTTCCACAGTTTGTGGTGATATGCACACTAAAGGCTTTAGCATAGTCAATAAAGCAGAAGTAGATGTTTTTCTAGAATTCCTTTGCTTTTTCTATGATCCAACGGATGTCGGCAATTTGATTTCTGGTTCCTCTGCATTTTCTAAATCCAGCTTGAACACCAGGAAGTTCTCGGTTTACATGCTGTTGAAGCCTAGCTTGGAGAATTTTGAGCATTACTTTGCTAGCATGTGAGAATGAGTGCAATTGTGTGGTAGTCTGAACATTCTTTGGGATTACCTTCCTTTGGTATTGGAATGAAAACTGACCTTTTCCAGTCCTCTGGCCAAGGCTGAGTTTTCTCAAATTTCTCAAATTTGCTGGCATATTGAGTGCAGCACTTTCACAGCAGCATCTTTTAGGATCTTAAATAGCTCAGCTGGAATTCCATCACCTCCACTAGCTTTGTTCACAGTGATGCATCCTAAGGCCCACTTGACTTCACACTCCAGGATTTCTGGCTCCAGATGAGTGATCACACCACCATGGTTATCTGGGTCATTAAGATCTTTCTTGTATAGCTGTGTATTCTTGCCACCTCTTCTTAATATCTTCTGCTTCTGTTGGTATTCTATCTCATTTCTGTCCTTTATTGAGCCCATCTTTGCACGAAATGTTCCCTTGGTATCTCTAATTTTCTTGAAGAGATCTTTAGTCTTTCCCATTCTATTGTTATCCTCTATTTCTTTGCATTGATCACTTAGGAAAGTCTTTCTTATCTCGCCTTGCTATTCTTTGGAACTCTGCATTCAGATGGATATATCTTTCCTGTTCTCTTTTGCCTTTAGCTTCTCTTCTTTTCTCAGCTATTTGTAAGGCCTCCTCAGACAGCCGTTTTGTCTTTTTGCATTTCTTTTTCTTGGGGATGGTTCTGATCACTGCCTTCTGTACAATGTTACGAACCTCCATAGTTCTTCAGGCACTCTGTCTATCAGATCTAATCCCTTGAATCTATTTGTCACTTTCACTGTGTAATCCTAAGGGATTTGATTTAGGTCATATATGAAAAGTCTAGTAGTTTTCCCTACTGGTTTTTGCAATAAGGAGTTCATAATTTGAGCCACTGTCAGCTCTCAGTCTTGTTTTTGCTGACTGTATAGAGCTTCTCCATCTTCAGCTGCAAAGAATATAATCAAAGTGATTTCACTATTGACTCTCCAGTGATATCCATATGTAGTCATCTCTTGTGTTGTTGGAAGAGGGTGTCTTCTATAACCAGTGCTTTCTCTTGGCAAAACTCTGTTAGCCTTTGTCCTGCTTCATTTTGTACTCCAAGGCAAAACTTGCCTGTTAGAGGTATCTCTTGACTTTCTACTTTTGCTTTCCAGTCCCCTAGGATGAAAGGGACATCTTTTTTGGTGTTGGTTCTAGAAGGTCTTGTAGGTCTTCATCTGTATCTGTCAACATCTCACCTCCTTAAACTAAGACCAAGTTAAGATGGGCCTCACTGCTGGTTTTCTCTCCAGTATTTATTTTACACCATGGCCTGTTCAATCACCTACCTTCATCCAATCATCTGACACTTAACCATTTCCAATTGTCTGATATCATTTAATTCGCATCACATGACTCAAATATGGTTAATAATTCCCCACACTTACAAGATGGCCAGAGGATCAGAGAGCTAGAAAGAATCTGAGCTAGAGTCCCTACCTGCTCACACAAGACAACTGTACACCAGAGAGATTAATACCATGTCAAGGTCAGAATTCAATACCTCATGGAACCTATGAGGAGTCATGTCCAATCCAGTCTAGTATGTATCAGACACCTACTAGATACACTGCATCAGCAGCAGCACCTAGAATACAACAGAATATATTCTAGGGAGTAAGGGCCTAGTCAATGGTAAAGTTAAAACGATACTCCAGATTCAATAATGTCTAGTTCAATGTTTCAGTCCATATTACAGTACTTTTAGTTAACTTAATCTGGGGCAGAAAGCCCTCACAAGCCAACTTCTACCTATTCCTATCTCAAGTAAGTCTAGTGAAACTGGTTACTTTTTCACTGAATACTTCACATTTTCACAAGCCTATTCTTTCTACTGCTCCCTTTTTTAGTCCACTGAGTCCTACCCTCAGTATCAAGGTACACCTCAAACAACCCAGAGATAAGAAAAACTACAGTGTATCTGTATCAACCTTCTGGCACACAGATTATCTACAAGATCCCAGGAAGCTCAACACTGTATACTGCACTTAAAACACAGCAGCAACCATCTTTCTACATCCTATCAGTTTTTACTTGTAGTCTAATGCTGTGAGAATTACAGATCAACATTTAGTTGGGGTAAGTAAAATTAGTTTTTCTGAGAAATTCTCTAACAAGGATTTCAGGGCTGTTGTTTAGCATCTAAAATGTTGGAAATGATTTCCAACTCTGTGGTTTAAGATTAATGGTCTGATTTATTACGTCTGAATATTAACACCCTTTAATATTAATCAAATCACAGGAGAGTATTAGAATGACTTTGAAAATCATGCAAAATGTTCCCAGGATACACTAGATGATACACAAAGTTTTTGCTTATGTTTGTAATCTAAATTTACTGGATGGAAATAGGAATAAAATTTATAAAGCAATCATTTCAGCTAATTCCAAGTGGATTTAGATCTCTGGGATATCACCAAAAAAATTCCAACTGCTAAATAAAAAAATACAAAGTCTTTCTCAACTTTTCAATCCCTATCTAATCAGGAATCAGCTTCACGTGTTTCTGTAAAAAAAAAAAGTAGGCTGAAATGCAATCTGTTATATAAAGACCAAAAGGAATTTCACTCCAACTGCTTTAATTCTGTTTTTCCCAGACAGAATGTTCAAACTTTGCAATCCAAAGGCTAATGGAATCAGTGACAAAGTCAAATTACACAAACAAAGTAATTAAAAATCCTCATTATTTCTACCTTGGTTGTCAGAAGGCTGGATTCAGCCAGATTCTTACTGGTATGAACCATTAGTTTACAGGAATTTGAACAAACCTTATGATCCCACTGGAAAACAAGCCTTTTCAAACTCCCTACCAAATCTGACTGGCTCTATCCAAGGCAATTAGCTGACCTCCTGATTCCCTGAGGCTGATTACTCTCTGGATCCATGGGAGCCTGTGCACTGCTCCAAACACACATACACTATCCTCCACATCAAAAACTGATGCCACTGCAACTCCTTTACTCGCAGACAAAAACCGTGCTAAGTACATCAGCACTCTTATTTGGATCTTTTCATGGCCAGTGGTGGGAAATTTCAAGATAACTTGAAGTTTTTCTCTTTTGAACAGGGGCTCAAACCTATGACACCAATGTTAGAATTACCAATCTTAGACTCAAGGCTGTATATTGTCACCCTGCTTATTTAATGTCTATGCAGAGTATATCATGCAAAATACTGGGCTGGATGAAGCACAAACTGGAATCAAGACTGCCAGGAGAAATATCAATAACCTCAGATATGCAGATGACACTACCCTTATGGCAGAAAGCAAAGAAGAACTAAAGAGCCTCTTGATGAAAGTGAAAGAGGAGAGTGAAAAAGTTGGCTTAAAAGTCAACACTCAAAAAACGAAGATCATGGCATCCGGTCCCATCACTTTATGGCAAATAGATGGGGAAACAATGGAAACAGTGATAGACTTTATTTTCTTGGGCTCCAAAATCACTGCAGATGGTGACTGCAGCCATGAAATTAAAACACATTTGCTCCTTCGAAGAAAAGTTATGACAAACCTAGACAGTGTAATGAAAAGCAGAGACATTACTTTGCTGACTAAGGTCCATCTAGTCAAAGCTATGGTTTTTCCAGTAGACATGGAAGGAAATAAGAGTTGGACCATAAAGAAAGCTGAGCGCCGAAGAATTGATGCTTCTGAACTGTGATGTTGGAGAAGACTCTTGAGAGTCCACTGGACTGCAAGATCAAACCAGTCAATCCGGAAGGAAATCAGTCATGAATAGTCATTGAAAGGACTGATGTTGAAGCTGAAATTCCAATACTCTGGCCACCTGATGCGAAGAACTGACTCATTGGAAAAGACCCTGATGCTGGGAAAGAATAAAGGTGGGAAAAGAACGGCATGACAGAGGATGAGATGGTTGGAGGGCATCACCAACTCAATGGATGTGAGTTTGAGCAAGTTCTGGGAGTTGGTGATGGACAAGGAAGCCTGGCGTGCTACACTCCATGGCATCACAAAGAGTCGGACACATCTAAGCGATTGAACTGAACTGAATCCATGTACTCTCATGTTTTCTCCCTTGAAATCTAGGGGGAAAAAGTTTAAAAACAAAGGCAAGCAAAGGAATAAATTCTAAGGTTTGTATGAGTTAACAGATGCTTAAAATGGATTTTAAGATTAAATCTTAAATGGATTAAATTCCATTTAACATGGATTTTATGCATGCATTTAACATGCATAAAATTAAGGATTTCTGATCCTATAGTTAGTATTTCTCCTTCTTGTCCTTGGGCAAAATGCTTAACCCCTGAATCTATTTTCTTACCTGTGAAATGAAAGTATTATCTACTTATCAGAATACAAAAGATTAAAATAAGATAGTATATGTAAAGCACTTTGCAAGGTGACTGGCAAGAGGCAAGATAATAAATGCTAGCTCATTTGCACTCATTTAAAACTTAGTGTTAAGTTCATTAAATACATTTTAAACACTGTTGTTTGTAGAATGTCACTAGATAAAAGAATTGAACAAGAGACAGCTTATTTTACTACCCGCCATAATGATGCTAATATGCTAATAATAATGGTAATACTTAGTTCAGTTCAGTTCACTCACTCATTCATGTCCAACTCTTTGCAATCCCATGGACTGCAGCATGCTAGGCCTCCCTGTCCATCACCAACTCCTGGAATTTAACCAAACTCGTGTCCATTGAGTCAGTGATGCCATCCAATCATCTCATCCTCTGTCGTCCCCTTCTCCTCCTGCCTTCAATCTTTCCCAGCATCAGGGTCTTTTTAAATGAGTCAGCTCTTCACATCAGGTGGCCAAAGTATTGGAGCCTAAGCTTCAGCATCAGTCCTTCCGATGAATATTCAGGACTGATTTCCTTTAGGATGGACTGGTTGGATCTCCTTGCAGTCCAAGGGACTCTCACGAGTCTTCTCGATCACCACAATTCAAAACCATCCATTCTTTGGCGCTCAGCTTTCTTCACAGTCCAACTCTCACATCCATACATGACTACTGGAAAAACCATAGCCTTGACTAGATGGACCTTTGTTGGCAAAGTAATGTCTCTGCTTTTTAATATGCTGTCTAGGGTGGTCATAGCTTTTCTTCCAAGGAGTAAGCGTCTTTTAATTTCGTGGCTGCAGTCACCATCTGCAATGATTCTGGAGCCCCCAAAAATAAAAATAAAGTCTGTCACTGTTTCCACTGTTTCCCCATCTATTTGCCATGAAGTGATGGGATCAGATGCCATGATCTTAGTTTTCTAAATGTTGACTTTTAATCCAACTTTTTCACTCTCCTCTTTCACTTTCATCAAGAGGCTCTTTAGTTCTTCTTCACTTTCTGCCTTAAGGGTGGTGTCATCTGAACATCTGAGGTTATTGGTATTTCTCCCGGCAATCTTGATTCCAGTTTGTGCTTCTTCCAGCCCAGCGTTTCTCATGATGTACTTTGCATAGAAGTTAAATAAGCAGGGTGACAATATACAGCCTTGACATACTCCTTTTCCTATTTGGAACCAGTCTGTTGTTCCATGTCCAGTTCTAACTATTGTTTCCTGACCTGTACACAGATTTCTCAAGAGGCAGGTCAGGTGGTCTGGTATTCCCATCTCTAAGAATTTTCCACAGTTTGTGGTGATCCACATAGTCAAAGCCTTTGGTATAGTCAATAAAGCAGAAGTAGATGTTTTTTCTGGAACTCCCTTGCTTTTATGATAATCAACAGATGTTGGCAATTTGATCTCTGGTTCCTCTACCTTTTCTAAATCCAGCTTGAATATCTGTAAGTTTATGATTCATGTACTGTTAAAGCCTGGCTTGGAGAATTTTGAGCATTACTTTACTAGCGTGTGAGTTAGGTACTGACTGCTAACTGTATTTAGGCACTTTTCTCATTTATCCTCACTACTAGTTTAGGCTCAGAGAAGTTAATTAACTTGTCCCAGGTATCACAGCCAGGAAATGACAGTGGTGGGATCTGAACACAAGTAGACCCACCTCCAGAGCCCACTTCCTCCATGGAAACACTGTGTTTCACTCCCTATAGTTCTTTATTTATGCATTCATCTCACAAATATTGAGTGCCTTGTATCCACTGGCTCTAAATACTAGGAATATAGCCAAGAATAAGCCAAATAACACCACCAGCCCAAGAATGTGTTCTAATTGGGGCTTTAGGTAACACGGTAAGGTTGTGACAAAAGTCATGAAAAAAAAGAAAATCATAAGGAGACAGAAGTAAAGTGTGTGCACTTGTAAGGTCATTTTAGATGGATGGACAGGGAAGGCCTCTCTGAGCAAGCAGAGAGAGTAGAACCTGAATGAAATGCATGTGTACAACAATGACACACAGCAGCTTATCATCAGTGCACCACAGAATATAATTATTCAACTGGTAAATTACACATCTCCACCCTTCACGTTGGCAGTTATACACAGGTTTAAAGGCCCTCAGGTCACAAACTAACACTGCACTAGACATTTATGGATTCAGTACAGAATTCTGATATGAGCAGGGGACCTGGAATAACAGAGTAACAAATAACCCTGTCATATTCTAGATATGTAATCATAGGCTATCCATTCTGAGCTTCAGACTATTTATTTACAAAATGTAGATAATAATACTAGTAAATCGCTCCTGGCCAGGGATGTTGGAAGAATTAAATTACATAATACATGCAAAGTGCTTAATGCAATGTCTGAGACTAGCATGTACGTGTGTTAATATTTACACTGCTAACATCTGCTATTTACATGGCAGTTGTACCACTGCAAGGTCAGACATGTAGTATACTATTTCAAGGTGTATTTCAATAGAGTCATCACTATTGCTTATAATCATATAAATCACTGTATAACCTAGGTACTTAAAACTCCCCACATATTTATCTCAGCACCCAAAACATGAAAAAAAAAAAGACTAGAAAATTTAAAAAGGACTAATAAAAATTGCCCCTTTTATTTCTTCAATGGAAGTCAGAAGATGGGAATGGAGGTTGGTGAAACCAAGACAGCACTTCCCAGGTAAGAAATATAATAATTGACAGTACAGAATAATGAACTGTAGCTAATATAGAACTCAATTTTCACAGCTAAGAGGAAAAATAAAGAACAAGTAAAGGCTTTCAGTATCCTCAGAAATTAAGGATTCCAACAGTTCAACTGACTTAATACCTCAAGCTTTTTATTCCAACTTTTCTGCAGCTTGACTTATTTACTATTTTGCATTTTTTAAAAAGCAACTCCTAAATAAGACAGAAAAAAAAGCAATTAAATAGGGTTAGATTTCAAAGTCAATTTGTTTACTTATGATATTAGTAAAAATGTTCCATGAACAACAGAACAAAAATTTATTCAAATAACATTTGCTATTATAATAATAGTCTTTTTTTTTTTTTTTAATTTAACCAAAAATAAGCTATACAGACCTGGAAGGGACCTGTGGTGATCACTGGTCCAGCTCACACTTCTCAAACTTTAACATAAACACAAAGTATCTTTGGATCTTGTGAAAGGCTGGTTTTGACCCAATCTGTCTGGGATAGGGCCAAAATTTTACATTTTGGAGGACTGCACGTTGCAGAGCAAATATCTAAATAGTGATGTGAGAACCGATGGAAGAACACATGAATAGATAACTTTATCAAATGCCTTACTAATCCTGGAATTCTGACTCTATCCAAGTTACTGTTTTCTGCTTGATTTATACCAAGCAGTTTTCCCCATTTTACAGAATATATTGTGTATGTACATATATAAAGTGTATCAGTAGGATAAAGTTAGTATTTCTAAGGTGACCTTATTTGCAGGGTAAATTCAACTCCTCGAAACTTACTAGTGTCCGACTTGACTATTATCTGGGATTCCTTTAACTGAATCATTTATTCTTCAAAATATCACTGAGTACCTACAACACGCTGAATGCTATGCTACAAACACAGCACTGTAAGCAAAGATTTAATAAATCAGGCTCTAGGACAGTACCTTTTAAAACACTGTACTTTTCATCCCTTCTATTCCCAACTCCTCTCCAGGTGAGGGTGGCTATAGGTTCTAACAGTTTAAACAATGAGAAAAGAAGGAAGAAACTACAGAAATATAAAGGACATTCATACAATGCAATATTATTCAGCCATAAAAAGGACTGAAGAACCAATTCATGCTAAAACATGGATAAACCCTGAAAACACTATGCTATATCAAATCATAACATAAAAACAAAGTGTAACACAAAAGGCCATATATTTAATGATTCTATTTGTATGAAATGTGCATAACAGGTAAGTCAAATCCACAGAGACAGAAAGCACATTAGTGGTTGTCAAAGGAATGACTGCTAATAGGTACAGGGCTTCTTTCTTGAGGCGACAGAAAGGTTCTGGTATTGCTGGTGATGACTGCAGAACACTGAAAACACTAAAACTGAATTTCACACCTTAAAATGATTTAAAGGTTAATTTTATGGTGTGTAAATTTTTATCTTAAAAAAAAAAAAAAAAAACCCACACAACCCACTGAGAGACTAAGAAAAGGTTAAATACCATACTAAGACTATGGAAACTGTGATGTTGGTCTTCCTAGGGTCTATTAAGCTAACACCAGACTTTTTCATTTGAGAAGGGGATTCTCCTCTCAACTGAGCTAGAGCTCGCATTTGCAAATAAAGATTCATCTGTTAATTGATTACAGTGTTTCGTAGCCATTATCTTAAAATCAAACTAATTTGTTTTCTTTACTTTCACCAAGTAACTGCTAAACTTTTACCTAATTTTATGGCAGTGCTGTCTGTGCCTGACAGTCTGAAGTCAAAGAACTCAAACCATTCGTTTTAGCCCTGAGCCTCTAGTGAATAGGTTTTTACCCAACAGGGTTGACTCCATCCTTCACGTACTCATCTTATGCAGTCATTATTTTAACTAGGTAAAAGCATATGTGGTGGGTAAGTATGAAACAGAATTTAATACAGGTCACCCTTTCATTCTGCATTAAAAAAAAATCAGTACTACCATGTAATTTATAACTTAATTTCTTTACATAGCAGAGTTATTTTTTGGACTTCATTTAACAAAAAGAAACTAAAATTCCATGATCCCTTGAGATATTTTAAGTACCAACCTTTACTTGTTTAGAGAAATGATCAGGAGTTGAATTCCCAAGATTAATCAGAGACACCTACCCCTAGACCACCAGTAATGCCCGGGCAGTCTCTGACAGCAAAGCACTATCTGATAATTCTTAACAAAATCTACCAAGCTTCAAGTTAGAAACACTGCAAGATTCACAAAGAAGGGCAGTAGCTGAAAGAGACAGTAGAGAATGTTTAACTATATGGCCAGCTTATGTGTACTTCACTCTTCTGGTCTGTTCACTATCAAAACATTCAGCATTACTGGAAGGTAAACAAAGTATTTCTGTGAATAGGTCTTTGTGTTTAAAATCTAGAATTATCACCTCAAGGAGTAATACTAGGTTTAAGATGCTATTTATTCTTTGGCAATAGAAAGAATAAATATGGCCAGTGAAAAATGGTTATCACATTAAAATCTCTTATGTTCTCACCACTGACGTGACAATTCTACTCTTAAGAGAGAGAAAAGACTGCTTAAAATTATCAGAGCTGATTACTGAAGATAACTATTTGTGCACATTGAGATTCTCCTGTCTACTCCAAGTATAGAGGCTAATGCCATTCTAATAGAACATCACCACTACTTCGACAAGTTGGTAATTATTTACAGAACTCTTCAGAGAACTTTTTAAGTTTTGGTGGCATATGTTTAGGAGTTGGCAACTTTCTGTTAAGAGCCAAACAGTACATAATTTAGGCTTTTGGAACTAAACAGTCTGTTGCAATTACTCGACTCTAATATGTGAAAACAGACATAGAAAATACAGAAACAAATGAGTGGCTGTCTTTACTTTCTTCATGGATACTGAAATTTGAATTTCATATAATTTTCACATGCCATCACATACTATTCTTCTTTTGATTCCCCCCTCAACCATTTAGGAATGCAAAAAGCATTCTTAGCTCATGGGCTGTACAAAAATGGGTAGCAGGATGGATTTGGCCCATGAACCTTTGCTAATTCCTGGTTTAGAGGATAATGGAATGAAGAAAAGTTACAGATGGTTTAAGTGAGTAAATAAATTACACTAACCATTCTACATACAAACTGTAAATTTTACAATCCTAAAATTAAGGTATTTAACCCCATAATCAAGTTCAATATTCAGTTTGATCTCCGTTCAAAGGATATGTATTTACAAAGGGTATTTTCATATTATTATTTATTTTCATAAAGATTTAAGTGGAAAAGAACACCTTAGCTTAACTGAATTCTAATCTATAAAGAAAACTGATCTCTCATCCATCTGCTGTGGCTACCTCTAATCCTTTATTTCAGTCTATTAGTTATTTCTTCACATTACTGCAATAACTCTTAACTGGGTTTTCAGCTTTTATTAGTTTCCTCATATATCCATCCTCTATCCTGCAGTCAAAATAATCTTTAAAAAATTTAGGTCTGATATTACAACACCTACCTAGTGTAGAGTTTTCTTTTTTTGGCTGTAGCGAGTGGCTTGTGGAATCTTAGTACCCAGTCCAGGGATCAACCTAGGCTCTCTGTAGTGAAGACGCAGCGTCCTAACCACTGGACCGCCAGGAAGTCCCATGACACCTACCACGTCTTACAGTGGCTGCAATGGCTCCCCCAGCGCTCAGGCACAGTCTCAACTTTCCTTCCCTCCCTCCCTTATCCCTTGTCTCTTCTTTTTCCTATTTCCAAACTGCAGACACACAAATTACAGATTTTTTTCACATGCAGTATTATCTTAGTCGCTCCCTGTTTCACATAATTTTCCTCACCTGTTCAAACTCAGGCACAACCACTACATGCTTTGTTACGTACTGACCCTAGGAAAACTGTTTTTATACCCTGTGGTAACTGTCTGGTTTATTTGTTTGTTCTCCTTCACTGAGTAGTGAGCTCTTGATAGACAGGTTTGTCTTTTACTTAGCACTAATATTCAATACCTAGGATCTAGAAAGAAGTCTGGAACATAACAGAGACTTAAATATTTGTTGGATGAACCAATGAGCTATTATGGTGAACAGTGTCACCCTCACAAAAAGATATGTTAAAATTCTAACCCTCAGTATCTCAGAATGTGATCTTATTTGCAAACAGGATCACCGCAGGTGCCATTAGTTAGAAGAGCCCAATCTGGAGTGGGCTGGACACAACGCAATCTGACCAGTGTCCTTATAAAAGGAGGAGACACAGAGATGAGGGGTGAACACCATGTGATGCTTTCTACTGTTGTTCCCTTCGGCATGGTTTGACGTTACCCAGCTTCTTAGATATGGCCTAAGATCACCAGTCAGTTCTGATAGGACTTACGCTGGTCACTCGACGGTAGATCTGTGCAGCATTCTGGCACTCTGAGTATGGGTATTCAGACGTGGCCATCTCGAGCATGCACATCCCAAAAGCATAAACATCAACGGATTCATCATACTTCTCTTCATACATCTCAGGGGCCATGAACTCTGGGGTACCTTAAATTAAAAGAATGATTCAGACTCAATGTGAGGAGAAACTGCAGATGTACTCATGGGGAGGGTGGGCAGCAGAGGGGCTCACCTGTGAGAGAGAAAAAAGTGGAAGGGGTGAAGATGAAAGAAAGACAGGTAGGAAGTGGGGGGAGAGGAGAGAAATCACCTTAGTCTGCTCCATCAAATCTGTCACAGATCTCTCACAGCAATTCCTTTGTAAAAAGAAAAGGACCATGCATCTATTTACTGTTTCAAGTGGATTACTGTTATACAATGTCAAAATAGAGCCTCACATAAAAGATAAACTGGTATAACCCATATGAAAACAAATGGAAGAAAAAGGTAGGAGAACAGCAAAGAGTAAAGCAGAGAAAATGGCATCTATCTGTAAGGCAGGATGATAGGTAAAAAAGATAAAAATACTTGCCTGCCCCCTACTGTATGAGAGCTGTAAAGTTAACATTTAGAGCTAGTCTCTTGCCAATAACAGTCCATTGATCAATTTCACTTTTAAGGCAGCTTTGCAGTTAAAAAAAAAAAAAACTGACATTCAGCGCATTTTTAAAATAATATAGTGTAAACGTCTGTGAGGCCACTCACCCTCCCTGTAGTTTGCAAATCTACTGCAGGGGTAAGAAATGTAGTGAGGGACACCCTATAGACACACACGCCATTCAGTCTGCATTTGTGTTCTCATAGTGAATTAAAAGTGTGGAGTATGTGATTCCACACACCAAGTTTCCAATGAAATTAAGCCCAGATACCTCAAATTACAGAACATTTCTAAGAACAGGCTTGCACAATACAATCTAAACAAGAAAGAAGAAAAAGAAAAAACTCTTGGGCCAGAGATTAACATACCAAAGACAATCAAAGAACTGTTTCCTTTATAGGCAACAGGGAAGGCAGAAGGGAAATTCAGCTTTAAATAACTCCCCAGAACACTTATTTTTTTTATCAGGATGTGCAAATTACTGGTATTTTATGTTCTTTCTTACTAGAACATAGGATTCTAGCTCACTTAAAAATGAACAGTTTTCTTGCTGCTGTCATCATCACCTTTTGAGAGAACAGAGTTCATGAAGATTTCAAGCTTTCTAACTGTCACACCCTCTTCAAAAGGGAAAGCTTATAAAACAATAGGCATTAAGCTATATTTCCAGCTGCAATGTCCTGACACACAGCATTGTCCTGTAAATCAGTGATTGTAGAGGAGGGCAACTAGCCCCACAGGGGACATATCTGGCTGTCACAACTGAAGGGAGGTGGACAAACGCGCATGCTACCAGCATCTAGAGAGCAGAGACCAGGGATGCTGTTAAGTCATCTTACAACACAGTCCTCACAACAAAGAACCATCCAAACCAAAGTGTAAATAGTACTAAGACAGAAAACTGTTTTAAGCACATCTTTTGAAGAGCAGAAGAAAAAGTTGATAATGAACCATCATATTTTTACATTTTAAAATAGTTTTAATAGGCAGATTTTTCTGAATACAAATATATACAACAGACCTTTTCAGAAACTAAATTATATATAAATTCAATTTCTTTCATGGGGAAAGTTAACACAGTTTATCTATTATATAAGTGTATGATATTAAGCATCAACAAAATGACCCAGGAAGGTGATAGTTCTGTTACATAAGGTTTTGTCAACAAAGTTCACCTTACTTCTCTTCATATAACTTCAGAAAACAACAATTGTCTTCAGGATGCTTCTAGAGGCATAAATACAGAGAACTTCATATCACTTCCTGGGTTCAAGCTATGAATTTCTGAAGGTTTATTTCACATTATAAAAGCTCTGACAAGAGTCAGGTTTCTAAATAAAGTGAATGTCAGAAAGCCAGTTAGACTTTCACAAGGTACCTGTGAAACATACCTATCACACTCTTGGCAAAAGAAGCCCGCTTCAGGGTGGCCAGACCTAGGTCTCCAATCTTGACTGAGCCTGTGGGGCCAGTGATAAAGATGTTGTCACACTTAAGATCCCGGTGAATAATAGGTGGAGTTCGAGTATGAAGAAACTGAAGTCCTTTAAGAATCTGACGGCACCAGCTTCTCAAAACTTTGATCTTCATCACCTTAAACCTTTTCAGGTACCTAGAGAAGGCAAGGTACACCAAACAGGTTATCGATGATATGCGTTTACTGCTTTGAAGAGTTCCATTAAATTCTAGCATATCTGAGATAGGAATATCAAATTTAGAATATTAAGATTCAGTAACCTAAGGTAAGTACTACTGTTAGCAAGGTTAAAGGGGATAGGATAACAAGTAGTTGGCAAGCAAATTCTGATAACAAAGCACAAAAAACAAATCCCTTAAAATTAGATCACTGCCAAGATGATGACAAGAGGTAGAGTCTGACTTCTGGTAAATGGTGAAGCAACCCTTACCGGATGCAGACAGAAACTCCAGTGAATATACGTGCGTGAGCGAACACACACCCACACCTGAAGATTCTATAGAACAATCAGAATCAGGCACAAATTGGAAGGGAGGACACATGAGAAAAAAGGGTAAGCACTAGTCTGTGCAGGTTGCTCAAAACTGGACACAACCCAGTAGCTTTATTGGCTGAGGAATAAATACAAGGACAGAGTTCAAGATGACCGCAGCATCTAAAACAGTGTGTTCAATACAACTTTCTACAATAAAAGTCCGTCCAATACAATATCCACTAGACAAATGAGAATACTTATATTTAAATAAATTAGATACATTAAACTTAAAAAGGTCATCTTCCAGCTGCACCAGTCACATTTCAAGTGCTCAAAAACTGTACATGGCAAGTGGCCACGATTTTGGACAGTGCAGATTATAGAACATTTCCATCACCACAGAAAGTTCTGTTGCACAGCAGAAATCCTGAAAGGTGGCAGGGGTGGGGGAATCTAGAAAGGAGGTACAGAAGGGGCCCTCCAAGTTCTGCATATTCACTCTGCCCAAATCTCTGGCTAACCTCTCAAATATGTGTGTATGCAGCAGATTACAAGCAACCCAGCTAACGCTAAAAGAATCGCGTTTTCTGACAAACTGAGGTCAGATGCTATTTCATCTGGAAATACTCAGGGAAAAAAATGAAGCACACAAATGGTAAATATAAAAGAATACAATTTCCTAGCACTATCTTTATGTTACATGTGACTACCTAAAGGAAAATTTATAACACTGTGTTACAGGATCTATACAACAGACATACAAAACATAAAGCTTATATAGCATAAATTATAAGTACTAGAGATAAATGGGCCTGTATTTGTGCAAGTTTTATTTTACATGAAACTGTACAGTATCAACCATAAGCATGCTGTGAAAAGTTAAAGATTTAAATTTAAATAAAGATTTAAACTGAGAAAAAAATACCTAAAATGTACACATACACACAAGGAAGATTAACTAAAAAGCTAATATAGAATCTAATATGAAATTTTAAAAACAAATTTAAAAATGAAATTCTGCTTCACTTGGGGAGGGGGATAAGAGATAATTAAAGAAAACTTTTCAGATGAAAGTTGGTTTTATGGTTTAAAAATATATAAAGAATTAATCCTGGAGGATGAGGAAAAGGTTGTCAATGAAGAGTAAGGCATTTACTGAAATGAAGGAAATGTTCTGTATGTTAGCAGTTGGGTTTTTTTAAAACAGTTTTGATCAAAACTCAAATGACAGAACTATGATGAATATTTTCACTGCTTATAAATTTCATTATAAGGAAAAATCAAGCATACAAATATTGGAACTTTGAAGAAATGTGTATGTACTCAAGTGTTTACTGATGTCTGCAACTTAATCTGGAATGAAAAAAGAGGGGGATGACTAGATGAACATATCTGGTAAAGCAGACATAACAGAGGTTAACTAAAGAATCCAGGGAGAGACTATGTATGTGTTCACTATACAATTCTTTCAACTTTTACGTATAATTGAAAGATTTTAGAATAAAATGTTGGGAAATGTAAATTATCTCTCATTACAACTGGAAGAAAAAACAAAGACTACACACATATATAAATATATACATTTAAGCTTATATATGCATGAAGAAACAATGAAAAGTAAAAATTAAAATTATGACTTTTTAAGAGAAAAAATATTGGGAAAAAGATGAGGCTAGCTTGTATCTCTTTCACATCTACAAAATGATAAAATATAATAGATTGTCTATTAACCTTATATCTTATAACCTTATTAAATTTGTTTAGAATCACTAGAATTTTCTATGTAAACAATTACATAATCTGCAAACAGGAACAGTTTTATTTCTTCCTTTCCCATCTTTTTGCTTTTTCCTTGTTCCCCCATTCTTATTCTGGGCAGGCCCTCTAGAACAATATGGAATATAAGCAGTGAAAGCAGGCACCTGTGCTTTGTTCCTCACCTCCCGGGAAGCAGTGATGCATAAAGCTTTTCCACGGATGCTCTTAGCAGTCTGAGGAAGTTTCCTACCACCCCTGGTCTACTAAGAGTTTTTAGTAATGAACAGATGCTGATTTGTCAAACACTTTTTCCACACATACTGAAATGATCATACAGTTTTTATTCTGTTAATGTGTTGAAAAACATTAATTCGTTCTATGTTAAACCAACTTGGCGATCCTGGGATAAACCCTATTTGTCACTGACATACTGAAAGTCCCACAGATAGCAAGGAGATCAAACTAGTCAATCCTAAAGGAAATCAATCCTGAATATTCACTGGAAGGACTGATGCTGAAGCTGAAGCTCCAATACTTGAGCCATCTGATTCGAAGAGACGACTCACTGGGAAAGACCCTGATGCTGGCAAGATTAATGGCAAGACGAGAAGAAGGCAACAGAGGATGAGATGGTCGGATGGCATCACTGACCCAAAGGACATGAGTTTGAGCAAACTCTGGGAAATAGTGAAGGACAGGGAAGCCTGGTGTGCTGTGGTCCATGGGGCTGCAGAGTCTACTATGACTGAGCGACTGAACAACAACAGTGTGATGGCTAGAATCCAATTTGCTATCATTTTGTAAAGGAATTCGGTACCAATATTCACGAACACTGCTCTATAAAGTTCTTTTTCTGTATCTTAAGATTCTGGTATTGGGGTTATGCTGGCTTCAAAAAAGGAACTGGACACTATTCTTCCACACTGTTATTTGAGAAAAGTCAACACGCTTGGTCCCCCTCCACTAAAATAAAGTATGATAAATACACAGAACATAAAATGTACCACCTGAAGTGTTAGTCACTCAGTTGTGTCCAACTCTGTGACCCCATGGACTGTAGCCCACAGGCTCCTCTGTCCATGGAATACTCCAGGCAAGAATACTGGAGTGGGTTGCCGTTCCCTTCTCCAGGGGATCTTCTTGATCCAGTGATTGAACCTGGGTCTCCCACATTTAGGGCATCCTTTACTGGAGGAGCCATGCTCATATTATTATGCACAATCATCATCACTATCCATCTCCAGAACTCATCTTGTGAAACTGAAATGCTATACCCTTTAAACAATGACACTCCACTTCCCCTCCCCGTGAGGCCATGCAACCATCACCCAACTTTCTGTCTCTATGAATTAGCCTACTCTAAGTATCTCATGTAAATGGAATCATACAGTATTTGTCTTTCTGTGACTGGCTTATATCAGGTAGCACGATGCCCTTAAAGTTCATTCCTATTATAGGATATACCATAAATTTCCTTCTCTTTTAAAAAGGCTGAAAAATATTCCATTGTACATATACACCACACTTTGCTTATCCATTCTCCCACCGATGAACACGTGGGTTGCTTCGACTTTGGGTCCATTGTGAATACTGCTGCTATGAACATGGGTGTACAAGTATGTCTTTAAGACCTCGCTTTTAATTCTTCTGGGTATATACCAAGAAGTGGAATTGTTGAACCATATGCTAATTCTATTTTTTTATTTTATTGAAGTATAGTTGATAACGTGCTTTAATTTTTGCTACACAGCAAAGTGACTCAGTTATACATATGTATATTCCTTTTCATATTCTTTTCCATTCTCATTTTTTTATTGAGATGTAGTTAACATATATTGGTTTAAGGTATACAACATGATGATTCAAATATGTATATATTGTGAAATGATCGCCATAGTAAGTCTAGTTAAAATCCATTACAAAACTCCAACTTTTTTTTTTTTACCGTGATGAGAACTTTTAAGATCTACTCTCTTAGCAACTTTCAAATATACAGTACGGTATTATCAACTGTAGTCACAATGCTGTACATTACATTCTTAAGACTTTTATTTATTTACAACTGGAAGTTCGTACCTTTTGTCCACCCACCCATTTCATACTCCCATGCCCTTGCCCCTGCCTCAGGCAATCACCAATCTGTTCTCTGTCATCTGAGTTTGGCTTTTTGGTGTTGTTCATATGGTCTTTCTCATTTCGGTTAGCACAACCCCCTCAAGAGTCCATCGATGATTTTGACAAGGTTTTCTTTTTCATGGTGGAATAGTATTTCATTGTAGATATACACACCAAATTTTCTTTATCCATTTATCCATCAATAGACATGTAGGTTGCTTCCATGACTTAGCTAGTGTAAATAATGCTGCAATGAACATGGGGATACATATTATCTTTTTAAGTCAGTGTTTCAGTTTCTTTGAATAAATACTCAGAAACTGAATTGTGGGGTCATACAGTAGTCCTATTTTTAATTTTTTGAGGAGCCTCTTTACTGTTTTCCATAGTGGTTACACCAATTTAATCCCCACCAACAATGCACAAGTTTTTTCTTTTCTCCATAGCACTTGTTATCTTTTTAATAACAGCCATTCTTTTTTTTTTTTAAAGAAATAATTTGTTTATTTTTGGTTGCTGGGTCTTTGTTACTGCACGTGGGCTTTCTCTAGCTATGGCGAGCCGGGGTTACTCTAGTTGCAGTGTACAGGCTTCTCATTGCTGTAGCTTCTCTTGTTGCAAAGCACAGGCTCTAGGGCATGCTGGCTTTACTAACTGCAGCTCGTGGGCTCAGTAGTTGCAGCCCACGGGCTCCAGAGTACTGGCTCATTAGTTATGGCACACAGGGTCAGTCACCAACGGCAGGTGGGATTTTCCCGAACCAGGCACTGAATCAGTCTTCCTAGCATTGCAAGGGAGATTCTTAACCACTGGATCCTCAGGGAAGCCCTGATAATAGCCATCCAAACAGGTTATCTCATTGTGGTTTTCATTTGTGTTTCCTTAATGACAGGATATTCAGCATCTTTTCATGTGTGTATTGGCTATTTTTGTATCTTCTTTGGAGAAGTATCTATTGAAATTACTTGCCCATTTTTGAATTGAGTGTCAGCAGGAACGTAAAATGAATCAGTCATTGTGGAAAACAGTTTGGTGGTTCCTCAGAAAGGTGAAGAATTACCATATGACTCAGCAATTCTACTCATAGAAACATAAATCTAAAAGAAATAAAACCAGGTACTCAAACACTGGTACACAAATGTTCAGAGCAGCATTATTCCCAACAGCCAAAATGTACAAACAGCCCAAATATCTATCAGCAAGTGCATGGATAAACAGATTGTGGTTTATCCACAAAACATTATTTAGTCATAAAAAGGAATAAAGCATAGATATATGCCACAACATGAACCTTGAAAAGATGGTAAGTTAAAGTAGCCAAGAACAGACACATATTTTATATTCCATTTATATGAAATATCTTGATCAGATAAACCCTTAGAGACAAAATAGTTGGTAGGGAGAATGGAGAATTGTTTGATGGGTTTTAGTTTCGGAAAATGAAGAATTCTTGAGATTTGTTTACATAGCAACATGAATGTATCTTACAGTACTAAACTATATACACTTAAAAATGATGAAGACAGTAAACTTTATGTGTTTTTACCACAGTAAAAAAAAATTCCCATTCATAAATCCTAGAGATCAGCTAGTCCAACCATGCATTTTACACATGGAGAACTGAGGCCCAGAGAAGGGGCTCTCATTGCCCTAAATCACAGCTGGCCGAAGTCAGAGGAGGGAGCAGACACCAACTATGGTCCAGAGCTCTTTCTACTTTATCTCTTGCTGCCTTTGCTATGAGGCTCAGAAACTGAAACAGATGATGATGGGAAAAGAGAACGTTAAATTTAAAAGAAAAATGCCTAAAAACTTAATTGTGTAAAATTAAAGAGAAAATACACTGAGTGTGAAGAGGGGTGGGGTGTTCTTTTAAGGAGCCAAAAATGTTTAGGAATTTGACAGACGTGGTTATACAACATGGTAAATGTAATAAATACCAATGAATTGAACACCTTAAACAGGATAATTTTATGTTGTGTGAATTTTATCAAAATTTAAAAAACTACTGTGTACTGACAGAATGACAACCCACTAAGTATTCAAAACAGAAAAAGAATCTCAACATGAAGATATACAGAACTATTACCACACAATTTTCCTTAATTTCACAAATTCCCTTGATTCATTCAAATATTTATCAAGTCTCAAGTACAGCACCAGGGAGCATAGTCTAGGAAAAGAAACAGACATGTGAATAAGAATCCTGGACAACTTCGAATAAAGATGTTGCCATAAATATTAGAAAAGTTGGAAGGGAAATTAGAATTTGCAGGGGGAGATAATCTGTTGGCTTTTCACATATCACTTTTATGTATCCACGAGCATAGGCACAGGAGTACATCCAGGAGATACAGAACTATCCACACTTGACCTATCCATATTCCTGGAAGAGGTGATTGATTTAGCTGTTTTGGCTTCAATTTCTGATGCTCCTGTGGAAACTGAATTATCTGTATAAATGTCACAATACAACTGGCATTCAATACAAATTTGCAAGGACATAGCAAAAACTGCCTAACAGGAAGTGATAAAATAAATCGGTAAAACTTGTCAATAAGCTTCAGCTTCATTTCAACCACTAGGGGGCTACCTTGTCACTTAATTTCTGATCTCTCAGCCACTCAACTTTAGAAACGCCATTCACCATGACTTAAAGTAACTAGGCTTACTCTGCGACTCCATCTCAGTTAATACTTCAGTTCAGTTCAGTCGCTCAGTCGTGTCCGACTCTTTGCGACCCCATGAATCGCAGCACACCAGGCCTCCCTGTCCATCAATTCCCAGAGCTCACTCAGACATGTCCACCGAGTCAATGATGCCATCCAGCCGTCTCATCCTGGGTCGTCCCCTTCACCTCCTGCCCCCAATCCCTCCCAGCATCAGAGTCTTTTCCAATGAGTCTACTCTTCGCATGAGATGGCCAAAGTACTGGAGTTTCAGCTTTAACATCATTCCTTCCAAAGAAATCCCAGGGCTGATCTCCTTCAGAATGGACTGGTTGGATCTCCTACCAGACCACTTTATATACCAGAGAACCTTGTGAACAGGGAATGTGCTCCCATACTAACATTTTCTCCTTAGGATGCTGGGCAACAAGAACTGATAAGGCCTGAAATAAGAGATTCAAATTCTCTTCTTGGAGCTTCCCTAGTGGCTCAGAGGTTAAAGCGTCTGCCTCCAATGCGGGAGACCCGGGTTCAATCCCTGGGTCAGGAAGATCCCCTGGAGAAGGAAATGGCAATCCACTCCAGTATTCTTGCCTGGAGAATCCCATGGACGGAGAAGCCTAGTAGGTTACAGTCCACAGGGTAGCAAAGAGTCGGACACGACTGAGCGACTTCACCTTCACCTTCTATTTCCTGGTCAGCTTTTCTAACAGTGATAAACTTACGTTTTAAGAGTTCCAGATGTCATCAGTTCAGTCACCAATACAATGCACTTCTTTCCCTTTACTGTGGATTCCCAAGAATCATAGAATCGAACAATATTGGGATGCTGAAGACCCTTTAACATTTCAGCCTCTTCTTTAAATCGCTGCCTCTCAGACTTTGTTAACTTTCGATCCTATAATCAAAAAGCAAAAGAGAATATGGTTTAAAATTAGGAGTTTAGGACTAATAGGTATACACTACCATATTTAAAACAGATAACCAACAGACCTACTGTATAACACAGGGAACTCTGCTCAATATTCTGTAATAAACCAAAAGGGAAAAGAACTTGAAAATGGATACATGTATATGTATAACTGAATCACTTTGCTGTATATCTGAAACTTAAAAAAAAAAAAAAAGACACAGAATATAGTTTAGAATAAAAAAAAAACACCAAGCCACATAGTCACACTTAGATGTTAAACATGGACTATATTATAATGACCAACAATGTTAAAATAAAACATCCTAACACTGAAGTTACTAATAATAACATCGTCAGCCTGTTATGGGGAGTATGAGAACAGGCTAAAGTGTGTTTAAGAAAACTCTTGATTATAAGGTCATGCTTGAGATTATTTTACTATCTTCATGGTTAACGTGTGCTTCAGATACATAGTTTTTAGGTACAGTTAATTTACCAATTCCAATGTAAGTCACCTATTGACAGAGACATGCAATTTAATAACGAAACAAGATTGCATTTTGGAAGTAGTGAGATCTAAATTTCTCCCCTCTCCTCCCCAAGGAAATTGAGGGATGACTGTGTACGCCTTCACCTTATAGGACTGTTGTAAGAAATAATCTACTAGGCATGTTTCTATCACATAAAGTGCCTGGCACTTTACGGTTTAATTCACTTCTTATCTGAGGTAAATGGAGAAAAGCACTTAATCTGATGTTCTTTCTTTGACAAAGCACCATACACACAAATTCTGCATTGCCCTGTAAATTAAAGTTGAAACTGTCAACTACCAAAGCACATAATACATATTTTAACAAACTATTCCAGGCATACAATAACATAATGTGTCTAAACACTAAAGACGTAATGTAAACTCTCCTGTGTAACCAGATAGCCTTTCCCATTGCTGCCCTTGAATAATTCTTGGTAAAGAATCCGCCTGCAATGTAGGAGATCCCACTTTGATTCGTGGGTTGGGAAGACCGTTGGAAAAGGAATAGGCTACCCACTCCAGTATTCTTGGAGTGGCTCCAGTGGCTCAGCTGGTAAAGAATCTGACTGAAATGGAGGAGACCTGGGTTCGATCCGCCAGTACTAGGACCGACTTCCACCACCACCACTACTACTACTACTACTACTACCCTGATTAGACATACCATCCCTATCTTAAAATACCACACTAGGCATTCTGTGAAATTACGCTAGTCATTAGATCTTCTAGAAGAGCTTATAAATATATACATTAATAATGCATACTACATCACAAATTCAAAAGGTTTAATAACTATTTTAATACAATTTGTTTTCAATATACTCACTATGTATTTTATTATATGAACCGAAAACATTATTCTAGCTTTCATTATTTAGCCTTCTGGGGCATAAAAAACCCAGTAAGTACATCTGTTAGGCTAAGCTAGCAGCAGAATTGCTGGATCACAGGAAACAGGTATTAACAAACTGCTTTTCTAAGGGGCCATGCCTGGTACTGCAGTGCTATCACTAGTCTTGGCCATGACTCCATGTAAAAGTGAAAAGTGACACTATTATTCATTCGGTCTTGCTGGACTCTTTGTGACTTCCAAGTAATCCAAGTTCAAATCCTTATCTCATACTTGCATGAACACAGCTCCCAGACCGTGAATTCTCAGGGTAAACTTTTTTCACGTGACTTGGGAAAAACTGTTGTTTCCCTGACTCAGAAACTGAAATTTTCTCTAGTCTGTCTTTATATTAAAGGTGTTGTTCCTCTTTAGGGCTTCCCAGGGGGCGCTAGCAGTAAAGAACCCACCTGTCAATGCAGGAGATGAAAGAGACGTGGGTTTGATCCCTGGGTCAGGAAGATATCCTGGAGGAGGGCATGGCAACCCACTCCAGTATTCATGCCTGGAGAATCCCAAGGACAGAAGAGCCTGGTGGGCTACAGTCCATGGTGTCACAAAGTCAGACATGACTAAAGCGACTCAGCACATACATTCCTCTTTAAGGAACAAGTTTACTGGATCTCAATTCCAATACCTGCCTGGGCTTGAGATTTCATCTATTCTTGGGGAGATGATAAAACTGTAAGTTTAGTTCAGTCGTTCAGTCATGTCCGACTCTTTGCAATCCATGGACTGCAGCACGGCAGTCCTCCCTGTCCATCACCAACTCCCGGAGTTTACTCAAACTCATGTCCGTTGAGTTGGTGATGCCATCTACCACCTCATCCTCTATTGCTCCCTTCTCCTCCTGCCTTTAATCTTTCCCAGCATCAGGGTCTTTTCAAATAAGTCAGTTCTTCACATCAGGCCACCAAAATATTGGAGTTTCAGCTTAACCATCAGTCCTTCCAATGAATATTCAGGACTGATTTCCTTCAGGATTGACTGGTTAGATCTCCTTGCAGTCCAAGGGACTCTCAAGAGTCTTCTCCAACACCACACTTCAAAAGCATCAATTCTTCAGTGCTCAGCTTTCTTTATAGTCCAACTCTCACATCCATATATGACCACTGGAAAAACCACAGCCTTAACTAGACGGACCTTTGTTGGCAAAGTAATGTCTCTGCTTTTCAATATGCTGTCTAGGCTGATCATAGCTTTTCTTCCAAGGGAGTAAGTGTCTTTTAATTTTATGGCTGCAGTCACCATCTGCAGTGATTTTGGAGCCCCCAAAAATAAAGTCTGACACTGTTTCCCCATCTATTTGCCAGGAAGTGATGGGACCAGATGCCATGATCTTAGTTTTCTGAATGTTGAGCCTTAAGCCAACTTTTTCACTCTCCTCTTTCACTTTCATCAAGAGGCTCTTTAGTTCTTTGCTTTCTGCCATAAGGGTGGTGTCATCTGAATATCTGAGGTTATTGATATTTCTCCTGGCAGTCTTGACTCCAGCTTTTGCTTCATCCAGCCCAGCATTTCTCATAATATACTAGCATGTAAGTTAAATAACCAGGGTGACATACTTGACATACTCCTTTTCCTATCTGGAACCAGCCTGTTGTTCCACGTCCAGTTCTAACTATTGCTTCCTGACCTGCACACAGATTTCTCAAGAGGCAGGTTTAGGTGGTCTGGTATTCCCACCTCTTTCAGAATTTTCCACAGTTTGTTGTGATCCACACAGTCAAAGGCCTTGGCATAGTCAATAAAGCAGAAACAGGTGTTTTTCTGGAACTCTGTTGCTTTTCGATGATCCAGCGGATGTTGGCAATTTGATCTCTGGTTCCTCTGCCTTTTCTAAAACCAGCTTGAACATCTGGAAGTTCACCGTTCACGTACTGTTGGAGCCTGGCTTGGAGAATTTTGAGCATTACTTTGCTAGTGTTTGAGGTGAGTGCCATTGTGTGGTAATTTGAGCATTCTTTGGCATTACTTTTCTTTGGGATTGGAATGAAAATTGACCTTTTCCAGTCCTGTGGCCACTGCTGAATTTTCCAAATTTGCTGGCATATTGACTGCAGCACTTTCACAGCATCATCTTTTGGGATTTGAAATAACTCAACTGGAATTCCATCACCTCCACTAGCTTTGTTTGTAGTGATGCTTCCTAAGGCCCACTTGCCTTCACATTCCAGGATGTCTGGCTCTAGGTGAGTGATCACACCATCATGATTACCTGGGTCATGAAGATCTTTTTTGTATAGTTCTGTGTATTCTTGCCACCTCTTCCTAATATCTTCTGCTTCTGTTAGTTCCATCCCATTTCTGTCCTTTATCGAGCCCATCTTTGCATGAAATGTTCCCTTGGTATCTCTAATTTTCTTGAAGAGATCTCTAGTCTTTCCCGTTCTATTGTTTTCTTCTATTTCTTTGCACTGATCACTGAGGAAGGCTTTCTCATCTCTCCTTGCTATTCTTTGGAACTCTGCATTCAAATGGGTATATCTTTCCTTTTAAACCATGCCTCTTAGTCAACAAGACTGGCAACTGTCCCAGAAAAACCCCAGTGTCAATTCACTTTTCCTACTCTGGTTTCTAGTTTCTTCTTAGTTTTTAAACCTTGGAAATCGTCCTGACATCCCCACAAGCTCAACTATGCATTTAAAAGGATAGGATATTGTAGTTCTTCTCATTAAAATTTTCAAAGTATCTGGTATTATACAGTGGGGAAGAATTTTCAGCTTGTTTCATTTTCCACTTACTGACAATAGGGCTTATTAATTTATGTTTTATTAAAAAAATGTTTACCATATATTCTTACACGTCATTTCAGGAAACTATTCCAAAAAAGAAAACCTAGATCACCTGTTGACTCTCATACATTACTGCTGAATTATGAAAAACTTAAACTATAATGTTAATCTACTCTCAGAACAATCAGAAGCCTAATCACACACAAGCCAAATGAATTATAATATTCTACCTACCATTAAGTAATATTTAATTTTTATATTTTCATATATAGTCTACTACTTGTCTTGATAAGTACTCTTATTTTCTGAGGCATGCAACATTCATTTCAGTTTTAGTGATTATTATATCTCTTCATAAATGGTTAATTAAATTTTAAATACTTGAGTACCCTGTGTCAGGCAATAGAATACGACAAACCTAAGAGACAAATTTCCTGTTAGTCTAGACCTTTCAATGTAAGAGGCAGAGGCATTAACTTTATTAGATATTAAAAAGAGAAAATATTTTTATTTGTATTTATGAAAAGAGTACTTCAAGAGCAAGTACTCGCTATAAGACCCAATTCTGTGTGCACAAGCTAGTGTTGTCCCACACCATAGCAGGCTACCCCAAGCCCTGAGATCATGGGCACAGAACTCTAGTGTTAGAATACCTGAAATGCTTAAGACTGCAAGAGTCTGTAGAAAGTGCTAAAGGCAAACTTGGAAATGCAGGATATAGACTGGAGGCAAGGAGGCTCCGAACTTTAATAACAGTAAGCTACGAGATTTAAACTTATTTACCTAAATGTGTTTATTCAACCAGAGTTTAGAGCCTCTGGAAAGTGTATCACTTACAGTGACCACTGCAGCTGAAACTTGGAATTTACATTGTACAGGATAAGGTAGTTTACAGTACTTAGTAGTAAACAAAATGTTTTCTCTCAACTGGTATAGCCAGAAACTGTCACTAGAGGTTAACCAAGACTGTGGCATAATCACTCTACATTGTTACTTAAATTTTAACTTAAAATCTACATAAAGATCGTTTCTATGATATCCACAAGTGTTTTAACGTATACAAGACTTGTAAACCTTTTCTCCAGAAAACTCAAACCAAAGTAATTTATTCATGTCTTTCTCTACTGCCACCATCCTATTTCATTCAAGCTGTCACGCTCTCCCTCTGGATTTCTGCAGTAAACCTACTAGCTGTTTCCACACATCTAATCTTATTACTCCTGTACAATGTGTATTCCACTCTGTCCAAATACAGTCAGAATATTTTAACATCAATTTAATCAATTCTATGGTATGCCCACTTCATTATTCTTAGAAATGTCATTTTCCACATTTTTAACATCTCTGAAATTAGAGCACATCATAAAATTGGAATCTTAGACTCAGTGAAGTACTGTATGTCATAATCCTGTTTAAAACTCTCTAATAGCTTTCTGAAGCCTTTAGGATAAAGGTGGAAAACCCCTACGACCTACGAGGCCCTACACAATACAATCCTTGCCCACTCTTAGAGACTTATTTCTTGTCACTCTCATGTTTCCCTTCTCAAGCATGGCATGTTTCTTCCCATTCAGGTCCCTCACACATGCTTCCTTCTATACAGGATGCCCTTCCATGGACCTTTTATGCCCGGTTAAAGTCCAGTCATTCACACAAGGATAGCACTGTTGACTGCCCCCTACTCTAGGTTAAATCATCCCTTCCCTCCTATCTGTACAGTGATATGAACCATCTATATGCCTCTTTCAGAGCTCTTAGTCACAAGTAATATTACAGTGAGGCTTATTCTAAAAGCAGTGACAAAATGCCTTTTCAGTGTTCTATCTTTAGCATCTGACAACCTAGCATTGTTCAACTGCCATGTGTTAAATGAATTCATGAATGTGCTTTCCAAAAAATAAAGTGTGTGTACATTCTTCACAAGTAGTTAGCATTTCCTCAGGAATAAAAAAAATTCTTATGACTTAAAAGAAAGGTAAGGATTAAATTTGGGCCTCTGAGACTCAGTAACTTAACACAACTCAAACACTACGACCAATCTGCAAAGGTCAAGGCTGCCACCATTTTGATTTTTTAAAGGATTTGTTAAAAGCTATTGTAAAAAGTCTGCCAACTACTCATTTATAGGAAAATATAAAGGGGGGGGCACGCTAGTAACGAAACAGGGACTTCTTACTTGACAAAAATCTACAACCAATTTTCTTCTACAGAATAAATACACATTGAATGCAACTTTTATCTAATTTTACCTCAAAGTCATCTATACTGTAAATGGAGACTATTTTATGTGTCTATTACAGATTTTTATCCTCCCTGAAAGCTATTGATGACTAATTTTAAGGGAACCTTGCTTTAAGTCTTTAACATTAGAAATATGTGTACAGGACTTTCCTGGTGGTCTAGAGGTTAACTTGGAATGCAGGTAACATTGGTCTGATTCCTAGTTCAGGAAGATTTCTACATCTGGAGGAGCAACTAAGCCCGTAAACCACAATTACTGAGAGCACCTGCAGCAACTACTGAGACAGCACACCTAATAACTACTAAAGCCCTCAGGCCCCAGAGCCTGTGCCCTGCAACAAGAGAAGCCACCACAATGAAAAGCCCACACACCATAAAGTAGCCCCCACTTGCTGCAACTAGAGAAAAGCTCATGTGCAGCAATGTAACACTCACCACACCCAAATATTAATATAGATCAAAAAAAAATTATGAATATAGATTACCATTTAAGTAGAGAAAAAGTCCAACCAAGTAATTTGGTGTTTCTTTCAATAACCTGTTAACTTGCTCTAGGACTTCTTAATCTAGGACAACTTCGTATCTCAAGAGAACTACACTATTTTAGCACCCACAAGAATTTGTAAAACAATGTAAAAGAGATCAAAACATTAAGCACACAGACAATAAGAACATCTGGGGCTTTTACATTAATATCTGTCAAGCGCTTGCTATTTGCACTAACTGGTTGTTGTACTTCTGTTCTCATTCTCAGAAAACCCATGAGATACAGAAATTTAGAGTCTTCCTCAAATTCACAGAAGCACAAATTAAATGAAGATTTGATTCACAGCTCATGTTCCATTCACTAAACTAGACAAACATATCTTAATTTTTATATAGCTCCTAGAACATTTTTCTTCTCAGAGGAGCCATGTTGATATTTGTTATTAACTAGGGATCACTGAAAAGAACTAGGCACTTTACTAAATTATAAATTATAGTTGAAGGTAAAATAAAAGGAGTATATATTGTTTAAATACTATCATTTGTCAAATATAACAAAAAAGAAGTAAACTCACAGATATAGAGAACACACTTGTGGTTATCAGTGGGGGAGGGGGCAAGTATGGCATGGCGGGGCTGGGAAGTACAAACTACTGCATATATGACAGGCTATATAGATGTGTTGTACAACACAGGAAATACAACCAATATTTTTTAATAACTGTAAATGGACTGTAACCTTTAAAAATTGTATTTTAAAAAAAAGACTTGGACACTTTAAAAAAACATTGCTAAGTGACAATCAAAATTATCATGAAGTCAGTGGTAAAATTTATTTTTTATTTTTTGGCCACATCACGCAGCATGTGAGATCTTAGTTCCCTGACCAGGGACTGAACTCAAGGCCCCTGCATTAGGAGCAGAGTCTTAACCACTAGGGAAGTCCCTATTTCTAACTGTAAGTATCAAAGAAAATTTCAAGCAGATTAACACAGCTGTTGCTTTTTGGCATCTTTTTCTCCAACATTATCAAACTGGGTATTTCTGGGGGCTTGATACACTATCCCTACTGCAACACTCATTACCTTCGGTGTAAATGAGAGCTGATGCAGCTAACCCACTCTATTCATTTCATTCATTTCTTTCCACCTACATAAAATTGTTTTGACAGGCTAAATGAACAAAACCAAGGATCACTGTCACATGGCCTCCCATAACATGCACAGTTCCAGGCAGCTAGGGGTGGAGGTGGGGAGCCTAACAACAAGTGCAACAACTGTTCATCTCAGTGCCGTCCAAATAACAGTGCTCAGGAGATTATCTGCTGATGCAATTTCTTCTTGGGTGAGAAATGCAATGTATAATGACCTACAGCAATTTGACAACTCCAGTTCCTTGCTCTGTATATTTTAAACATCCTCCGGAGGCATTTTCTCATCGCTAAATTTCAGTATTCTCTAAAATAGCAATCCCATGCCTTCCTATTTATTATTTTTATCAGCCTCAGAAACAAACCTTCCAAACAAATTGATTAACTGAAACAGTGAGCTTGATTTTCATAAAATCAAATCAGAAATATTTCCTTTATTAATTAACATCTGTACCCCCAGAAAATTTGACACTTGAGACTTATTAATATTTAAACTTCTATGCATTTTATTTTTAGCAATATTCAAAATTTTACTACTAAAATAAGAACACATATGATAAGTCTACACATCAAAATATGGGTGGAGAGCAGTGTCTGGAGCTCCTTGATTAGAGTATGTGAGGTCAGTGCTGGAGTCCTCCTCCCTGTTTATCACTGTCTGCACCACACTGACTTCGCACAGCCCTGAGCACCTACTCCATCTTTTACAGTGATACGAATTGTTGGGCGTTGGAATATGGAAATAAAAACTTGTCTTCAGGCATAGAGAACAGCAGTTTGAACCACTGTTTGGGCCCATGCAGCATGGGTTCCAGTAAATATTTACCAAAAATTTAAAGAATTATTCTGTATTTTGAAAGAAAGTTATCACATAAAGTTATCATGTACATGACTAAGTCCAGATTCCTCTCTCTCACAGGCCTTCATGGTCTAAAATAACAATTCAAAGATAGTGTTTGAAGTGAAATACTTTACAAAGAAAAGTATTTTGTACTCTTAAAGACTTCTATCTACTGAATACTCTGCTTTTTAACTACAGGTAACATATTCTTCTTGAAAATCCCCAAATAATCAGACTTGAGGCTTGAGGAAAGGTGGGGAAAATAATAGAACCAAAATAATGATGCTCATGCAAAAACTCCTAACTGTTAACAACAACAACAAAGATTCAGTTCAGTTGCTCAGTCGTGTCCGACTCTTTGCGACCCCATGAATCGCAGCACGCCAGGCCTCCCTGTTCATTACCATCTCTCGGAGTTCACTCAGACTCACGTCCATCGAGTCCGTGATGCCATCCAGCCATCTCATCCTCGGTCGTCCCCTTCTCCTCCTGCCCCCAATCCCTCCCAGCATCAGAGTCTTTTCCAATGAGTCAACTCTTCGCATGAGGTAGCTCTCCTCTTTTATCAAGAGGCTTTTTAGCTCCTCTTCACTTTCTGCCGTAAGGGTGGTGTCATCTGCATATCTGAGGTTATTGATATTTCTCCCAGCAATCTTGATTCCCGCTTGCGTTTCTTCCAGTCCAGCGTTTCTTATGATGTACTCTGCATATAAGTTAAATAAGCAGCCTTGATGGACTCCTTTTCCTATTTGGAACCAGTCTGTGTTGTGAAATACCATGTGAAAATTAAACCTGAGTTTTACATGGCCAAATCTACAGAGTAAAGCCATGGTGGCTCAGTGGTAAAGAACCTGCCTGCAATGCAGGAGACACAGGTTTGATCCCTGGGTCGGGAAGATCCCCTGCAGGAGGAAATGACAACCTACTCCAGTATTCTTGTCTACAAAATCTCATGGCCAGAGGAGCTTGGCTGACTATAGTCCATAGAGTCGCAAGAGTCAGACACGACTGAGCGAATGAACCAAACTCCTACAAATTTCATTATGACCTTCCAATATGATATCCTTAGGAACAGGGTCTATCCTGTAGAGAAGAGAGTCTATTTGAATTTTCCTCAATAGGTCAACGGATAGATTTAAAAAAAAAAAAAAAAGGTCATCAAAAGAAGAGCAAAAAAGAACCTAGCTGTTTTAACTCCTCCTCCACTGCTCCCTTCTCCCTCTGGCTCATCTTTATTTGCATTTTATTTTCTTACAAAATGTTCTCTGTTTCAAAGCAGGAAGAAAAAATAATCTACTTACACAAGAAAGTCTAGAGTGCTCTCTCAAACCAGACTTGTGCTAATTTATTCAGTAGTTCTACCACTAAGCATCCTCCACGTCACCCCAAATCTGGGCCACAAATAAGTAAACATGGGGCTTGAGATTCTCACCACCATTCTCTTTTCAGAGGCACAAAACCGAAAGGAAATAAAAAATATCTAAAGCCTGGTACATATAGAAAGCTTTATGTTAAGACTAAAAAATGTAGCAGATACTTGTTAATAGCTGAACCACAAAAGAGTAAACGTATTTAGTCCTATCAGAAAATAGCTATTTTCTCTAAATGACTTACAATATCTATTGTTTATAATACAGCAAAATTCAAAACACTACCTAGTCTCATAAATAGGCTTCATTGAGATAAATTAGATTTATCTGAATGTGAATGCAGTTAACTGAGAGGGCTAAATTCCAATGGCTGTAGGGTAGGAACTTATTCTAAAAGTTCCTAAGCAAAGAAAAGAAGGCGGCCAAGGGGGAACAAGGAGAGTTGAAGCTGGATGCAAAGATCAAAAAACTCTTGATTATTTACAGGAAGAAAATTTTACACTTCAAAGACAAAAGTTACTCTGCAATGGATACCGAAAACAAAGTCCAAATGAAATGGGGTTGATAAATGGTCACCAAGGGAGAGACCAAGGAAACAAAACTTAGTGGGGTCATCCTGGTAAGAATTGGCCAGCACGGGAACTTAAATGCGGTGGGTACACACCACAAAACAGCAGGAGTCTCATCACAGAATTTAGAGTCTGATATCCGGACTGTTTTGTTTGGTTCAGGAAAGAAGTCAACAAAGTAAAGTCCAGTATATAAGAACACGGGTTTCCCTGATGGCTCAGTGATAAAGAATCCACCTGCCAATGCAGGAAACTCGGGTTCCATTCCTGGGTTGGGAAGATCCCCTGGAGAAGGAAATGGCAACCCCCTCCAGTCTTACTGCCTGGTAGATCCCATGGACAGAGGAGCCTGGTACAGTCTATGGGGTCACAAAGAGCCAGACACAACCAAGCATGTAAGAATACAATGCATGAGCTTTTCTGTGTGTCTGACAAGATATTAACCCAAGAAAATTAGAACAAGCAAAAAAACTTTAATTAAAAAAAAGGAGACAACACTCTTTAACACAGCCATTCATATGACCTTTAAATACTTATATACCCTCTTTTCTTCTAAAATCCTCTCATTAGCTCAGCCTTAACCTCTCTCTTTACCATACCCACTTCAGGGGCAGTGAATAAATACTTCAACTTTACAAGTAAACTCAAAAGTACAGACAGCAGTAAGATTTGAAGAGTAAGGAATGAAAAACAAAACCAGAAAGCCTGATTTGCGCAAGTACATCCATCTTTAGAGTTTTACATTGAGAATGAATACTTGATATCCTCATGCTTATCAAGGTCAGACTATTTTAATGTACTGTTTTACCAATTTTGGAGTACAAATTATTATTTACAAATGTCTACTGGACATTTTACGGTCAAAAACTCAATGTATCTCCTGCTCTACAAAGTTTGTTCCACAAATCAGCTTATCCACTTCAATTTCCTTGTTTCTCTTTGCCTTTCCAAGTAGTAAAGGTGGAATCTCCTTTAATCTCTGAAATTTCATCATTTTCCACATTTCATTTACATTATTGCAATGCAGTAAAAGGTACAACTACATCCTATCAAAAAATCTATCACCTAATTGCTTTTTTCCACCTCATTCTATCCTTCAGATTCATATGTTCTCCAAAATACTTTTTAATCACACCAAGTCCCCTGCTCTGAAATAGTGAGTGTAAAATTAGCCAGTCAATTTTGCCCCATTACAAGAATCTTCTGGGGTATTTGTAGCCAAAGATTCTCAGGCACTGCCCTCACCCTAGTGAATCAATCAACAGGGAAAAGAAATTCTTACGACCACTAAGTTTGGGAAACCCTCGGGTACATCAAATCCATATTCCAAAGCCACTCAGATCCAACTTTTCTTCCACAATTTCCAAAACAACCCATACAGGTAGGAATGAATCCTGTAATCCACACAGCATACTCATCTCTTCTTCTGCACCCCTGTAACTAAAGAAACTGCCATCAGTTTCCTCGCTGTAAAATGCAAACAGCATCCTTTTTGACTAAGTTATTCTAAGGAATCAACATACTGCATGCAAACTTTTAAAACTGTGAAAACCATTACACAAAATAACAGAATTTTTATGTCAGATACTCCATTCATAGGGATTTATTCCTTGATATATATTCATGAATATAATTCACATTTGGCCAATTTTACACTGCAGTGGAATAGACTACTGAAGAAGTCATCTGGAGAAGTTAGCATTTTCTTAGTTTGGGACTGCAAGACGTATTAGGAATGGGTAAAACAATTCTGGAATCTGAAGTCAAGTGGACCTTAAGAAGCATCACTACGAATGAAGCTAGTGGAGGCGATGGAATTGAATTCCAGTTGAGCTATTTCAAAGCCTAAAAGATGATGCTGTGAAAGTGCTGCAGTTAATATGCCAGCCAATTTGGAAAACTCAGCAGTGGCCACAGGACTGGAAAAGATCAGTTTTCATTCCAATCCCAAAGAAAGGCAATGCCAAAGAATGTTCCAACTACCACACAATTGCACTCATCTCACACACTAGCCAAGTAATGCTCAAAATTCTCCAAGCCAGGCTAACTTCCAGAGGTTCAAGCTGGTTTTAGAAAAGGCAGAGGAACCAGAGATCAAATTGCCAACATCTGTTGGATCATCAAAAAAGCAAGAGAGTTCCAGAAAAATATCTACTTGTGCTTTATTGACTACACCAAAGCCTTTGACTGTGTGGATCACAACAAACTGTGAATTATTCTTCAAGAGATGGGAATACCAGACCACCTGACCTGCCTCCTGAGAAACCTGTATGCAGGTCAAGAAGCAACAGTGAGAACCGGACATGGAACAACAGACTAGTTCAAAATTGGGAAAGGAGTATGTCAAAGCTGTATATTCTCACCATGCTTATTTAACTTACATGCACAGTACGTCATGTGAAATGCCAGGCTGGATGAAGCCCAAGCTGGAATCAAGATTGCCAGAAGAAATATCAATAACCTCACATACACAGATGACACCACCCTTATGGCAGAAAGTAAAGAAGAACTAAAGAGCCTCTTGATGAAAGTAAAAGAGGAGAGTGAAAAAGTTGGCTTAAAAGTCAACATTCAGAAAAGTAAGATCACAGCTTCTGGTCCCATTACCTCACAGCAAATAGATGGGGAAACAATGGAAACAGTGACAGACTTTATTTTGGGGGGCTCCAAAATCACTGCAGATGGTGACTGCAGCCACGAAATTAAAAGATGCTTGCTCCTTGGAAGAAAAGCTATGACCAACCTAGACAGCATATTAAAAGATCTGTCTAGTCAAAGCTATGGTTTTTCCAGTAGTCATGTATGATGTGAGGGTTGGACTATGAAGAAAGCTGAGCATTGGAGAATTGATGCTTTTGAACTGGAGTGTTGGAGAAGACTCCTGAGAGTCCCTTGGACTGCAAGGAGATCAAACCAGTAAAGGAAATCAGTCCTAAATATTCACTAGAAGGACTGATGCTGAAGCTGAAACTCCATTCAATACTTTGGCCACCTGATGTGAAGAACTGACTCATTTGAAGAGACTCTGATGCTGGGAAAGACTGAAGGCAGGAGGAGAAGGGGATGACAGAGGATGAGATGATTGGATGGCATCACTGACTCGATGGACATGAGTTTGAATAAGCTCCAGGAGTTGGTGAAGGACAGGGAAACCTGGCATACTGCAGTCATGGGGTCATGAAGAGTGGGACACAACTGAGCGACTGAAGTGAACTGAAAAGAATTCTGTGCTCCAACTTAGAGAATGAATTACAAATTTATATACATATGAAAGTGAAAGTGTTAGTCATTCAGTTGTGTTGGATTCTTGGTAACCCCATGAACTGTAGCCCACCAGACTCCTCTATCCATGGAATTCTCCAGACAAAAATACTGGAATGGGTTGCCATTTCCTCCTCCAGGGGATCTTCCTGATCCAAGGATCAAACCCAGGTCTCCTGCATTGCAGGCAGATTCTTTACTGTCTGAGCCATGGGTTTTCCAAGTTATATATGTATATTCCGGCTCAACTAGCTAAACAAAAGATTTAAGGCAATTTGCTTTTTTAACTACATTAGCAACCAGATGATAACCTAAGTGGCAATTTATATATTCAAGTCATTGTTAATTTTGTTAATTAATTAAGTTTGGCTGTAAGCAGGTTGGCATGCCCTAAAATGTCAGCAAATTTCCCAATTAGTTACTCTGAATTCCTTTAGCAGTTAAAGGGAGTATTTCTGCAGTTATCATTAAAAAGACATTCTCATAGGAATAAAGTATTTATAAAGGAAGACTGAAACAATAAACATTAATTTGATTTCAGTTTAATTTGCAAAACTGAAAGTATATTTTGATTTTATAGTTGTATAAGATTTATAAAACACAAGGAATATATATTGTTTTCTACTTACACAAATAATATGTTAACAATTTAAGTCAACTTCAAACCCATTAGGAGGCTACCATAAAAACAAAAACTTGGAAATTTAAGTGTTAGCAAAAATACAGAGAAACTGAAACCTTTGGGCATTATTGATAGAAATATAAACTGGTACAGCCACTGTGGAAAAGTCTGGCAAATTTACTCAAAAATCTAAACAGAATTACCATATAATCCAGCAATTCAACCTCTAGGTTTATACCCAAAGAAACTGAAGCTGAGACTCACACACATAACAACTTTTATACCACTGTTCACGGCAACAGTATTCACAGTAGACAAAGTGTGGAAACAACCCAACTGCCCAATAAAAGATTAATGGAAAACAAAACCTGGTAAATATGTAAAATGGAATACTACTGAACCAAATAAAACTGTCATATTTGTCAGTCATAATGACTGAATACAGTAGTATGAGTCAATCTAATGTATGACTGAATTATTTTCCTTTTCATGTCTTCTCCCAGCAGTCTGGAAGGTACCTTATTTCATTCTATCAGAGTTTCCTTTTACTTGTCCAACAACATTCTTTGCCTTACATCTAGAGTCAGGCTCTCTGACCTTACAATAGTTTAAACCATGTTTACCACCTTCCTTACCTCTTCTTGCTACAGTTATCTAGAGATTGATTAGTGCTTCCTCTTTGATTCCATAGACTATTCATCACAAATTCCCTTTACAGCCATGCTTACATTTTTAACAACTTCATTTATATTGTCAGTCATTATAAAATGGCTTCAATTCTTGATGCCTTAAGTCCTGTTTCAATACTCTAGCTCCTTTAAATAGTACATGCCATGGTCTTCTGGGAGTCTGACTTTGGATCTTTAGTATTAATAACTGTATTTCTCCACATGGACATTTATAAGCTGCCCTTCTTCCCAATCTTTAAAGTTCAATTATTTTGCTAGATTCTTTGTCTAAGATGTGTATTTGTTGGTTTTTGATGAGAATGAAGTAATGAGTTCTTTCTGTCTGTATGCAAAGAACTTTTTTAACTCAGAAAAATCATCTCCTAGGCTATCAATTATTGGTCCCTCTGCCTCCAATGCAGGAGACCTGGGTTCGATCCCTGGGTCGGGAAGATCCCCTGGAGAAGGAAATGGCAATCCACTCCAGTATTCTTGCCTGGAGAATCCCATGGATGAAGAAGCCTAGTAGGTTACAGTCCACGGGGTCGCAAAGAGTCAGACACGACTGAGCGACTTCACCTTCACCTTCACCTTTAGAAACTCAATTCAATTCAATTCAGTCGCTCAGTCGTGTCCGACTCTTTGCGATCCCATGAATCGCAGCACGCCAGGCGTCCTTGTTCATTACCATCTCTCGGAGTTCACTCAGACTCACGTCCATCGAGTCCGTGATGCCATCCAGCCATCTCATCCTCTGTCATCCCCTTCTCCTCCTGCCCCCAATCCTTCCCAGCATCAGAGTCTTTTCCAATGAGTCAACTCTTCGCATGAGGTGGCCAAAGTACTGGAGCTTCGGCTTTAGCATCATTCCTTCCAAAGAAATCCTAGGGCTGATCTCCTTCAGAATGGACTGGTTGGATCCCCCTGCAGTCCAAGGGACTCTCAAGAGTCTTCTCCAACACCACAGTTCAAAAGCATCAATTCTTCGGCGCTCAGCCTTCTTCACAGTCCAACTCTCACATCCATACATGACCACAGGAAAAACCA